>JAZDUH010000033.1:14362500-14842500 GCA_036419115.1 Scarus forsteni | reverse complement strand
TTAGAGTTAAACACAAATGCATAGAGAAATGTGTTAAGAGTTTAATGCAGAATTAAAGCAATTAAAGCTTTTCAATGCAAGGAACAGAAAATTCAATATGATTAATAGTAATTTTTTTAAAACATGTAGGACAATTGAACCAGTTATTATTTACAGATGGACAAGAGACATATTTGCTGTTTAGTACAGTGGCTTCCAAACTCATTTTGCCAAAAGCACACATAAACCAAGGCAAAATCTCAAGGCGCACCAAATCTACACATCAGATTTCCCCTCCCAGCCAGAGGTCAGCCAAGTTCCAGCCAGTGACCATCCAATGAGGGTCTAGATGAGGTCTTGTTTTTTGTCTTGTTTCTGTTTTTTTGGGGGGGGATTAATGGGATTTTCCATGGTAATCAGGTTTTTCATGTATATATCCTGTAAAACATGAGTACTAAGTGCAAGATTACACAAAAACTACTGGACAGATTTTGCTGAAATTTTCCTGTGACGTTGTTAATGGCCCAACTTAAAATTTTGTTAGTGATCCAGATAACCACCATTAGCAAACAGTTATTTTTGCTCATTAACTGTTTCAGCTTATAATGAAATCAACATGATGTCCTTCTGTACTCATCCAACCTTTCCACACAACCAAAGTAGCTGTGATTGGTCCTATGTTGTCCCTACTTTCTGCATAATCAAATTAGGTCTGATTGGGTTATGTCTGTCTGACATTTTTTTATCTAGTTTGTATTTGTTGCTGAAAATGTCAGTTAGTGTAGTTTTAGTTTTGTTCATCTGCACTAATTTTTTTATGGGCATTTTGTGCCTTTATTGATAGGGGAGAGACAGTGGATAGACTTGTGAAAGGGGGTGAGAGAGTAGGGGAAGACATTCTGCAAAGTGGTCACAGGCTGGACCGGACGGGCAGAAGCATGTACATGGGACGTGCTTGGTTGCTAACCACTCCGCCAAACCAGCACCCCTGCACTAATTTTGATTAGTTACTGTCTTTTGTCAGGGGAAAAAAGTCTGTTGACAAAAACTATGATGGAAAAAGTAGTCAACAAAATAAACTAGTGCAGTCAGACGATTAAAGAAATTAATCTAATTAATTACCGGATTTATAATTAATTAATCTAATTAATCACATTTTAATCTCATATCTGCTTAAAGTACCCAAATAAAGAATTTGAATTCTAGGATATTATAAAATTGTAGTGCATGACTAATCAGATGAATACACTAAGAAGTGAAGATTTGTAAAGCTACATTTTTATTGGTGACTAAATAAAACCAAAGTCAGGGCAACTTGTCCAGAAAATTCTAAGCCCAATCAGGTAACTCAAATTACACTTTAAGTGTGTTTCATAAATCAAATTCAAAATGAGAAAAAGGTCGAGGACATCCAGCAAAACAATTAGGCCTGATGCATTATTAAAGAATTCAGTAAATATAGATAAATAAATTCAAAAAATAAAATAAGACTAAGTCTTAAATATGCCATTCCTGTTGTCCCCTGGGCTTTGTTTGGTTTGGCTAGAGACACATGTGTGAAGTGACGTGCCACTGCCATGTACGGGTCCTTCAACAGGCCAATATTAAAATGTTTGTGAGCTATGATTAATCTTGCGATTAATTTTTATAACCCATTAGTTTGGGGTGTAATTAGTTAATCTAATTAATGCACCAAAGTGACAGCCTTAAAATTAACACTGCTTGTGTGTCAGGTTAACAAGTCTTTAACCAGCTGAAAACCTTGGAAGCTCTAAAATGAAATTTGTTATTATTTGTGTCAGGTAACCTTAGTAGAGGACTTGGTAGAGCACTCTACCATCAATCAGAAGGTGGAGGATTTGGAGACAGCTGCTGCTATCACATGTCGATGTGTCTTTGGGCAAGACATTTGACCTTAAGTCACTCCCACCTCTTCCCACAGTGAATTAAGAATGTGTATGAGATCTGTTGGTAATGCTGATTGATAACTAACACAGAAACAACCATCAGTGAGAGTGAATGGGAGTGATTGTGTAAATCCTTTATCATTTTCTTTGCCTTAAATCTGACTCCAGCACAGCGCTGACTCTCTCCAAAGCCTCTGCGGTGTCTTTATCAGACATTCTTTACATATCCCGACTACTAATGGTTCAATTTCACCAATTAGGCCTCATAGCCAGACAGCAATTGAATAATTTACAACATTTGTAAGATATCTCTGATGTTGTAATGGAATAATTTGTGTGCATATGAAAAAGGAAAGAAATGGAAATCCCATCATTGAGCGAGCTGAAAGTGACTTTTCTCTTCTTGGTCTCGCTCTCTCTTTCTTCTTCTGCTCTGGAATAAAAGGCGGCTATAATTAGCCCTAAAGTCATTGCCGTGCTGTGGTCTGATGGTACTTGTTTGTCATTAGCACATTTAACTAGTCATTTGGGTAATGGCTTTCAAGATTGTTTTTACAGAGATATTTTTTATATGTAAATATTGAGATAATTTCCATAATGTGCCCTTTTTATTCATCACAGAATAATTGATGCATCTTTATAGCTGTGTAAACTTTGCTCTTTGAATGACTGTGTATATAGTTATCCTGCTCGCCTTCTTTATTATCATTGCAGTAGTATCTATTATTAACACGTGCTGTAAAACATTTATGTGTATTATGTTAACATGGAGAGATACCACAGAAGCGATTAATTCAAATTATTCCATTTTCTCTCTAATGGACGGCCGTGTAAAGCTTTAGTGTTATTGGACGCCTGTTTTAAAGGAGATCTCAGAGGTGGGAAAAGCTGATGGCTGAGTTTTAACTGAGTTTTCAGCCAGAGCTTCCAGAAGTTTCCCCTGTGAAGGTCTGACTCGTAACACGCATCGTTGAGTAACCAACAGCCTTTCTGTGTGTCTCAGGCCTGGAGCTCCCCTTCATGATGATGCCACACCCTCTGATCCCGGTCAGCCTGCCCCCTGCCTCTGTCACGATGGCGATGAGCCAGATGAACCACCTCAGCACCATCGCCAACATGGCCGCCGCCGCACAGGGCCAGAGTCTGCCCTCCAGAATGGTCACTTCTGTTATAAAGGTAACTTTTAACACTGAGTGCCATGGTACAGGTGTGACTGTAAGAAATGAGACTTTATGGGACAAAGTTTACTCCCCCCTCACATATTTACTTATTAGAGAAAATAGGTTTTTATCATTGCTGTTGTTTCTTTCAAGAATCAACTTCCTTAAAATTATGCATGCAAAATTTGGACAATTTTAGAAACCTAATACTAGAATTGTGTTAAACTCACTTCTGTCAGTACCTTCGTAACTATTGATGCTTTTTTTTCCTGCCACCACATTTTCAGAAGACCTGGTGCCATTTACCACAGAGTAAAGGTGCCAAATGACACAAATGACCCTATTTAATGATTTTGTTCAAAAACATGCACCCTTGGCCTCGGCCTGTCCACAAAGGTAGTAAAGCTGCCACTGTTTAGAGCAGGGGTGTCCATCCGTGGCCCGGGGGCCAAATGTGGCCCAATGCCCATTTTGAATTGGCCCCCGAAACAGTTTAGGAATCAAGACTATTTGATTACAGCAACAAATGCCATCAGTCATGCACATTTTCTGCTGTATTTACTTTGCCACAAGGTCTCATTTACAAATTATATTGCAATAATCATCTTCAAGCGCCAGCATTCTTGCAGTTTACTCTTGTTTTGTGTCTGAAAGTGAAGATTAGTCGTTAGTGTCTCCCATCTCTGCTGCTCAAAAGGTCTCGTCCATACTAGGTGTGAATCTCGTCATAGCCCGGAGTTACGAAAGCCCCTTGACAGGTGATAGCCCGCCCATTAACCTTAAAACTTTAACTTCAATACACTAAAAGTGAGGCGCAGAAAGTGGCTCAGTTGTCCATGTATTCCTCTTTATGTGGCCCTCGATGTAAAAAGTTTGGACACCCCTGGTTTAGAGCAACCGTGTTGACATGTGACCATAGCTGCTTGTGCCTGGTTGCAGTGCTCACCACAGTTGGTGAAGTCAACAAAAGTACCCACAAACTTTTTTTTTAACAATAGGAGTGGGTCAAGATTATCAGATATGCCTCAAAGTTTTGATTTTAATTGAAGAATTTTTATCTTTTTTTTTAGGATTGTGATTTTAATGTGAAATTTTTGACTTTTTTTCAGAATTCTTAAAATTGTTCAAGAATTCTGAGTTTTTTGTATCCCATATTTCTGTTTTTTTTTCTTTGCCATAAGACAAAACTCAATCTCTCAACCAATTTACTTCCAGTGCCCCTCATCCTCTACTTTATCATAATACTCAAGAAGCAGGATTGAAGCTTTAGGGGGTCTGATGTAGTGCACCCTTGGCCAAGGCCTGTCCGCAATGGGTATGAAAGCTGCCACTGTTTAGAACGATAGCTGGTGTTATTGTTTCGCAAGCAACCGTGTTGACTGGTGCACAGCTGCTTGCATCTGTGGTAACATGGTTACAGCAGTTGTTGAAGTCTCCAAGAGCACCCTTGAAACTTTTAACAGCAGGAGTCGTTCATTGGCACAGTTCACATTAAACATACATTTTCCTTTAGCTGATATCAAAGCCATTTCTGATTAATAAAAGCAGCTCAAGGATACTTCTCACTGCATTTCATTTCTCACTGCAGCTTATATTGAAGTACAGAGAAAAGGCCAGAGTTCTGAGAATTATTTTAATCCCAAAATTACGACTTTTTTCAGAAATGTGATTGTTAGTCTAAAAATTCGGACTTTTTCGTAATTCTGACCGTTATTTTAAGAATTCCGACTTTTTTCTATCTCATATTAAGAATTTTTTTCTCAGCCAAGCTCAATCTCTAAATAAATTTGCTGGTGGTGCCACAATACGATTCTTTATCATAATACTTGATGGGCAGGATTGAAGCATTAAGGGGGCTTATTTTGTTGCTCCTTGGACCGCCAGTTGGTGATGACTGCCTTTGACTTTAATAGAATGGAGCCTGAAGTGAGAAAGTGTTCATTTATTCCCACATTTCAGGACACAGCTTCATATTTCTATAAGTTTCCTTGATTATTTTAAACCACATGACTTACTGGTGCACCTGTACTTCATACCATCCTCCTTCCTTTCCTGTAGTGTCTCATTTCATACTGGATATTTATGTTGGGTTTGTGTGTGTTGCTGTTGGGGTTGCAGGAACGGGTGCCGGACAGTCCCTCCCCTGCCCCTTCCCTAGAAGACCACAGGAGGCCGGGCAGCCACCCGTCGTCCCACCGCAGCAGCAGCGTGTCCAGCTCCCCGGCTCACACAGAAAGCTCCTCAGACAGGATACGTACGTCTCCTTATAAGCTCACAACACAGAGAAACGGTGAAGAAACAAACCTGAATGTGCTGTCTGGACACTGTTGTCTTGTCTCATTTACAAACACACGCTCGTCTCCGTCACGCTCCTGTAGTCACTCCCATTTCCTCGTTCTCTGTCCTCAGCGGTGCACCACAACGGCCTGTCCATGAACCAGGCCCTGCTCGGCCTGTCCCCGAACATCCCGCCGGGGCCTAAAGAGGGGGACCTGGCCCACGACATGAGCCACGAAGTAAAGAGGATGCACGCTGACAAAGGTGAGGTTGATCTTAATGTTTTAAACACCTCATCGAGTCACAAGATCAGTGATTACCAGGGTGGGCGAAACTGGATCTCTGCTGATATGTCGATACTTCTGAAGTCATTTTAGCGAATTCAGATTTAAAGGGACATGCTATCATTTGTTTCTTTTAGTGTCTTTCCTCACTCCCGAGTCCATGACAAGCAGATAGACTCCATTCTTTTGACTATGCATGCATTAACAAGGAAGACACGGCTATAGCACACACGATGCTACTTAGCTCAGCTTAAACACTGGGGGTCATTGGGTAGTGTTAGCATCCCTCTCCCTATGGTTATCAGATAAATTCTTAAGCAGCTAAATAAACTCTCCTGTGTGCTTGTTGTTACTAGTTTTTTTAAGGCGTTGTGTTACGTTATCATCAACTATCATTGTATTATCTCCTGCTCCTCCTAAACAGAGGCTTAGCTGTTTACAAACGTCCGTTGAGTCTTTTGAACTGCTCTTTGATTCATTCTTAAATGCAGATTGTCTGAAAATTTAATAATGGCCCACAAACAAACCGCTCACTCACAATTGCGAATCAGTTCTCATCTTTCACTTAAAAGAGCTGTTCAAAAGGCAGGACTTGTTCCCAAACATCACACCTCTAGCTCAAATCACCGCAGAGGTAGGTCAACAAAACAGAGCCTCTGTTTAGGAGTAGAAGAAGAAAATATGATAATAGAAGATAACACTACACACTATCAAAACGAGTCACAACAAGCACACAGGATTGTTTAGAGATGCTCAAGAGCTTATCTGAAGACTGTAGGCAGAGGCAGGCTAACACTACCCATTGACTCCCAGTGTTTAAGCTAAGCTAATTAGCATTGGGCGAGCTCCTTCCATCTCTTTCTTGTTATGCACAGACAAAAGAACGGAGTCTATCTGCTTGTAATGGACTCAGGAGTGAGGCAAGACACGAAAAGAAAAAAAAAAAGTTGGCATATTCCTTTAAAGCAACATGCTTCTCCATTGTGTGAATGTATCTGTTGATTGAACTGACAGTATAAAGATGTTGGTAAGGATAAACTTTATTCTCTTTTGAGGAAAATGTCCTGAGCCACTGATCAGTACATCCCTATCTGGTTCAAACTGTATTTATAGGATTTGATTCTGCAAACTGCGTTTAGGGCGAGCTCAGCAGGTTTGTCAGTCTGGAGGAAAATCAAGACACCATCGCTTTATCAGTCACTTAATTAGATAATGTGTTTGAAATTTAAAATCTGTCTCTTAGTGTTGTTGGGTAGGGGGCTTTCAGGAGTAAACAAATTAAATACCACATGAAGAGTTTTTAACAACCAGAGTGGAACTGATGCAATTAAATAGCAACAGAAAAGCATCAGAAAGAATAAAGTTCAACAAAATAACACTCATTATTCTTTATCCATGTTTTCATCTGCAGAAGCACTTTGCATTTCTTATTACTGAGAAATGTTCCTGCTTTAATTGCACAATTTGAAATATGACATATCTTTGACTGAGTCTGCAATCATTCCTTTTGCCTCCATTTCATCCAAATACCGTCATTTCTTTTAACATATTTTCTCTTCAGTGTTACATTCCAGAGCCCTCATGTCTGCTGTTAATAAACTGTTCACAGATGTTTATGTAAACAGGAATAAAAGGTCCAAAAGTTAACAGAAGAATTCAGCATTTAGATTATAAAGAAAGTATGAAGGGTATCCAAGTTCTAAGACAGATTTAAGTAATTATTTTAAATACAGGGGCACCTGTAGTCCAGTGGTTTTGTCTGTGCACTGCTTGAGTTGTTATCATTGAAGCAGGACAAGGGTGGACGTCTCACATGTGGCACCTTTGCAGCTAGTCATTCCCCTCTTAATGACTTGTGACCCTTTAAACAGTCCTTTCTAAATTAAGACTTTCAGGTCCTAACTGTATTTACTTATGTTACCATGATAAAAATACGGACAAGGACATGCTGGTGAATATCTGACCTGTGGCTCCTTTTTAGCAAGTCATTTCCCTCTCTCCCTCTCGCTCTTGCTCTCATTAGCTTGTGACCATTTCTGCCGCCCTCTTTAGATAAATATGTTCAAGTCCTCAATATCTTTACTTGCTTCACCATTTCAACTTGACACATACGCTATTATACGTTTAGCCCTGCCCTTTACAGGAAGTAATCTTCTACCAAGCTCCACCTTTATTAGTTACTGTTACTAGGGTGGTTAAAATTTGTTGTTTTTGGCCTGTCACTCATTTGCAACTACTTAAATTTGATTACTTTTTTATTGACTTTTATTCATGATAAATCAGTTTTATTATTTTTTATTGGGACCTAGGACATCTGACCTGTGGCTCCTTTTTAGCAAGTCATTTTCCTCTCTCTCTCTCTCTCTCTCTCTCTCTTTTGCTCTCATTAGTTTGTGACCATCTCTGCCACCCTCTTTAAATAAATATGTTCAAGTATCATGCCTTTACTCACTTACCATTTAACTTGACACATATGCTATTATATGTCTAGCCCCGCCCTTTACAGGAAGTGGTCCTCTACCAAGCTCCACCTTCATTAGTAACTGTTACTAGGGTGGACAAAATGTGTTGTTCTAGGACTTTCACCCATTTGCAATTACTTGAATTTTCTTACTTTTTTTTTTTTTTTGAACAAATGTTTTATCCAAGTTTGTGCACATAACAAATTCCAAAATAAATAAATACTGTCTATTCTTTATTTCCCCCTTTACAGGAAGTGGTCTCTACCAAGCTCCAATTCTCTCATTAGTAATCACATTAGGGTGACAAAATGCTGCCGGACTCCCCTACACAAAAAAAAAAAAAAGGCAGATCAGAGGTCAGCATAATGATTTCTTCGAGACCAAAGCATAATATAAAAAAAGTCAGTGAGAAACAAAAATAAATTTAGTATGATAGTGTGAATCGAGGACTAAAATGTACTCATATACGCAGACACACCCACACATACAAATGTCCTTACTTTTAATTGACTTTTATTCATTATAAATAAAATTTAATATTATCAATTGTGACCTAGGATGTCTGACCTGTGGCTCCTTTTTAGCAAGTCCTTCCCTTTTCACTCTCCCATGCTCTCTCTAGTTTATGGTTTACACTCTTTCTTCAAGTTGATTTTGAGTATTGAAACTTTCTTGTGGTTTGTGAAAAAATGTAATTATCTAAAATATTTATTTTCCTTAAGCACAAACCTAAACAGCATTTAAGTGTTATACTAGCCCCTCTCTTCTTTTTATTTTGATATAATTATTGGCAATAAAGGTTAAAATCATAATCTCAGCTAAACTATCATTAGGTCCTCTGTATGAAGCACATTAGACGTTTATGCTCATTCATTTTATTCACTAAATACATAAAGAGACAAATATTCTCTATAATGAACCTCGGTCTCATTGTCCCCGGTAAATGTTTTTATTATTAATTGCTGACATTATTTCATTTTAATCTTGCTGTGCTTGTGAAATAAAGGGGAGGAAAAAAAGAGATAGAAATCTGCTAAGCGTGTCGGATTAAATACAAAATGAAGCAAATAATAGATTTTAGTATTCTCTGTTGGTTTTGTGCTGCGCGGTGCTGGGCTGTGTCTGGGTGAGCCGGGGTGGGCTCAGGCTGATAATGATATTAAAACCACTGTGGAAATCATTGGGCTGTTCGCTCCCAGTTGGCCGGGCTGACGTGAAGATCAGTGTTAGACCTTCACTCGCAGGGTGTGAAGCAGTGAATAGTAATAATTAGCAGGATCATGAGTCGAATTTATGGGTCACAAACTGTCTAACTGTCTGTGTGTGGGGGGTGTGGGGGTGTGACAAAGAGGCAAACAGAGCAGCTCAAACAGAAAATGATGGTTTCACCCCAGGGCTGGGAAATGTAATTATTTTTTATTACATATATGTATTTATAGTTCATTCAGTAACAGAGTAACACAGTATTGTTTCTTTAGATTTTTTTTAACTTTGATTTCAAAATAAGAAGCAAATAAATCAACCCACTGTTTTACAATGCAAGAGATTTGCATGAATGTGGAGCATTATTGCATAAACCTTATTTTAAATAAGTTTTGTCATCCCATTTCATAGCCAGTCAACAGCCTTATGGCCTGAACGATATGGAACGAATTGATAAAGTTTGGGAAAAATGTAATAAGCTAATAAATGAAAGGATTACACAATTGGTAGGGTGGCCCATTGCAATCATGGCCATTTTTTCTCCTTTTTTAAATAAACATTCATATAAAGACTTAATTCAATCCAGTAAAAACCACTTTATTTATATAGCACAGTATTACATAAAATGATGCTTACCAAAGTGCTGAACAGTTACTGTTCAGAGATTGAACCTCACAATCCAAGTACAAAAAAATGTGACACTTAAAAAATTAAAATTAAATCAAACAATATGGGGAAATAATACAAATATGATCAAAAGTAATAGCTTTAAAAGAAATAAAACATTAAAAAATAGACACAACCATGGGCACAGTAGGATTAGGAGATTATTCTCAAACATGAGGTTATATATGTTTTCTTAAGATGGAAGTGCTGTTGCTGTTCTTTGGTCAAACCGCCATTACTGTGGTCCATAAAAGCTTCATAATAGCTTTTTACTCCCTAAGTTTTTCAACCAAAAAATTGTTAAGTTTCTTTGTAAGTTTTTACAAAGATTATCATGGTGAACAAGTTATTTAAGCTTTTTTGGTTGTTTGCCACAAACCTTTTTATCAGCAGTGATTAAAAACACTGAAAAATCCCACTGAATGTTAGCGGACAACAAAAGTGCATAATCCTTGCACCAGTATTGAAATTAATATAAATCAATCAATCTAGGAATCTTTATTTGTATAGCGCCAATTCATAACAAGTGTTATCTCAAGACACTTTACAATAGAGCATAAAGCTCTTCATTTTATGGATACACATGTGTGCATGGATACATATATACATACAAAATACACATATATATACAAATATATACATCCAACACCCAACATGAATCCATATAGCCAATCATGAATTCCTCCATCATGGTGGCAAGAAAAAACCTTCTGTTAAGCAGCAGGAAATCTTGAATGTGGATCCCAGTCTCATGATGAACAGCAAATCCACACGATGCTGTGTTGGGTGTGAGGGTGAAGGAAGGGAGGTAAGAGGAGACAAGTGGACTAGAATAGGAACTAAAGCTAGTGACAGATCCATGAACCATAGACCTGTCGTCCGATTTATTAGAGGTTAGCCTCTGGAGACATCTCGTTTTCAGGAGGGTCCTCATGTCTGAATGGTTGTGGTGATCATTTTAAAGGAGTTTATAATCGATGATATTCTTAATGAAAATAAGAATTTGTGGTAGTGACGAACTCATCGGTGCCCAGATCACAAGTGCATCCCTACCATGTTTGCCTCTGTTAAGTAAAAATGTATTAAAGGCCTCTTGAGATGTGACATCCCATTTCCAGAGGGACCTCATGCCTATGTGGTGATAAAAATAGTTACTATAATAAAGAAATGTTATGATAATGGTAATGGAGTGAAGCTAAAAGTGAAGCTGTAAATGCAAAAAAGTGAAGCTATAGTTGAAACTGCACAGGTCCCATAAACGACTGGTACGGTAAAATTTAGGAAATATATATAATGGACTAAATTATTTAACAAATTTCAAGAGCTGTTTGAAAAATGGAAAATCTAAATCCTCCCTGAACACCCCTTTTTTGTTTAAATTCCTGTTCATTTTACAGACACCTATTTAAATTGTTTTTATTATTATTATAAGATCAGAGACACTCCATGTTGTGTGGTTGTCTTTTCTTTTCTTTTTTTTCTTGTTCTTTTATTTCATTGCTTTAGCTTAAAAAAGTATAATATTAATTAAAGATTTGATGTCACTTAAAACAAAAAGTAAAAAAACAAAAGACGCTCCAGCTTCACCACTCAAACTGCGACCTTGTAGAAGAACAAAGAGCTTTTAGACTGTAAAATAGTTTATTTAAACTCCTGAAAGCATAACAAACTGGCTCCAGATTCAACCTTTGACTTGAATAATCTTTGAGTTTCTTTCAATTGTGGCTGTTTCTATTGGATAAGTTCAAACTGTGAGACAATTCTGTGAAAGTTTTTGTGCCGAAATGTGAAAGTGTATATAAATTTGAAATAATCTGCAAATGAACCACAAAAAAGAAAGAAAATTAAAAGAATTAAAGTGGAACTATGCATCTCAGCAGGTCCACACCAGGGATCCAGACACAAACTAGACAATATACGAGCAACGACTTTGGAAATCGCATCAATCCCCACCCCTAGTATCCCCACAGTAAATGAGCTATTTCCTTCAGAGGCAGAAATCTAACTTTCCAGCTGAAGAGCCTCCTCCACACTCACATAATCAACACCAATGGACCGTAATTCCCCGGCAATATCAGAGGAGAAAGCAAATGACCGAGCAATCCACACCAATCCCGGCTAGTTGACCCACGCACGTCTCCCCGCAAAACACGCTGTATTATCTTCCCAGATTGTCAATTCCTAATATGTCACCGGACTTGATTAGGATTCCGGGCTCTCCAGCGTGTGCACCAGAGGTCTCGGGCTGCGGAAAACATTTTTATAAAATAACCCATTAATGCAGAGGAGTGCAACTAAATTAGTTACCAATTTGCTGAGCATGAATTAATGAAGAGAGCTTCTCCCGGCTCCCACAGTTGTAATTTTCATAATAACCCCGGACCTTTATTTGGCAGGTTGTTTAGTTTTTTCGTTTGAAGGTTTTCATTAGTCTAATGAGGACTGTGCAAGGGCGAGCAGTCAGCACAATTTACATGAGGAAGCTATCATAATAAATGAGGCAATTTGAATAACATGCACAGGTTTATGCAGCGAGATAAGAGAGATTGTAGCAGCCAGATTCAGAGGTAACCAATACATTAGAAGCAACTAATAACCAAAGTAATTCCAATAAAAGCTTTAAGTGAAGGGAATAAAATTAATGATAGATATATTGAACTGTAATGATATGATACATGATGCATTAGATTAATAAAATAAATGTGTTCCATTGTTAAAGGGGGGTAGAGGCCTCTCCATCCGAAGCTTTGTTTATGGCCGGCTTTTTAATTAGGCTTGTTCATCGCATCGGTTTGTTTAGATAAATGAGATAACATTCCAATGGTTTAATGATATCTCTCCACTTGTTTGATCTTTATGATCCTGGCAGAGCATTAAATTAATCTCTCGCAATGCACTCTTAGAAGAGAGCACAGCGGGCGCAGAGGAAGGATGCGGTGCCCCAGCTCTTAGGGAGGCTATTTAAATAGAGCAGACACCTCAGAGACAGCCACTATAATGTCACATCACTCATCTCCTATGAACACGTCTCATCTTTTTCATGTCATCTCTGCTGATGAAGGACAAAGGCTGTTTGTTGTCGTCTAAAAAAGGCCGTTTCCGAAGTTGTGTCACCGAGTGCACACTAACCAGATGGTAACTTGTTTTATTTTTTAATTTTTTTTCTTCATTCTCTTCTTCGGCGCTGTTGTTTGAACTCGATTATTTTTTGTCCAAATTTTGCCGGAGAAGAAGAAGAAGAAGAAGAAGGAGATTAGATGTTGTGTGAGGAAAAAAGGGGAGCGAGTAGAAAGCAGAGTGTTATCTCACATGAGACTAATTGAATTGCTTCAAACAGAAAGTCTGCGGTGAAAAAGGCTTCCGACAAGCCTCTGTCTCGTGAAACAGCAGGTAGCTGACAAACAAGGGGAAGTTTGAAAAGGTACGGAAGCCTTTGGCAGTAAACTCGCTTTGGACATCAAACAATTGACATCATTTTATTTCCTCGGGGAAAAAGGTGTTTGAAACTCAAGCCATATGTAAGTACGTGCGGGTATAAGAGTTTCTGTAAGTGCCATGTGGCCGTTAAAAGCGCTTCGCCAACAACAAATTTCTTCACTTTTTCCTCAGCTCTCCCGCTGCTGCTGAAGACGCCAGGTTTGTTTAACATGAAGCTAAGATGTCTGACAGGAGAGGTTCATTCAGACTTCATCTGGAGGAGGATCAGGGTCAGACTGTAGGATCAGGGGTTTGGCCCCTTGTGTTCTTGCAAGGTTAACAAAATAAAACGTCTGTACTCGAGTTCACACCATGAAAGATTGTGGTGAAACAATAGATGACAAATGCTGTTTTTGCAAAGCGTTTATTTTGTTGGAATTACATCTGCATTATATCAAAGACAGTCAGCAAACTGTGAACATTGACTATGCCTTTAACAGAATTCCCAACAAGCTTTGTTTTTACTACAAGAGAAAAAGAACAAGGATGAGTTCTTAATGATTCTACAACTTGAGAAACAAATTCAGGTCCTCAGAGATGGTAGACCTAAGCTCAAATTTGGAACATGGGTTTCATCATGGAGCTCGGCTTCTACTTTGAGCAGTGCCGTTGTTAACATTCTAAACCCTCTGCTAGTTCCTGAACCACACTTTAATGCCTCATAACCAGTGATATGCAACTGGCACCCAAATGCGACCTATAGGATCCGTCAATATAAATTATTAAAGTGGATTTACACAGAAAAAGAGAGAAAATCTGCCTTCAAGATAAGCAAAATTACTCTTTGAAGACAAAAGAGGTGAAACAACTATAACTGTTACTGTTAAACTTCTGCTTATGCATTACTGAAGGCATTTGTTGAACTAAAAACAAAAATTTAAGTAAAATAAAGCTTAATGGGGGTGCTGGTTTGGCGGAATGCTTAGCAACCATGCACGTCCCATATACATACTTCTGCCGGTCTGGATTCAAATCCCGCCTGTGACCAGTTTGCAGTGTCTTCCCTACTCTCTCACCCCCTTTCACAAGCCTATCCACTGTCTCTCTCCTATTAATAAAGGCACAAAATGCCCCCAAAAAAATTACAAAATAAGAATAATAATAATAATAATAAATAAAGCTTAATGAGAAGTGCTCCAAGAGCACAAACCTCTGCTGAGGCATTTCCAACATTGTTCAGCGGGCTGTTTTTTAAAATGTGTAAACCTTTGCCATCTCGCACTTTAACAAGTCATTATAGAAACATCAGGATTCCAATCACCACCCTTGCGCCAAAACCCACATTCCTTGAAAACTTCATGAAGATCCATCGTGACTTTATTGTGGTATCAGTAAAAATATAGAAAACTGTCCTGTCTCACACTGTTAACAAATCCTATAAAGAAATCCTGGATCCAAAACCAGGTTCAGATCACCAGTAAAATCCAATCCTATCTTACTGATGCCATGAAAAGTTACTGAGATATCACTAAAAAAGGGGGTGAAAATGCCATATATTTCTGAATCTGCACCCTGGTTAGGTTTACCAGCCTAAACCTTAATTCTACTTCTTTGTGCCAAGACCAACATTCCCTGAAAATTTCATTGTAATCCATTCATAACCTCTTGAGTTATATTGTGCACAAGCTAACAAATAACAAATACCAACAAAAGCATACTGTGACCTCCTTAAAAACTAGAAAATCACAAACCTCTGCTGAGGCAATCCTGCCTTTTTAGCAGTGAAAACAAGTTATTACAAACCAAACAGCCCAGATAGTTTTTGAGCCTTATGAGAAAGAAATGATTTGTTCTAACAGTTAATTGTAAAGTGAGATAATTCAGATTCTTGCAAGAACCTTTGGTTTTATTCCACTCTTTCATTTTGAATTCATTGTGGATTTTAGTGTTTGGTAATCAGGGGCATAACTGATGTGTTAAAACTGTTAGTCAAGAGACTTAAAATCCTCCTCTTCACATTTTTGACTTTAAAAGGATTTTCTACAATTAGATCACTGACGTCACTCAGACTTTTCCACACTTCATAGTTATTTTTATGCATTTTGGACTTTGACTTCAGTCCATAACGATAAAAAACCTTCCCCTCGTCCATTCTCCCCTCTTTCCTGACGCTGATGCTCTCGTATATACAGCATGTAAACTGAGTCTGTAAACCACATTTTAAAAGTGTAGGATTCTCTGGTAATATGATCTCGGCACTTCCCCGGTAAACATTATATATCCTTGTTGACACAACAGGAGATGCACTCATAATATCCTCCCTGCACAAATGGATGGTGTATTATGTCACCTGGAGATACATCCTTTCATAACTCCTTTCATGAGCACAACAATAGACGACTGACTTTCCACTGAAGATGATCATCTACAGTTCTCCACTTTCAGGTGCTTATTCCATCACCTGGATTTCAATTCATAAAAACCTCTTTAGATTGAGACCTTTAACAACAGACAGTCCATGAATCATCCAGTAATGAGGACGATTTAGATCTGAAAGGCAGCTCTGTGTCTGACATGGACCTCTCTTTTAGTGTGTTGACCATCAAACCGGACATTTGCACTGCAAAAACTCAGATCTAGGCAAGCATGATAAATCAAAGATATCCAAAACACTTATTCTAATCCACATTTACTTAACCAGTCAAGATAAATATCTTACTTTAGGGAATGAAAGGCTAAAATAAGTCACTGAATCGCTTGTAATGAAGAGAAAATATTTGCAGATGAAACAAGGAAAGTTTGACTCAGTGAGGCTCTTTAATCAAACTTTGAAATCTGCTTAAGTTAGATTTGTCTTGTTCCATAAATTGTTTTACTTACTATTACAAGCAATTCAGGCCTTATTTTTAGTTTTTATATCTTCAAATTAGATATCAATCCAGACATATTAGAAAATTGTGGACTAGGATACGTCAAGTGGAATATTTTGTCTTGAAACTGGACAAATACTCTCACTTAGATCTGAGTTTTGGCAGTGCAAGGTTTTGAGTTTTAAAAAGGTCAAACTGAAGGTTTGTTCTCTGCTTCTCATCTGACCAGTCCTTTAATTAAAGCTCCTGTAAGTATTTTTAATTGATAAAAAATATGATTATTAGAAAATACTCTTAAAACAGGGTTCCTACGTGTCCTGGAAAACCTGGAAGATGATTGATAAATTTACCAGTCATGGAAAACAAAGCTTGAATTGTCCTGAAAACTTATTTATTCTCCCTGTGCTTCTCTCTACCTTGTTAGTGAACACAAATGGGTAAAAAAAATTGCGCATAGTTTATGTATGTATGTCGTATGTAACACATAGAATAAAAAAGATATGAAAAAGCTAAGGTATGAATTTGGTTATGTGACACTATTCTATGATAATTTGTCATATTTCTAAGAATGTCAGAGAATGTATGATTTTTCATAGATGTGCTGCAGATAGATTGCACATTTTATAAAAATAAACATAGTAATCTGAGTATGTATATAAAATGTAAGGTACAGCTGTAGAAAAGGATGCTGCAAAGTGTGCAACTTGAGTAACTTGAGTAAATATAATTAGTTACCTTCCACCCCTTGTACTGGGACGCCTCTACTTGCCCCACCTTCCCTTTTCTGGGATGTTCTGTGTCCAGTTGATTTGCTCTGGGCGGCTCGATCTGCAGCCCCAGTTTACTGTCTGAATGATGAAGTGGCCCCGGTGTCACACTCTATTACATACAGCTGCTTTGGGCAAGGACCTGTGGACGCTGATGGGCTCATGTGGAGAGCTAAAAAAAAAAGAAAGATGAAAAAGACCAAAAAAAAGTGATTCCCATCCTTTGTAGTCTTTGTTCTGCACCTTCTTTGCATAAGCATTTGCAATGATAAAAAGAAAGTCAAGGGACTTTGGATCGGGGCTAAAGTTTCGGCTCAGTTTTACGCTCTTTCGCGGTGTAAATATTTCACTGACATTGATGGTATCTGGGTACAGTATCATTAAAAAGTTGGATATGCTGGGTGTAAGCTCCTTCTCTTCATCTCCCTGACTTTAATGCATAGTGTTTTGTTCAGTCCTCCCGATGTCCTTGGCGTTGCGTCGAGCTTCAAACACATGCTGACTACCTGACTTTCCCTAAGTCAGGAGGCAAGATCATTAGCCATCACAACCCTGAAATGTGACTTGGCAGACAATAATGCTTTATGATCAAACAACTTGTCAGTGCGTCCCGTTGAAATGAAAGAGTGCAAAAAAATAATTCAATAGAGGATCAATCAAATTTCCCCCTCAGCCGGCGTGAGAGAGATTGCTGATGGTGCAGAGAGGGGGCTATTCCTCGAGGACACGGGAGTTCATTTGGATATTTGTTCTCCCCCTCATGAATGTTCCATTGCGTGACACCATCTCCTGCTAATCACATTTCACTGCAAAAAGGGGGGATGCTTTTAGGGACGTTGAAAAGAGAGAGGTTCTTTTTAATCTTTGAAATGCCTCAAAAGTGACAGAATGCTTTCTCCTGCCAAGACGTGAGCCTCGGATGGGGAGATAAATATGCTGTGGTCAGCTAAGTGTATCTAGTGAGCAGAGAGGCAAATTTAATAATGCATTATCATTCACTGGCGAAGGTGAAATCTCCCTGTCCATCAGAAGGCTGAGGCCTGTTTCATGTTACCCTTCACTGCAAATGAACAAGTGCTTTACTCAGCCATACCAGAGATGCACAGTAGGCACCGGCGCCCTCGTCTATCCGCTGCTGTGGACTGTCAGGAAAGCAGCTCAGTAATCAAAGCAATCATCTATCAGTCTTGACTGGAGACAGTAATGATCACAGTCTTTATCCTGATAAAACTGTTTTGAACAATAACCTTTTTTCTCCCCCCTCTCTGAGAACACAAGGTGTGTTTTACATATCTGAGCATCTGCTGTTATGCAGATGATGTGATGATGTTTACACCAGTGCCCTTCAACAACAAGCAATAATACACAATAACACATTTTAGGCAGTATTCGACGCTGCAAGGGGCACAGGCTTTCAGGGTTTCTGTTTGTGTATAGTCAATATTTCTTTTTGCCCCTCATAAAACCAAGTCATTTGGTTAAAAACCTTTCAAATATATTTGTGTATTCCCATAATACAGGCATGGATTCAAATTGTAATTAATTATTATGTTGTGGAAAGAATTACTTTTTCTGTATTTCTACAAAAGATGTTGATGTTAAATGTGGGCCAACTGAGTAGAATGTGTCAAATCCATTCAGAGTTTTTGGAGGTGAAGCTCTGGGAATAAGTGGTGCTTTATAATCTTACTAAACTACAAAGTGGTTGTAGTTTGTTTTACCTTCCTGCCTCTCAATACTATTCATGCTGTATCTTTTGTTGATTTTAGGTGCCCACTCTGCTCATACTTAAATAAGAAAAATAAAAGACTAAGTTGGAACTTGGTAACTTTTCCATGTGTTTGATGTGTCCTGACGTCTGCCTTTGAGAACTGAAACATAAAGTATTTCAAAAAATTACATATATTTGTATTTAAAAATTTGAATGCAAGGATAGGGCTATGGGCCAGTAGGCAGGGCTGTTAGATATTTAATAACATACCCCATGCTTCAGGATCCCCCCCTGCTGTCCCATGTCTGGCCCTTTTCTTAAAATCATGTTGCAGGGGAGATCCTTTATTCAGGGCTAAATTAAAAGAAATTGAACATACATACTTCAAAAGTACATTTGATAAACTAAAGCGAGACTGATGCAATTATTAGTTGGCTATTAAACAAAAGCGATTATTTGCTAGTGGTGGTTTTCTGAATCACCACCAAAGTCTAATCTTTTCTAAATTAGGCCATAACCAGCATCTCTGGAAAATTTCAGCAAAATATGTCCAATAGTTTTTTGCGTAATCTTTCTTAAAAACAGACAAACAAACAAACAAACATTTGCCAGCAAAAATGAAATCTCCTTGGCTGAAGTAATAAGTGCTTTGCTTTAGAAAACAAAAAAGGTGGGGTTGTTATTGCTAGTAAAATAAGTGCTTCACACACCAAACACACATTAAAACCACAATATTAAACAATAACCATTTAACTTCAAAATATATGTTCATAATCTAATGCAGCATTAGATCTGTTTTGACTGAGGCTGTTACATTCAGACTTATTTGTGAAAACAATGTGTACATGTTTTCAGACTTAGCTGATGTTAGCATCAGACTATATGAATATTTGGGCTGGAACAATGTTCACTATGTCAGATGAGGCTACAACATTTCTATGAATATGTGCTATGGAACTAAATGAACTAAATTTAATGACCAACATGACGACATTTGAAGAAGGAGCCATGCAGAAGATGACAAACAAACACTGTATTTAGAGGACTTTTGTTTGTATCAACAGATGTCATGTTAGTGTGCTAATAAATAAGAGCAGTCAGTCATGTTGCATCGGCTGTTCCTCTCCCCTCTTTAACGTATAAGGTTAGGGATGTGGTTTTTAGAGATTGCCAAATGATCCTCTGTCTCGTATTTCTAACTTTAACCTTAACCCATCAACCTCTGTTTGGTTACATCCCTGACCTTGGCACAAAGCTTCCAGTGCTCTCATTGGTCAGCGTCGTTTCACATGGACGGATAAATCATAGAAAGCAGGACAAAAATCAAACTTGCTAAACTTTCTGTCATGGCATCCCAGACTGTTCTGTTTTCAAAGGTGAACATACAAACCATTGGCCAGAAAGTAAAGCAATGCAGCATAAATTAAATAAAAGTGGAATAAAAACTAAGTTCCAACAATGATGTGTTATAAAATATATAAAAAGCCAACAGAAGAGGAAGAAGCCAAAAATAATTAAGTCTGTAAATCTGAGTTCGTCAAAGTGTTTTTGCAGAAGTGACTGTTTCCCTGTTTGCCCTCCACTGTAGAGGATATCTCTTATTGTCCTGTATCAAAACCTTACTCCTTTGGTCATAGTAACTGTTTTATTTTAAGTATTAAACTTTATTCTTTCTTCAGTGTTATTTTGTTATCTCCTGCATGCTTCTTTGCCCTGTGCTGCTGCAACACTCGAATTTTCCCTCTGGGGATCGACAAAGGATTATCTTATCTTAATACCTCTACCAAGGAGGTTATGTTTATAAAGCGTTTGTTTGTTTCTTTGTTAGATTGAGAACAGGATAACTCAAAAAGTTAAAAATAGATTATGATTAGATTTTCAGGAATGTTGGTCATGGCACGAGACAGAAGTGATAAGACTTAAGAGGTGATCCGAATCTGGATGCAGATTGAGGAATATTTTTTAAGGATTTGTTAACAAGTGCCTATATGCATTACCCTGTTTTTATTCTCATTAGATCTGCTTGGCCATAATATCTGTACCAATATGGCTTTGGCACTTGCAGCGTTCCTGTCTCCCGCTGAGTCCATGTGGCTCCTTCTCTCCAATATCACGCCTCTGTCACTGCTTCAGACGGAGTAAAGAGGGGGTTAGCTTGATCCTTCCGTTCACAGTGGTGGTGAAATGTCTAGGAAAGTTAATATTAAGCCTTGAAGCGGCAGAGCGAGTTGGGCTGGTAACTTGCCTAAGAATGCTAGCAAAGCCATGACAAACTTTTGTGCTAAAACACTTCACAGTCTTATATCTAAATTATGAGGTTTGGTTGAGGCATTTTCTGTCTCCAAACTAATTTAATTATCCATATTAACATTGAAAATATTTTACTCATGTCAATGTAATGATGAGAACTGAAAGGATATTAATACTATTGCCATTATCAATTCTACCCATGGAGCCAAGTCTTTATCGATTTATTATGGAGCTGTTGGTTTTCATTTCTTGCTATGTGACTCTGACTAGGTGGTGATGCCACTTATTTTAGGGCATAACTAAGTGGAAATAATTGATAAGGGCATAAATATTACTGATATCAGTTACTTAAGCTACTTGTTATTGGTCAAGTCCCATCCCTGTGTTTTTTTGCACAGTCAATGTTATATTAGTCTAATTTAACTTCTGATACTTGTATGCCTTGGATAACGGCCTTGCAGTTGTGGTGCAGTATTTCTGTGGAGGTCAGTTTCTACTCATGTCAATAACCTTTAAGGACAAATCTTTACCTTACTGAGGAGCTCCATAAGGGACAGGATGCTCCACCTGAAGTGTGTGATGGAGAGGCAGCTGTTGGAAACCTCTCTTGTGTGCAATAAATCATATTAATATGTACAATATCTCAAATCTTCCAACTGTAATATATCAAACATAACAGCTGTAAATACCACTTATACATTGTTTTTTCTTTTCATTTGAAGTTTCCTTCTTCCTATTTCTTCTTGTATTTATCGCTGTTGTAAAGTTGGAATTTCCCCCTAAGGAATATCTTACCTTATCTTTACTAATACAGTTTAACCACATTTCACATTATATGGTGAAAAAATGTAGTGTCTCAGCTGTTGCCCCAAAGGAAGGAGGTTGAATGTTCTCCTAGTGCATGCATGGATACCCCAAATACTCTTCTTCGCTTCTTCTTAATTTTCCAGAGATGTTAATGAGAGAGTGACTGTTTATCTCTTCATGTTGGCTTTGTGATTGGCAGGCAAACAGTTCAGGGTGTGCCACACCTCTCTCTGTTGTAGCTGTGAATAACTCAAGTACCATGGCACTCAATGTTGAATTATTTCTCTTTTATATGTCAGCAAATGGGGTTCATTCCACACACTTTTGTAATTGCAGTGAGATTGGTCACATATTAAGCCAGTATTGATAATGGTGTGTTTAAAAAAATGATCAGATTTTTATTGACCCAGTGAATTGTCAGAATTGATCTGCAGCTCAGTCATCTATGAGCCTTAACTGTAAATGATCGTGATCACAGTCTTTACCCTGATGAGACTGTTTTCGAACAATAACCTTTTTTTTCCCTCCTCACAGAGAACACAAGGTGCGTTTTACATATCTGAGCATCTGCTATTATGCAGATGATGTGAACATATTTACCCAAATGCCCTTGGACAACAGCACTAAACAATTATGAAGATTAGGTACAATGCAGGAAATTTGTGATTCAAAACAATTCTTAGCCGCAGCAACTGTTGCAGACAGATAAGGTTGACCCTGAGTATGTATTTTTGTACTTTTTTTTCCGAGACATTCTGCAGGGCTGTTTGTATAATTTAATATTTGCATGTAAACAGTAATTAAGTGATGCCGCCGACATGCCAGGGCCAGGCTCTGCCAAGGTAAACACCGGGCCTCGTAGTTTGCCACAGTCCATCATGTTTACAGACTTGCAGAGCCGAGTGCTGTTTGTGTGCTCTGCCTTGGCAAAGCCCATAAAACACCGGCGATTGCGCGGCAGAGTGTCGAACACAGTCGCTCTTATCGTCTGGCAGTCTGCTCGCTGACTTGAGGACATTGTGAGTCAAACCTTTAAATTTTCACTCGGCGATAATTACGCCGCTATACTTGAGCTTTTATATCCTTTCACTGAGAAAGTAAATCATTCCTAATAAAGAGAGGAAGAATAGGGGGCGGAGGGAAAAGTGCTTGAGGACTAATTCTCTCCACTCCCTCCCTCTCTCTCTCTCTATTCTGCGATTTGAAAGCCTTTCTCTGACTATTCCAGTCACCTTGACTTTGCAGCTGCAGCCTTACAGTCTGTTGCTTATCCTGCCTAACCCCAGCCTGTCAATTAGGTGTTTAAAAATTAATCTCTTTAACTGGAAATACCATGCCGGCTTTCTTCCGTCTGTAAATGAAGTGTTATTAATTCACGCAGCGCAGAGCCAGTGTTATGAATAATGTTATCAAAACAGATTTCCACACGTTTAACACGTTCCTCCTATTAAAACCCCTTAAGTATTTTTATAACTGTGAAACCCGGACTGCTAATGGATTTGCATCCGTTTTTCAGAGCACTTGCTCCCGAGCCTGGCCTTTTTAAAGTTTACATTTCCCGTTTCCTCTTTTGTTCTTTCATCTTCCTCTAAAAGCAGCTCGCTATATCCAGTCTGGATTAGCGCCAGGCAGCGTTGACGCTCGTTCGGCAGCAGCAGAACAGCACCGCATCTCCCTGTAGGATTGCAATGCCAGGCAATGACACCAATGTGTCTACTAAACCAGCCCCCCCTTCCCTCTCCCAAACCCTGCACAGCTCTGATCTAGCAGCAGGCTATCTGGCCGAGCACACCAAGCTAATACTTGTTCCATTAAAACCTGGTGATTACGGGGGGATTTCCTCTCTGTTTGTTTGTTTGAATGCTTAATTATCAATATGTAATTGGCGTGTGTATTGTGATGTTGGGTGCATATTCCGGTGGCATATTTTAACCGGGAATGCGCATTGCTATCGTGTGCAAACAGGACTCCCCAGTCACTGTCTAAGTTAAGCTGCATGAGAAGTCGCTCTAATGAATTAATAAATGCCAAACAAAGGAGGACCAAACAAAGAGGGAGAAATAATGGCTTGATGATTAGTGGGTCAGAGAGATTAGAGGGGTGTACAGTACCAATGATCCCCTCTGAAATGGGAATGATTCAAGCAAAATACTCGATCAATAGTTTAGGCCAATTTAATCTCTGGGATTCTTCTGTCGATAGATGGAGACGGCCAGCGGAGGTCAATATGCAAAGACAATCTAAACACCTTCAAAGTGCCTCACTATAATGTCCTTCCTCTAATATTGTCTCCCTGACAGTTTGGGTTCACAGTCAATAGGCGAATTACAGAAATCTATGCAAGGCAGCAGGCGTGCAATTTGCTTTCCAAAGCCAGAAGTTTATTTCTCGCTCATCAGCCTGAGCTGTATTTAAAGTCCCTGTGGAGCAAAACCAGAAAGTTTACTTTAAATGTCATATATTTTTATATACTCCTTGTGGACAAGTTTACATTCATCTCAGATGTCCCCAGAAAGTATTTTTGAAGTTTCTTGCCTAACATTGCTCATGCATTTTAAAATGTTAGTGTGCATATAAACCCCTCTGTTTCAGCCCTTCTCAGAACATGGGTTTATTGTTTATAAGCTGTTTAAGCTGTTTCTGACCATCCTTGTACCAAGGAGTGGCTTCAGTCAGCTGCAGCTTAAACAAACACCTGGCTTGGGGAATGTTGCATCCCCAATTATGTTATTGAGGGTTTTTTTTCCAGATGGGCTGTTAAAGCACCCATTTTGTTGAAGATAAAGCAAGCAACAGAGGGAAAGGAGGGTTTTATCTATTGTTTGCGAGGTTTGTAGGCATGGGACTATTTACAGTGTTGTTTAAATAGAATTCAGAGTGTGTTTTGTAAAGATATAAACCCTTCCCTATGTCACAATTCATCTCCATTTTGATTCTGAGTTAGATTCAGAATCAGTTTTTGACTGAGGTGATTAAACTGGAAAAACGAGACTCTTAAATAGCTTAATTTAACTCGTCACTGTTCATTTGGTGATGCTTATATATTTGGGTTAGTAGGCGTATCTGTTCTTTTGTGTGTGCTTTTTGTTGTTTTTTGTTCTATCTGTATGTTTCCATTCTACCTATATCTTCTTCCTGTCTGTTTTTATTTAATTTGTTTCTTTTGTGTGTGTTTTATTTCCCCTCTGTGTCAGGAGAAGGACTGAGGTAGGAGTGGGGCACAACTGAACACTTGTCAATGAAAACCTCTGCAAACATTTGTGAAACCAAATGAAAACTGAAATAAGTAAAAGCAATTTTTGATGCAGAATGATTCAGGATTCTCAATCAAAGTCCTTATTAATAGAAAACTGTTCTCCAGTGATGTACACCAGTGCAGGTTTCACTGAGTATGGAAGGTAAATATTAACTCATTTTGAAACTGAGACATGACGACAAATGATAACAGATTTTACAGATTTGTTCTTGTGGCTTGTGATTTGTCGTACAGAAGGTAGACATAGCACTCAAACCGACTCGCGCATCAACACTTGGGGTCTTGACTCTTGCAGCTTTTAATCAAACCTGGTTCTAGTGTCAACAAGCATGGTGGGTAAGGTCAGGATGAATTGAAGCCTAATGTGGTTGGCAGTCAGCTTCCTACAGTGTCTCTCTTTTGAATGTATTTTAAAACAAATAAGGTTCAGTCAATCAGAATGTAAAACTCTTTTTCCAAAGATCTTACTGCCCTTTTTTCAATGATAATATTGCTTTGCAGGGTCAGCAATACTTTATCGTCTGGCCCTCAATGTTGGACTATAAACAAAAGCCGGTATGGCATGAATTAAAGATGGATTAAAAAAGAGAATAAGCTGTTTAAAGCCAGAGGTAGGCTAGTGTTTCTAGTCTAGCATATGGGTATTACATAGCTAAATCACACCTGAAGAGGGCCCCTACTGGGTCTTTCGGGGATGTAGCCAGGTCTTTGTGTAGCCCTGCTTCAAGCTAGTACTATAATGTCACTGGAAAGTAGTCCTGAAAGGGTCTCTTGAAGTTTTGTGAACCCTACTTTCAGTCAGTGAAGACTTGTCTGTCCTGTACGTGGACAGGCCTACTGCTTAATTTTCATCATTTTTAGGCTTCATTTTATAAACTGAGAATTTTTCTCAAGGACTATAGCCTGGTCTGGAGGTTAACAACACTCTCTTCTCTTACATAACAAACTTAAAACTTATTTTTTACTGCTTTGAAAGGACTCTAATGTCAAAGACATCTCTCAGAAAGTCTCTCACCTTTCCTCACCTCGCCCTCGTTCAGCCTCCACCTCTCTATCCACCATCGCCTCTCTACAAAATGCCATTTTGTCTCCACTACTGTTTCCCTTTAAGAGCTCATTTGAAGGTGTGCGCTGGCAGAAACAAAAGTCCTGTATGCTTTTATGCAGTCATCACAGTCAGCCAAGCCTGTAATCCTCAGAGGTCCGATAATGACATAGCCTCTGCATTTATTACATGGAGGAGAGGAGAGAGGGAAAACGCTGACTTTGAACAAATGAACACTCTGACCTTTATGCAATAAATATGACATGGGCCGCATAAAAAGACAAGATATCTTCCTCCTGAATGGAAGTCAACACGGATTCTGCTCCCCTGCCTCTTGCTCTCTTTTTCTCTGTTTCCATTTCTCTTCCCCTCCCTCCCTCGCTCCCTCCCTCCCTCTCTGCCTCTTGTTTTTTCGCTCTCTGGCTAACAGTTAAACAAATGATGAAATCAATGGGAATTGTTGCTCTAGCATTGAAATCTATGCTGAAATAGCACTATTTGCAGCTGTATCTCTCTGTTGTAGTGGCACTGTGCGTAGGCCTGGGGGAGATGGACCGAAGCTGCATCCTAAGATTTGTTTTAGTTAAATAGGAAAACACATTTTACTGTATTTGATGAGATTTCCTCTGTAATGAATTCACAACTGCACTGTAAAAATGAAAAGCTGTAACATTTCAGGGCGACTGTCTGCTCTGGATTCTTGTTTGTCTTGTGTTGAGCTAACTTGTAAATCAAAATATGATTTTGTCGGCCCAGTTGAGCACACATGGGGCAGGCCTGGCTGCATATCTCTGTGCCAATCCAGCCAGGGCCGCACAAAGACATACCAGGGCCCCTAAAAGGCTCATTGGGGGCCCCTTCCATCTGTAAATCTATGCACTTAATCAGAGTGGTGCAGCAGGTAGTGTGTATGCCACTCTTCAAGAAGGTAGCAGGCTTGATCCCCATGTTAGTCAGGGCCTCTCCGTGCATGTGTGGGTTATCCCCAACACTTTAGCTTCCTCCACAGACCAAAAACATGCTCATTAGTTTAATCGACAACTTCAAATTCTCCTTAGGTATGAGTGTGAGAGTGAATGTTTGTCTGTTTCTCTGTGTAGCCCTGTGATTGGCTGGTGACGGGTTGATAGGGATAAGCAGTATATGAAATGGATAGGTGGATCAGAGTTTCAAAGAAGCAACGACACAGTAGGGCCCAGCGAAGAGGTAAAAAAGACTCTGCAAAATGTTGATATTGTGGATAAAGTGCCAATTATATTCTAGGAAAAAGAGGTTTGCCAACATTTTACTGAAATGTGACCTTTTGCTATGACTACTGAATGTTGGTTAGACCATTTTTTAAGCTTTTTGACCCCCACTGAACTGAAATCTTCCCCAAGACTCCAGTTATGTGTCTTGACACAATAAATGTGCACAGGACTTGGGCAGACTTCAAATCATTTTTTTAAAAAGTTTGTCCAAATTAAGTTAAGCTACTCACCACGAGATCTCGTTGTTATCCATAACTGCTGTTATTTTTGACAATGACAATTAAATAAAGTGTGAGTATGAATAACTTAGTATGACCTACTATGGTCAACTAGCATGACCAACTTTGCATAAAAACTGAGTAAAGATGGTTGATATAACACTCATATCTTTCACTTCTTCCTGCTCTTGAACATTTATATAAATAGAATTATTCTACTCAAATGTGACTGAGAGCTTAATCTACCTGAATTAAGGAGGATTACAGGACTTTATTCTCCCATTACATCTGTTTCACAAGTGTAATTAATTTATTTAAGTTTGTATGAAACAAAGTTAACACATTCTGCGTCCTTTTCAAACTATGAGGCCCCCACTGTTAATGTGGGCACACACCATTTCATTTCTTAATGTTTTTTATTGTGAATCATCTGCAGGAAGGTGTTGATTAACTTGGAAGGATCAGGTTAGCATTTAACACAGAATTTAAGAACATTTAAGCCAGTGTTACAAAAAAGTAAGAAGAAGAGAAGGGTGTAGAAGAATAAAGGGGGCTTCAAAAAGGTTGAGAACCACTGCTCTAAATGACTCTGATTGGCCAAGGTTGGCGAGTTGAATCCGTCTGATTACAGACACTGGCCCGTTAACATGGGTCAAAAATCCTATTTACAATCAGATTGAAAGGTCAATCAGATTAGAAATGTCTCATGTAAACACCTTAGCCAATCGGATTCAACCGGATCTGATTGTGTTTCGGATTGGATTGTAAGAGGTAGTCTACACTGATTGATAATCCGCTCAATGCTTCATCTAAACGGCTGAGTTGAGCGGATTGGGTTGATAGAGAGGATTGTTCGGTCTGCACAGGCGCTCCGTAGTATGTAAGAGGCACGTAGTGACGTACGCAGAGTGTGCCCAAACAAACATGGCAAGCAAACTTTTTAATACAAACCCCAGCAAAACATGACGTGGATCCATCTTTCTAGAGGTAAACAGGAAGCAGGAAGTGCACCTCTTCTTCTCTTACGCATTTGCAGGTAGTGGCAGAGTGACCTTCTGCGCATGTCAAAAAAACCCAATACAATGGGATTCAGCTGGGGCCATGCTAACGCAGATTGAACGTGGATCTCTTTACTCAAAGTTCATGTATACAGATCGAATTAAATTCACTTAATCTGATCGATTTCAATCAGATTGAGGAAAACTACTCATGTAAACGGGGCCACTGAAGCAGGTGGATCCAGCTGCATTACAAGGTTTATGACTGGATGGTGTCAAACACTTATTATTCGAACATGTAATAAACAACACTGACTGACTCTGAATCTTATTTGATTAAAGCTTGATAGAGCTTAAACATATATACTTCCCAACCCTAACTATCCATAAACTCTGTCAGCAGAGTGAATTCTTAGATTTAATCTTCTGAGTTTGTTTCCTCTTCTGAAAAGACTTTAAAAAATTCCCTTTATCCACTGCAGAAGAAGTCCGATTTAACAGCAAGAATCACCCTTTCATGGTCTCTTTTGTGATCTCGCCGTGATCCCAATTGAGCATCGCGACTGTCTCCTTTTGTCACCCTCACACCGCCTCCCTGACAGTAAAGGATTTATGGTTATTTCCTGCGCGCAGCCTGTCCATCTGTGGCTCTATCTTCATACGGCCTTGAGAATACGATTCAATTTATTAAGGCAAAGCAATGGACTCATTACTTTAAAAAGGTGGCAAGAGAGGCAGGCGCAGAGAGGGAGAAGTGACACACTGAATTGGTTATTAATGGAAAGGCACAGCCATAGGGCAGTTGAAATTTAATGATATCCTACAAGAAAATATGAGGGTGTCACTCTCCAAAAAGTCATGCTAAATGTCAACATTTTAAGGTCCCGCCGCTAATTTTATGCCTGTGCACAGTAATGTTTTGGAGAGCATTTAGGAAACACGGCCCAGTGGCCAGCCTGATTATCCCGCTCACCTTCTCTCCTCTCTGCAAATGGGTTTGTGCAGCAAGCGATTTCATCTCTAAGTGAAGGGAACATTAGGGAGGGGTGGAAGGAGAGAGCGATCGAGGAAAACACGCGGTTTGATTTTCATGCTGTGATAAGAGAGTGGGAGCCAAATGTTACCTGTTAATCTAGCCCAAACCGACCGGGGCTCTTGACTTTGTCCCCCAGCAGGGATGGGGCAAACACTCATTTTCCTCTCTCCGTGATGAAAAGGAAATTAGCTTAAATGTGATGAGGGCACATTAGTGTGTGTGCAGTGCGTGTGCGTAATGAGTGTGTACGTGTTTCAGGGCTTTTTGTTTGGGTTCATATATTTGTGTGTTTTTTTTTTCCTTTTTCTCCAAAGTGTGTCCTCCATCTCACGCACACACACATGGACAGCATATGTCAGAGATAGCAATGGAAGAGGAATTTGTCTTTGATCGTCCAACAGCCGTACACTGAATCCTGCAGGTACATACTTAGAAAACATAATCCATAGTGACCCTCTGACTTTGTTTGAGGCGTCTGAAAAGTTAAAGCAGAACTGAGGATTTCAAAGTTGGAGTATTGATAGTGTGAGATGTTCATCATACGCTGGAAACAGCATAGTTAGAGACATAACTACAGATCATCTGGTATGTCCTGGTGATGTGTTCACAGACATGATTCAGGTCCTGTATTCGGTCAGAGTAACTCTACACAACATGTTCAGTGGTCATGCTATTGTTGGAATGGACACATAAGACTAACACATAGATAATTAAGTATAGGTAGGAAAGATGATAGGATGGAAAAGATCGAGAACTGAAAGGATTTATATGACACCTTAATGATGCACGGTAAACCAAAAAGAATACAAATAGAAAGAACATTTCCTTCAACTTCAACTTTATTATTATCCCATGGGAAAATAGTTTTTCAGCAGCAGGCATCAGCACACCAGTACATACCACATAAAACATACAGGCATTAGGAAAATCAGGAAAAATCCTGAACTCAAGTGAGAAGGATGGCACTTAAACCACAAAATGCCGAAGACTAAGAATCAAGCAAAACCCTAAAAAACCTTTAAAAAATTCATACTAACAAGTAAATCACTTACTTTGCTGTTATGCAGTTGCTTGTGCAGAATGTAAAACAAAATTGCTCAAACTCAACTCTTGATTCTTTTCTTTGCAGGTTAAATCTGTTGTCAAAATAATACAAAGCATCGTATGTTAAAGGCTGCAGGAGCATAAATCAACAAACACTTTCTTCATAAGATATTTATGACCATACAATCATACTATTAACTCTAAAAATCTAAGGACGGGGTTTGGACAATCTTTCATGATGTAATAAGTAACTCAACAAATGGAAAGCTGCGTTACTCCAGTGTTCACAAAATCATGTTAGCTGTAAAATAAACTGTTTGGTCCAAACCAAACTAACTGTGGTTGCTGTTTAGGTTTAACCACACCCCTCTCTCACGGTGTTGTTGAATAATCATTTCCTCCATTCTTTTTTTCCCTGATGAAAACTAGACGGCTACTAATTAAAGCAAGTGCACATGGACGAAAACTAAAACTAACTCATCTGACATTTTCCTCAACAAGCATAAACTAGACTAAAATGAGACGTAATCCAATCAGACCTAATTTGGTCATGTAGAAAGTAGGAACAAGTTAGGAATATATCCATTCACAGCCACTTTGGTTGTGTGGAAAGGTTGGATGAGTTCAGAGAGACATCCAATCACAGCTGTCTTAGCTTGGTGGTGGTGGGATAAGTTGTGGAGCGATCCAATCAGAGCTGCTCTCTTTACGAACTGATATATTCATGTAGAGCAGGTTCACTGTTACTTGTCAGTTCTGGTGTTGTAACTGAGATGCTCTGCCAGGTAGCCTAAATAAAGGTGACTGCATTTCACACGAAAGATCAATTTGTTTCTGTTCATTTATACATTCGAAATTGACTGTGATTCAATAAAGGGTTATTAAGTATTTCATTTTATCTCAGTGTAAAACATGACTTCAGAAATTAAAGTCGACTAACTTTATGGTAGATTTGGACTAAGATCCTCGACCAAAATGTTGTGAAATTTCATTAGCTAAAACTAGACTTAAATTAAAATAATGTAGACATCTAAATTATGATTTAAACTAAAATATACTCTGGGCAAAAGACTGAAACTAAATTAAGAAGTGCTGTCAAAACTAACACTGTTACTCTTTGTTACTCTTGTATAAATTCCAGTTTGAGAAGATCTGGTTTGCTAGTTTCCCGACTTGAAAACCACCACATATCTCTATCTGTATTTCTTATTTTCTTCAAAATAAAAGACTCCTGTTCATATTTGTCTTGTAATCTTGTAAGATTAAAAGATTGAGCAGGATGTTGTGATGTTAGACCTAATACAACAGTGTGAACTTAGGAGCTGGAAGATTAGAAAGATGCTCATTAGTACTGTTTCAAAGCATCATGAATGGTACAGAGTGCTTATAGTGGTGATTATTCAGCATCGAAAGTGCAGTATAAGGTATAATAATATCTTAAAAACATTCTTATAAAGTGTCTATCGTGCATTATAAAGAGGAGATTATTTAGAGTGTAATTAAGTCACAGTTTTTATTGAGAAAGTTGTTGTTGCACTGGCAGGTTGTATGTGTTTAACTCTGTAACATAGCAGCATAAACTCAATTAACTGGGAGCTTTATCCAGACAGCAGCTTGTTTCAATTAAATTTAAGGCCTTCTCAAGTTAAAAAATATATTTCATTTTACAGGGTTTGAAGTCAGACTTCTTAATGGTACCCCTCCATCCTGGTTGTAAAGGCTTGTTTTAGGACGCTGCTTTTGATTTTGCTTCATTTATATGTTTTCCTGAAAGTACATCAGTAAAAATAATATATTAACATGCCAAAAAGCTGTCATAATGACTCAGTTTTAAGCAATTTAAAGCATATTTTCAACCGAGGTCATGTAAATGCTTAATGAGACTCCTGACTTTGATATCCTTAATGCATTTTTACTATTTCAAGCCAAACATCCCGAGCCTTTAAAGGTAGCGTACCTGCGAATCAATCAAAGCCTCGGAGAGCTGGATTATGTACAGTCATTTGCAGTTTCCTGCCCAGATGCCATTTGCAAACACTTGAAAACCTTATTTCACAAATATTCAGAAAACTCGGAGCATCAAACAGCACCCACAGTCCCAGATCTGACGTGCGTGTTTGAAACCATCGCACAGATAAAGCTGAATTTATGTTGCCTGAAAGACCCTCCAGAGTGCAGACATCATTTGCAAGATAAGCTCATGTTTTTTTAAAGTGCTCAAATTGCATGCTGTTACTTTCCCCCCCTCCTCCTGCCTAGCTCTGCATCGCCGCCTGTGTACCAGAAGACAGATATTTCCCCTGACAAGATTTTTCCAAATCCAAGCGCTTTAAGTGCAGGTGGAATAATGCTGCGCTGGCTGCTAATGGCTGTCCGAGAGGTCATAACTACTCCATTTGAAGGAGGCTGCTCTCTCGACGAGCCCTGGCAGGTCAAATCAAATGTAATTGTGCAGTGAAAAGCAGTTCCTTGCTTTGTGTTTGGCCGCGCTGACAACCTCCGGGTTTAGCATTCAGTTCTCCTGCTGGGAGGAACACAGGTTTGCAAGGACAAAGGCTTCACCTGTCAATATATCACACTGACTGGCCGGCCAAATGTACCTCTGCACTCGCCCCCCCCTCTTCCCCTCTCTCTCCCCCGCTTTTCTCTTTTCTTTGCTATCTCTCTTCCTCTCTGTCACTCTCTCATTCTCCGCACAGCCTCCTCTCCCTCCGCCTCCACCTCCGCCTCGGCCTCACCTATCCATCCATCCATCCATCTTCTGTCTCCAACCATCTATCTCTCATTCCTGGCATTCTTCTCCTCCACCCTCTCCCTCTCTCTTTTTCTTTGTGTGTCTGTATCTTCCTCTTCTCCGTGCGAGGACTCAGCTGAAATGTCCTGAGGGACCCAGTTTCAAACACAGGAACCAGAAACATATGGCACATTTTCAACTCCCAAGGTCAATTACAGCTATTTATCCAGAGATTGCGGCTAAATTTCCCAAGGTTTCTTCTAGATTTACCGCAGATTGCAGTGTGTGTCTGTCACATTTTTAAATCAGGCCAGTTTCCCCCCTCTCCAGCATGCCCGCGACTTCCCATCAAATATTTCAAAGGCTTTTCGAGTGGGTTTTTTTAGACATGATTTATCTCTGGTTATCATGTGCCCCATCTTTTTTTTATTTTTTTCTTGCCTCAGCTTTTGAGAGGTCCAAGTGCCTCTCTCAACACAAATCTAATAACATGTAAATTGGAGATAAGCCCAGATCCCTCCGAGTGATATTTTTTTACACTCAGAGTTTGTCAAGTCAATTTTGGGGTCTCTTGTTTAGAAGCACAACATTACAGCTCTGTGACGAGTGGGTGCTGAGGGAAGCACAGCCCAGGTCCCGCATTCAAGTCGAAGGCAGGTTTTTCATCCCTATGAAGGCCTCAGGTATTCATTTCTTAGGCTGCGTTCACACCGCAAGCGACCCAGCTACCAAAATCGTGTCACCCACTGACGTAGCACACGCGTCCATGAATACCTCATTTTGGTCACCATTGCTGTCGGCCGTCACTCGGTGACATCACGTCCGCTCGACTTTCACCGCGATCATATCATATATCATATAATAGGATGTATAAGCAGACATTATTTCAGCTGTATCCTTTTCATTCACTTATCAACCACAAAACACTGCAGCAGCATTATCTGTCAGTTTCCCGCTGTTCCTCTAGGCGGAACTAATGTCCTCACTGACTTTCTCACATGACATGGATTGTTACTCTGTAGTCCGGATGAATAACTGTCTGTCTAGGGTACCGTCACATGTGCACACACTGCTGATTGATCAACTTTTTTTTACTTTCACATCACACAACAAGCTATGTGGTAGTGTGAAAAGTGGCTGTCGCATCATGGGAGGGGTTAGCCCCGCCCCATCGCGGCTGTACATTTACTTTGCATGGAGAGTGATCGCCGAGGTAGTTCAAGTAGCGTGTAGACGCACGTTTAGGCTGTACAGTGGTCAACACAGGTGAGCATTAGGGGTGGGTTAAAGATGCTATGAGGAGAATCTATTTCCGGCGACATAAAGACTCTGCTACCCATGAGCACGCGCGACGACTATCTTAAAGACGTGACCCAAGCCAAAGTGTGTGTTTGTTGTGATGCTAATGAATGCAGCTCAGACCTTCCTCAGAACTCTGCATTGCTTTACAACTTCTTTTTTCAACAACTTACAGGATGCAAAGTGACGAGGTAATGTATTTCTTTCTAGTTACGTAGTCGTAGTTTTTGATGTGTGACAACAAGCAATTTTTGGAAAACCTAGTATCGTAGTTTTGTAGCCAGCTGTATATCGCTACTGACATCCTGGTGCTCTAACCACCACCGTGACCAAATAATATAAATTTGCTCTAGTTTTAATTGTCTCTCATTCCCAAAGTTGAGTATCCAGGCCAGTCCAGCCCTGTCCGACCCGACCACGAAGCTAAGGAATAGCATTTATAGATAACCTATTTTGATGCTATAAAACTCATCTTAAAGTGTGTATTTTGATCAGGCATATATCTAAAAGTGAGACTTTTTTGTAATTACTTAGAAACTCCTCATAGCATCTTGAAAGTATCGATTCATCAATACATTGCAGTATTCACCGCCCCAAATGCAATATCACTTTAGCAAATCCTGTGAATCAATTCACCTCCTGGCCTATAGGGGGCACTGTGCACTTTATCAGAGTTTATGGAGAGCTGTCATGTTTTTTACTTTTGTACTCCATATGCACAAAAGAGTTATTAATATGCAAATGTTTATTTTTAGGTGATTTATTGCTCAAAAATGTGACATAAAATTCCACATATGTCACATGGGCATGAAAATAAATGTAAAATGTCAGCTTCAATGTCAACTTCTCACTAAATCAACATTGAGGCATTTAAATTAACATTGAATCAAACCACAACCTATAGAATCAAAATCAGATTGAATGGTGAGATTCTTAATAATACCCAGCCCTAGTGAGCATCAAATACGAGCTTTAGAGTCCCTTTTAGTTACTAAAATGGGTCATTTAGAAGAAGAAGAAAAAGTTTGCTCCAACAGTCTGTTTTAAGTCTTTCCTTAGTGTTTGTGTTGCTCCAGTAAACATTAGAGCACAGTGCTGGAAAGCCAGAGCCACCCCTTCTTCTTGAGAGAGGATTGGTCAGACATAGCTGATCTTGTTCTTACTGACAGAGGGCAAAATTAAGAAGAAGTTCAGTAAGACGGTAAAAAATGATCAACACTGATACATGCAGGCAGAAATCTCATTCCTTTTTTTATTTTGATTTTCATTTTTCCTCTAATCAGTTCTCGGTGTCACTCTTTATGATCTCAGTTTTATAAAGTCAAAACCATTTTTGCTGTAAACAACAATTGCTAATTTTATTGCGTTATTTACAACAAATACATTTTTTAAATATTTTCTTGATAACAGGAGATCAAGAAATTAATTTCTCACCAACAGAGATAAAGTTTGTGATTCCAGCACTCAATACTTTGAGCTCTAAAACAAAACGTAAATCTCTTTTAAGGTAGCTAAACACTGTATTAATATTTATTTAAAGTTTGATTAAATTAAATGAATGACCAAGTTCATTTGACCATTTGTTTTTCAAATGCACCTATTATTACATTACAGAAGACCTTGACAGAACCATTACAACAAATCGTATCTCTTATTTATATAGATAGAAAGAAATGACCAGTAAAGTCAAATTAGGGCACAAATGCATGGCAGACTGTCACCTTCATGTTCACAGTTTTGGATCCGACTGCTGAGGAACATTAAGAGAGGAGGAGGGTCACATGTGGCCCCAGTCTCCAGTTACTCATCTGTGATTTAAGACCTTCAGTACCAAAACCACCTGTTCTGAGCAGGGATGGAACAGAGGGGTTTATAGGCTGCCAATATCCAATTTTGAGTGAATCCTGAAGTAAGTTACTTTTTTTTAAAATTCTTAGGACATCTTTGACCACTATCAATAAAAGGTGGGCAATATGAAAATATGAAAGTAAGATGATTATTTCAGGCAGTATCACATCCTTGATGTTATCACAGTTCTTTATGAACTGATACTTTATACTTACTCATGAATTGTAAACCAGAACCAAATTTACAACCATGAATTTCATTCTAGAATATTATTTAACAGCTGAAAATGTAAAACTTTGCCTTGTTTTCAGCAGTAACTGTTGCTCAATGCAAGAAATATTAGATTTTTTTGGCATTTAATATTTGGAACTGTTGGGCAAGTCTATGTAAAGGTCTACCGTCAAGTAAAAAAGCTTTCTTTTCAATCTTACTCGACAGATTTGGGCCTTTCTGGTATTTTTATTATTATTATTTTGTTTAAGTCTATTTTATTGACTATCTTTCATATTTTAATTCAATATTAAATTACTTTTTTTTTAAAACGTTGAATTATCTGGTGTTTCTGCACCAACATTTATGTCTATATGACAATCTTAAATTTAGTTTCGGTTTTAAGAATGTAAATGTTATATCTAAGATTCCATGGTACAAAAAAACTGGTCTGTTCTTTCTGCATATGAACATAGAGGAACGAAGAACACCTTTCCTCCTTCCCCCTCTCCAAACTCACAATCCTTTTGTACCATCAGTGATCTATGTATGTATCTGTCTGTCTGTCGGTCTGTCTATCTATCTGGCTGTCTAACTGAAGTTTGCTTTATTAGAGTATCTGTGTGTAAAGAACAGGCTGCTTCTTTCTTTTGATTAAAAATATCAGCGAATTTCTGAACTGATAGGTTGACACCTTTTGAAAAGGAGGGTGGATCTGATGTGAAGTTGGCATATTTTGAAGACACATTTTTACATTTCAATCTCAAATCAAAGCAAAAAAATGCAGAAAATGATGATCTAATAACTTACAAAAATGCAAACTAACTCCTAACAGGTTTAGCTCTGCAGCTGATCCTCCAGTCTGTGAATAAGTGAAGCCTTCAGACATCTTTTATCTCCGGTTATCATGTGTCCCACCTTTTATTTATTTATTTATTTATTTTTGCCTCAGCTTTTGAGAGGTCCAAGTGCCGCTCTCAACACAAATCTAATAACATGTAAATTGGAGATAAGCCCAGATCCCTCCGAGTGATATTTTTTTACATTCATAGTTTGTCAAGTCAATTCCTGGGTCCCTGTTTTAGCAGCACAACACATGAGGAGTGAGAAAATTAACTGGATAGGTGATTCATCATTGCTAGCACACTGTCAAGGACTCCCTCTGCAGCTATTGAGAGCAGGGTGGAGGAGGAGGAGGGAGAGGAAGAAGAGAAGGAGGGGATGTGGGGGGGAGCGTTGTTTTAAATTATGGCATTTCATTCAGAATGCATTGTATTTACAGCGTCCCATTTTTATTTGTGGCTCCTATTATCCGCCGAAACAGTTGTGCATGAAATGTTATTTGTGACAGGGGTGACCCGCGAGTGTTTTTCCACGCAGTATTTCATCGCAGGGGAGGGCGGGAGGGGGCCTTAACTGTACCTTTAGCGTACGGTAAGCACAAGAGGCTGTCACAGCTGCTGCTGGCAGCCTTGCTAGCGGAGAAATATCACCTGGAAACAGAGTACTCCATTCCACCGGCCCCCATCACTCCAACGCCTGTCGCTGTAATTAAGTTGAAGTCAATGATTCTGGAGCGATGGTGAGAAATAAACATGCAAACACATGCCAGCGTTTGCAGCCAGAAAAGAGGGAGGGGGGGGTGGCAACATGAGGCACACAGAAACCACAGATCTAGATCATGTTCGGCTGGAATTTACATTTGACTTTCATTAAGCCACTTTTGATTATATTGATTCAATTAGCCACTTATTTGCTTCCAATTCCTGCCTTTTCGAGCGCTGGTTGTAGGGTTGGGCAACATACTGAGCTTTCAAGATACTTAACATCTTCAGTTGGGATGTAAAAGCCTGTCCAAAAGTTGTCGTGGCTAAGTTTATCACTTTAAGGTCAGTAAAGGTCAAACATTACCTTATTTGGCCTTGTCTGATTGTCTTTGAGCTAGCATTAAAAACATAAGTACCTCTCATGATGATTGGTTTACTGAATGAAATGACAAGCAGAGCTCTGGCGTTTGTGTTATTGTGTGAAGTCATCAGGAGAAAAAAACAATACATTTAGGCGAGACAGGAGTTTGCTTGTTCTCCCTGTGCGTGCATAGGTTCTCTCCAGGCACTCCAACTCCCTCCCGCAGACCACAAACATGTTCATTAAGCTGATTCGTGACCCTTATTTCCCTTAGGTATGCGTGATCATGAAGTGTTATTCGTCTCTCTATGTGGCCCTGTGGTTGGCTGCCTCTCTTGGATAGGCTCCACCCACCCGCCACCCCAAAAGACAGATGGATGGGTGGATGGACGGATATGTAATGTGTGTGTGGATATTTTGTTTCATTTCTCATTTCAGATATTTTGTTAGTCTATTTCAGCCTTCTGAGTTTTTTAAATATCCTTATCAGTTGTTTTTATTTCCTCCTTCTGAGTTTAATTTCTTCTGATTTAGAATTTACCCTAAAATCACTGTTGTTGGTTGCAGGTTTACAAAACACATACATGTCTGATTTTCTTTGAGCTTCCTGGGCTAAACAAAGAGTTTGTTTGAGGCGCTGTTTGGAATAAAGTTCACATGATCATGAATTAATCAAGACAAGACTCAAAGATACTGACTTTACACAGTTTAAATTCCTTTATTCTTATGGCATGATCCTTAAAAAGTCTGAAAAATAAACTTCTGCACATCAAGCCTTCATCAGGAGGTCAAGCAAACAGATGATAGATCACTGCGGGCTCTTTTAAAGTGATGCTCCTCCAGTAGCCGCTTGGGCAGGAGCAGTAGTAACAGCAGTTGCCAGCCAGTATCCATGTAGTTTTTTATTTTATTATTTAGTTAGTTAGTTAGTTAGTTAGTTAGTTAGTTCGTCGTATTTGCTACTAGAACCTTAATGCTATTGAATGAGTTTTCCCAAGGGATAAGTATAGTTATTTTTCAATTTAATCTAATGTATAACACTGATTTTCTTGCATGAGAAAGGACACTTCTATCTTAAAATTGATCGATAGTTTTAAAAACATCTTAGACCTTATTGTGTTGGAGTAACCTTAGAGTAAAACAGACCAATTCAGCTCTTCATTCATTTATTTTCAATATCAGAGGGTAATGCTGCTGCCTCACAGCAAGAAAGTTGGTGGTTCGACTCCCCCGACGAGCCCCACCTGTTATATTTTATCTTTTTAAGGTCATTTTTGACTGTAAGTATCTTCTTGTATATATAAATGTACAGCTGGAGGCAGAGATTACATATTAAAATCAGGAAATGTTTGTGGAAGGAGGGTTTTCATCCAGTGTCACCAGATTATCCAGCACCAGTTCATTTATGACACCAGACATAAAGAAAAGCAGCATGTATGTTATTAAGCGTCTTTAAAATCATTATATGTTATACTTATGCCGAGGAGGCTTTATTTTTGTTGACTTTTGTTATCAAGTTTGTTAGAGACTTAAAGAGAACTTAAAAAGTGATGAGTGATTTTTTTTTATTTTTTAAGGAAATGTTGGTCATGTCACAAAAAAGAAGCACTCAAACTTTGGTGTGGGTCCAAACACAAGATATGGACTCAGTTTTTTTGTTTGTTTTTTTTAAGACAACTTAACATTGTGAGATGGGCAGTTTCCACATTTTGGCTAATAAATCAATATCGTCTCAACACATTTTGACATTTTCAGGGAATGTTGGCGATGGCATTAGGGAGAAGTGATTTAAATTTAATGCCAATCTGCATTTAGATGTGGGTTCAGAGTTTTTTAAGGGTTTGTGAAATATATTTCATTCAGTTGTATTTATGCCCTTTTTTAATTGTAAATGCCCACCTGCAGTTCCTCCAGAGCCCACCAGGGATGCCACAACCCACACATTAGGAAGCACTGAGATACTGCACAACGATGATGATGATAATGATAATAATTATAAAACAAATTATATTTTTAACACAGTTAACAAACCAAACAAACCAAATCTCAAAGCACCACACTCATAAAAGCAGAGCATAATTAAATAAAATGTGAAATAAAAATAAAAATCATAAAAAGCCATGAATGAGACAAGCTACACCAGGACAGTAGAATCAGGGATAAGCTAGTTTTTTTAAACAGAAATGTCTTTGGCTGCCTTTTAAACGTCTCCACACACCGAGGTGCCCTCAGGTGGGTTGGTGGAGCTCCACAGATGGGGGGCAGCAGACTGGAAGGTTCGATCCCCCACCGTGCAGAGCTCAGTCCAGGGACGGCAGAGACTGTTAGGGCCCACAGAGCGGAGGGGCTTCTGTTGGAGGTTTCAGGTGCTAGGAGGATAAATGAAGACAGATTTCTTTGTAATGATTATTCAGGCCAGAGGCTGCTGCAAAAATCAGTGGACTGATGAAAGAAAGATAAAGTTGTTTTGTTAAAATATGTTCGTAGTAAGAATTACTATCAGTAAATATGTCCTTAAACAACAAGATCCTTTTTCTGGGATTTTTAATGTAAATGAGAAATTATCCTTCCATTTGTTTGGTTATCACATTTAAAAGTCACACATGGTGTAACGCAAAACATGCTTTAAATGTGTTTTTAATAACTTTATTTGAGTGTTTTTACTTTTTCAGCACCACATATGATGAATGATTTCTCACATAGAACTTGCACTAAAGAAAACTCCCACTTGAACCCTCCCAACATCCCTTCCTTCCTCTGTTTGCCAAGAGAACTCTTAAAGGAAGACAACAAAATACAGAAACAGTTGTGAGCACCAGAAAAATAGTCTCATCTAAAGATATAACAACATGACTACACATCTTGGGGAGAGAGTAATTGTCGTCAATCAAGCGGGTGCTGATTGGTGACGAGAACAGAGACACAAAATCAGGTGGATCCAGCTGCATTGCAAGGTTGAAAAGCAATTCTTTATTTCTTTACAAAAACAGTTTTGATTTATATATTATTTTTGAGAACTGCCCTTTTAATCTGGCTTTTAGCTGATTATATTATTATTATTCTTTAATTCTATTTACTTATTCTGATCCCCTTAATTGGTTTTATTTCTCCATTCCAATTTAGGTTTATTATTTGGAATTTTCTCACTGTTAACTGATTTTAATTTAATTATTCTACTTAAGCATGTTTTATTACGCCTTTGCTGTTAGGCTATCTCAATTCACCATTTAATTTAATTTTTTTTTTGTCCTATACTTTATTAAATCTCATTTCTGATCATGATTTTTAATTAGCATTTTAGTCCTGTGTTTCCTCATTTAATTCAAGATACCATTACTCAGTCCTCTAATTCTGAATCTCCTCTTTATGTCTTTGTGTATGTGATTACGTGAGTTATTTATTCTTATTTTATTTCTTATGTAAAACACTTTTGTGATACAAGATTTTGTACGAAAAGCGCAACACAGATAAAGTTTGATTGGTTGATGGATTTAACCCTTTTGCTTCCTGCTCAACTGTTTGGCAGAGATCAAGAAATGCAGAAATATTTAATTTGTTAAAAAAAAAACCATAACAGGTCATCGTTTCTGTCAGTGATGTAGGATACAGAAATAACTGCAACAAAAAAAAAACATAATAGCTAAGAATTTCTATGTGTATGATTTAAAAAGAGAAGTTTTAAGTATTACCATCATTATTATTTAAAATGCTTATCTTAACCATGAACGAATATGATGATGTCTATATATAATCTGTTATTCATTAAAAACGTTTTTTGTGTGTTTGTCAAGCTCAATATCATCTATTTTATTAACAAACATTTCATTGATTTTGTCCCAAATGTTTGTGCATTTTTGTTCATCACCTAATAACTGTTACCTTTTAAAACCCTTAAAATCCCACACCAAGAAAATTTATATTTTTTGGCTTGTTTGTAGTTTTCTTTATTCCCTGAAGTGTTAACGGAATCAAACAAGGATTTGAATTTTTCCATTTCTTAAAACGTTAAATATCCCAAATTAATTGATGACCTCTGCCAAACAGTTGAGCTGGTAGTTAAAGGGTTAAAGATATCACAATGTGATTTTTTTTTTAGTCCATGTTTCCCAGCCCTAGTAGGGTTTCGTGCAGCCCTCCTGGTGGAAATGTTATGTGACAGGGAGGTGCTGTACGGTAGTTGGAGTCTGTCGAACAAAACACGCTGTTTGCTTTTCCCAGAGCATGACAGGTTGTTTCCCTGCAACAAAGCCATCAAATATTCCGTGTGATCCAACATTGTGTTGGAGGGGAGGCCTGCTGAGTGGGAAGCCTGAGTTTGTTAAAGCAATGATTTATGATTAATGCCAACACTAAATAAGGGACAAAGTGCCTACAGTACAAATCAATTACAAAGCTCCAACAGCAGACCTTTCCCCGAGGTCTACTAACGTCTCTAGTTGTTATGGTGATTTTATTGGAGGTGGGTGATGCCGGCATACAACGCATGCAATACATCTATATCAACCTGAGCTGGAGCCAACTGTAATGCTTTTGATCTTTGATTAGTTACTTTATTGAGATAAAATGGGACTTTCATGTTGTGCCACTGTGTAAGAGGAGTGCATTTTTACATCTCCACCCAGACGCCCACCTCCAAAGGCAGACAGGACTCCACCGAACAAAACAAATTACCACCAGAGTGGCTTCTTAAAAGCAGGCAATTCATTATTTTTATGAAGTCAAATTATAAACAAATTTTAATCCATTAGGCAACCATCCATTCTAATTAATCAACAGGAGTGAACTCCATCTGAAAAGGGAGAAAGGTTGTTTACTCTCTCCACGGACCAGCGGTGCATATTTCACCATCTTCCCCCTCTCCGGAAAGAGGAGGGAGAGGAAAAAAAAAACGCTCCAAATTACAAACCTAAACTGTGAATCCTCGCACTCGACTTTTGGCGCCGAGATGTTTCCAGGGCATTTGCAGATGCTTGAAATAATCTCCAATGTTTTTGCTCAATCTGCTCTGAGGATGGGTGAAATAAATACTTTAAACTAATTAATGTAAGACCAGCTGTTCCCAGCACTTGGCTGGCGTTGGTGAATATTGATGGGAGGGAGAGAGGCAGGGGCTGCTCGGCTCCACTCGCTGTTTGTACAAGATTCAGGCTGCCACATAAACAGATATGAATAGTGGATGAGAGAGGAGAGGTGCTGTGCTCCACGCAGACGGGGTTCCAAATCTGAAATGGGTTTACCATCAGGCAGAAGAGGGCAACTGCTCGGGGCCTCGTGCTGCAAGGGGCCTCAAGATTTAGGTATTATGAGCCTCAGACATGAGGTATATGAGGCTGGCAGGGAAATGTCTACGTGGCAAAAAGCCCTGATACCTCACTTCTCCAAATGCTGCCTTTTGAATTTGAAAGAAACCCTAAGTATTTTATCAACACCAAAGAGCTACACAGCTCTGCGTTGGCACAACATTGCCACCTTCAGCAGACCCAGACTCTGTACATGCCAGCTCCATATAGAGCAGTTTATCGCAAACTCACTTTTGATCGTATTCACATTGACAAATGGTCATGCAATGTAGATAGTGATGTGGGAATTGCTAAAAGTATTTGAAAAATTATTTGCGATTAAATGATATTTTTCTGATTTATTTTCTGTTTCTGAATCAGAACACTGTAGTTTGATATTTTAAACCTAAAGATGCTGTTCTATCTCTTGGTTACAACAATATCACTGTGTATTTTTTTGATAATGTCAAGGAAGAAGGTTGTTCCAACACTTTTCCAACATATTTATGCAATTTTGTCCTTTTTTCCCCTTCAATTAAATAATGCCAACTCAAGTGCAAGAACGATTGCCTAATATCATTTGACTAGCCACAAAAAGAAGTTGACAACATTTTAAAAAGTGAAACATGGAGCCTGGCGTTTTCTGATTGCTGCCAAGTTAATTTTGCAATACAATTGTTAAAAATTCTGTATAAAAATTACAGCAACCCCTCTCCCGAATCTTCTACCAAGTCTTCAAATATGTTCGCAATGTTGAACTTGGTGTCATATATTTGTCAGAGGTTAGCGTAGGTGCTAGCAGCCTTAGTAGCAGTTTCATCACATCACAACATTTTTCTTTATTGAATGAAAAATGAATAACACTGAAAGCATTTATCACAGGCATTTCCTCTCTATTGTTACATAGTTTGGAGAGTTTATTTCTCAAAATGGTTCACATTTGGAACTTTATACAGCGGCAGTAGCATTAGCCTACTACAACATCTATTGATCTGCATCAATATGATTGACGGAATAACCGTCCAGTTTGCATATCCTCTAAAAAGGCTGTGTTGAAGTGAAATACAGAATATCCTGTTAAGTCTATCTAGCGGACCGACCTAGTTTCACCAACTTTTCCAAACATGGTCATTAATTTTGGGCAAGTTGGCTTTCTTGAAAACATTGTTTGATTTTTAGTTATTTAGATTTAACCTCAATTTAACCAATGAGATCAGGATCTCATTTACGAGGGCGACCTGACCAAGAGGTTTGCAACAAATGTCAAACATCAATAAACATTCCAAACAAAGGTTTAGTCACTAAGTTACAACCATAAAATATGGAAAAAATAACAACTTGACAATGGAAGATCATCATTTTTGAGGACAGTAACAATAAGAAGTACAAGCTTTGTTCATAGGACTCCTGATATTTTTTTTCTTAATCTGAAGTAGTGAAATATATCCTAGCAGGCCAGTCTAGTTCCACCAACTTTTCCAAACACTGTCGAATTTTTGTGCAAGTTACACTTTCTGAAAACATTCTTTTATTTTATTAAGTTTAATTAAACCTTTATTGAAACAGATGCCTCCCATTGAGATCAGGATCTGGCCAAGAGATCAAATATAAACACAAATTCAAGAAAAAGGTTTAGAAATGTAATAAAGTACAACCAATAAAATGGAAAAATTGTATGGAAAGCGTAAGTTTTTGGGGACAGTGACAATAAAAAACACAGGCATAGTTTATAGGATTCCTTTCTTTTCTTAATCTCTTTTTGTTAAACATGTTACAGGAGAACATTATTTTCCGTACCTCAAAAGCCACTAAAAGGCCTCAGAATGTTTTCTTTATATGCTATGATTGCTAAGCTAAAAGGGTGAGTGCCTCATCTGTGCCCATGACCCTCTAAATTACGAGCGCTGCCCCTGTCTGCAAATACAGTTTGATGTTGATTAACAGTCGAACAGCTGATGGGGCAGAGGCTTCTCTTTGAATAAACCGTCTCCCCGCAAGATGGAAGCACTTATGAATCCCGGGCCTCGATGAAAACTCACCAGACAAAAACACGTGTCAGATCTGATGGGGAAACAAACAGCAGAGTGTGACATACTGTTTTAGTTTGACCAGGCTGTATCTGTGTCTGCCGCTCTCCCTCCCTCCCTCCTCTGCTGCTCTTCCCTCCTCGGAGGCTCGGCGGAGAGGCTGGACAGCAGATGGCGGGGCCCTACCCCTCCGCCGGTGATGAATGGAGGATGATGTCATCTTCGGTTTGACAGGCACCCGTGCGTGCGTACACAAAGGAAGCCCCGAGCCTCTGGGGTCGGACTGCAGGGCCTGCTTCTGATTTTTTGGGAATCCACATGACATCTTTTAAATGGTGGAAGCTGGATTTATGTCGTGGTTGATTTTGTTTAACCCCACAGTCAGGCCTTGGGAAGAGGCAGCAGAGAGGAGTCTCAGAGGGATCCAGCAGTCAGCTTTATTTTTAAAGGAGGGGGAGCTGCTGAGATCAATAAAGATCAAGTCATTTTAACTGGTCAATGCAGGATCAATATGTGTCAGGCTTACACAAAACTACCAATATGTTCCCATCACATCACCTATTTTTAAACAAAGCCTTCTGATGCTTATTGTTTGTTTGTTTTCTCTGCAGAAGACAACTCCATGTGCACTCCAACAGCAAGAGACAGCTACGAGAGGTTGTCACTGGCCGGGCAAGCTCTGCCGCCGGGTTTCCCCTCACCATTCCTGTTCCCGGACGGCCTGTCATCAATAGAGACTCTCCTCACCAACATTCAGGTATTTTCCCTTCAGAGAGTTGAATCAATAACCATATTTCAACCATTCATGGTAAAAATTAGACAGCGATGGTGGACCAAAGAAACAAGAGACCAGTCTGTTCAATCTGTTTATCCATCACTGTGTTTTTATTTGCTACCACAGGGGGGCATTTAAATGAAACTTTATCTAATACATATATATATCTACGCGAAATGGAAACCCCTTTTGTCTCTTATCTTGGCAACATTTTACCATTAACTTGCTTCCTATTATCCTCAGTAGTGGACAAAATACTCATCTCCATTATTTCAGTGAATGTAAAGATACTCCTGGTCAAATATTACTCCAATACCGGTGAAAGTTGTTCAGGTGAATATTTACTGGGGTTAAAGTACTGGAGTATCTGTTTCTCACAGTACTTTTGTATTAAAAGTAATTTACCTTTTAATTTCAGCAAATTATTGTATTCTTGCCATAATGAATTTACAGAACCTAATAACTGGAACTACCCGTATAGTAAAAACCTTGTTAAATATGTTGATAGAAATGAAACGTGATTGAATCACCAAATGAACAACCATTGCTGTTTTCAGAGGCTGCTAATGCTACTCCAATAACAAAAAGACTGTTGGGTATGGTCTTGAGAGGGAAGCATCATCAAATTGCTAATGCTAATGGTGAAGTTCAAGCACTCCCATTGGCTGGTAATTGGCTGGAAGGAGAAAATTGAAGTAGCTGCATCTGTAGCCTCAGACTTTTCCTTGTTTTGTAAATCAACTTCCAAATCAACTAGGAGCAAACTTGGCACCACAGATTCACCCGAATATGGCTAACAATCTATGACTGTCAGGTTGGGCAGGCCCTGTAAGGGACCAGCCAAGACCCTGTCATTGAAAGGCTGCATCTGTAAGGCCCTTAAAAAGCAGAGACATCAGATTACAAAGTACTCAAAGCTCTGCCAAGGGAACTTTTTTCATTGCGAGCCAGTTATTGTCAAAAATGAGGAAAACTTTCTTGCACTGTTAATAAGAAATCCTCTTTAAATTCCTGGACGTACATCTGGATTCCACCAAACGAATCACTTGTTGCTTATGTATGACCAACATTCCCTAAGAACGTCTCCCAAATCCAATGAGGACTTGTTGGGTTTTTTGTGACAAAGTGCCCTATCTCCTGATGTAAACAAATCCTTCAAAAACTTCATTCCTGGATTGGATCACCATCAAAGTCTGATCTCTTCTTCCTTATGCCATAACCAACATTCCCTGAAACTTTTCTCTGAAACAGTTCATAACTTTTGAGTTATTCTGTTCACAAAGTAACAAAAACTAGTAAAAACAATTACTTCTTGGTGCCCAATAACCTCAAAGATCAACCAGCTGGGAGGAAAGATCTGAGGCACCTGACATTGGTGAAAATCATAATAAAGATCCTTGAAGTTGGAGAGCAAATGTGTTTCCAAGCATCTTTTAAAATGTCATCCTTTATTACAATAGAAATCAGACTGTAGACATTCTTGTTCATTATTACAAGTCTGATATTGACCAAACAGGGAATCAATGATTTTGGGATAAGGTGTAAAATGGATGGCTGTATAAATGTTTGAAATCTGTCGTATTATAGTGTTTTTGGGACTTTTCCTGTTGTTAAAAGTTGTGCTAGAGCTCATTTTTAGTCTGCACACTGCACGCAGTCCCCATCCAACTCCTACTGTACTTAACTCTTACATTAGGACTTCATATTCTCTCATTTGTAAACCTGCATACCTTAACAGAACCCATCTACTCTGAGTGCCATTTAGGCCTCAGCTCAAACGGCCTCAGTCACAAAGATGAATGTATTTGCCTTGAGTCTGAGTGTAATGATGTGTGCACACCGCTGCCCTTCTCATTGCACTTGTAGTGAAGGCGTCAGAGTCCTGCGTCTCTTTTTGCTCCGTGCAGTAATTATGGAGCCACGAGTAAAAGCCGTCGCACTCTCCCAACACTCCACTAAGTCATCTTTGATAATGATCTTCGCCTTGAATATTTATATACAAATCAACAAAATGAAGCCAAGCAGAAAATTAAGATAAAGCAACTTAGAATAAATTGGGGTCAGAAGAATCAACAATTAGTAAGATATAGCCCAGTGCATTTGGTATAATTGTGTGTGGATGGGGAATAATTGTGATGAAAATGGCTGCAGTACTGTACAGCTTAAGCGTGTAAGATATTTCAATTTCAGAGTGTCAGGAGTATATTTGCAGCAGCGGTAATGTAATTGATACGTGATGAGATACTTGTCATTCATATTATTCATTCCTGCTGTGCTGAAGGAGCTTTAAAATGTGCTACAGGGACTAATACTATACATTTAAATCAAACCGCCAACAGTTTCTGCTGTGCAATTAAATGTTAAGATATAGATGTATTAAAGGAAATATAAGGCCAACCTGAGTGCCTGAAAAGTCATCAAAAGAAGAAAAGAGTGGATACTTTTTACACTGTGTTGAAAATATATTCAACCCCTTCATTAATATTCAAAAGTCGGGCTTCAGTACTGTTTAAAAGAAGAAATGGAAAGATAAATGTTCATAGTTTAACTCTCCGTAATACAAAATCAGAGGGAGTCATGGCCTCACATAAAGAGACACCAATCAGCCCTCTCCTTTTGAATTAAATGTCCATAGCATGTTCCAAAAAAGTTGGGACGGGGCAACAAAAAGTGTGAAAGTCAAATGTTAATGTGAGACACACAAGGAATTTTCTGCCTTTAATTCATTCTGTAAGTACAAACTAGATACAGAATATGGTGTAAATACAAATACAAACAGAGCAAAAGCAGAAAAGGAAAAGCAGGAATTAAACTTTAAATAATATTAAAGTTACAGTAAGGAATAGGAATACAATATGTACAATATCTACCAGATAAAAAAAATGAAAAAATGTGACAGCAAACAAGAAAAAAATGCACAAAAAACTTGTGTTCGGGACATTTCACAGGTGAACCAGTACATTGGTAACAGGTGAGTGTCACGATTGGTTATAAAAGAAGTATCACAGAAAGGCTCGGATGTTCACAAGCAAAGATGAAGCAAGGTTCACCACTATGTAAACAACTGACTGGGCAAATCGTCCAACAGTTTAAGAACAACGTTTATCAACATACAGTAGCAATAAATGTAGGGTTTTCATCACCTACAGTCCATAATATCATGAAAATATCATCCAGAGAAATCACTGCATATAAGTAGAAAGCCCAAAACCAACACTGAATGCCCATGACCTTCGATCCCTAAAAACCAGCATCATTCTGTTAAGGACATCAGCAGGTGAGCTCAGGAACACTTTAGAAAACCATTGCCATTTAACACAGGTCATCTCTACATCTACAAGGTCAAGGTTAAACTCTACCATGCAAAGACAAAGCCAAATATACACAACACCCGGAAACACCGCCAGCCTCTCTGGGCCTGAGCTCATCTGAGATGGACTGAGGCAAAGTGGAAAAGTCTGCTGTGGTCTGAGTCCACATTTCAGACTGTTTTTTTAGACATCATGGACATGGTGTCCTCCGGGCTCAAGAGGAAAAAGACCATCCAGACTGTTACCAGAGCAAAGGTCAAGAGACAGCATCTGTGATGGTATGGTGGTGCCCATGGCATGGGTGACTTGCACATCCGTGAAGGTGTAACTAATGCTGAAAGGTACATACAGGTTCTTGATGTCTTTTTCAGGGACATCCCTGCTTGTTTCAGACAGACCTACAAAGCTTCAATAATTAGTGTCGTCAGTCACAAATGCTTGTTGTCAAAAGGAAAGTAATGAAACAAAGTGGTAACTAGAAAAGCACTCAGAGAGCGCAGACCTCCGCCAGCACCACAGTCTCTCCCATATTGTGATTTTTACCATAAATATTAGTCCTGCCTTTATTTCATCTAAATATTTAGATTCCTCGACCATGAAAACATACCATTAGCTATTGGTTTCATAATGATATCTATTTTAGCTCAGTAGTTATTCATGAAAATCACATTTTTCGTCATGGCGGATCCAGACACTGATCCGGATCAACGCCAAAATTGAATCAGTTCTTCCTTTTCCCATGCTGAACATTTCCTGAAAATTTCATCAAAATCCATCCGTAACTTTTTGAGTTATTTTGTTCACAGACAGACAAAGTCTTCCGAAAACATAACCTCCTTGGCGGAAGTAAAAATGCCCACGTCCCAGCTTTTTTGGAACATACTGTATGTATCAAATTGATAAAGAATGAATATTTGCAAATAAAACAATAAAAATTGTCAGTTTGAATATTTAGTATCTTGTCTTTGAGGTGTATTCAGTTGAACATAGATCAGAAGGATTAGCAGATTATTTTTCTTTTCTTATTTATAGATTTTTTTTTTCTTTTATCTCAGACATGTATACTTTTTACAAACCTTGACATGTTTTGGCAGAAAAGTCCGCCTTCCTCAGAAGTGTTGCTTGGTGGTAAGTGTGACCCTCAATTTTCCACTGAAACATGTCAAGGTTTGTGAAAAGTATGCATGTCTGAGATAAAAGAAAAAAGACAACTTTTTCTAAGGAACTGAAGACATAATGAACACCATTCAGCTGTTTTTATTTGTTTTACACCATGTTCCAACTTCATTGGACCTGAAGTATGTATGCTCTCGTGTTAAGTAACCTGTGTCTCAGCTAAGAGAGTGACATCTTAACAGAGAAGAGCAGCAGTAAAGGTGCCAACACACCTGAAAGCAGTCATGTAGCATCAGTCAGCCTTTAGCCGCCGTGCTCTGCTTCACCACAGTGAGCAGCTCAAACAACTGCTGCCTCTGACACACTTTCTGTTGGTTTGCTCCGCAGTCTCTTCACGCTGAGGCTTTTAAATAACCCACATCACTCTCTCCTTCACATCTCCTGGCTCCCAGCTTTATTCCCCTGCCTGTGTCTGTGTTTCCAGGGCCTGCTCAAAGTGGCGATTGACAACGCACGGGCTCAGGAGAAGCAGGTGCAGCTGGAGAAGACGGAGCTGAAGATGGAGCTGTTCAGAGAGCGGGAGCTGAGGGAGACCCTGGAGAAGCAGCTCGCCATGGAGCAGAAGAACAGAGGTAACCCTCTCATAACACTGGCCTGGGTCACTGCTGGCTGTTGGACACTTTTCTGTTCCCAGGATAGACCCTTAGTATTTTATATAGTGTACATAAAAAGGGACCAGAGTCTAAGGTAGTGTTAAGATCATTTGTGAGATTTTCTCTTACACAAGGAGGCTTTCTGTTCTCGGCGTAGTTTGTTTAATATGTATAAAAACAGCAGCCATCCCTGTTTTGGCACAACCAATCACAGAGCCCGCCTAAAATAGCTAGCCTCTAATCGACCCATTGGCCCCTTTAGCAGTTCAAGCAAGGTACACACTGCAAGATTTTCAGCCCAGCTTTTGGCTCAGATCCCTACTTCAGACCAAAATCAGCAAACGCCCAATTGTCTGATGGTTCTCATGAATTGTGAGAAGTGCTAAGATCATTTTATCACCTACAGTAGAGGATTGGGGATGCCCTGAACACAGAGGAAAGCTGAGTACGTCTTCTGTGTTTTGTAACGTGACAGGACATAGCCAATCGGGGGCAGGAAGTAAATGTAGCCATAGCAACAATAGTAAAGCATCAACTTATTGATCCGTACATTATCTATACAGCTTTGGAGCCTATCCCAATTGATGTTTAACAAAAGGCAGGGTACACGCTATTCCAGTCACCAGCCAATTACAGGGCCGCATAGAAATAGGTATGCTCACACTAACATCTAACACTAACATCACTTTGGAGTCATCGTTTACCCTAAAGAGCATGTTTTTGGTCGGTTGGAGGAATCCAGAGTGCCCAAAGAGAACAAGGATCAAACTAAGAACCCTCTTGTTGTGATGTACATGCACTACCTGCTGCACCACTGTGCTACAGCAACCTGTTGATACGAGGCTCAAACACAAACGTAACCTGCAAATCATATATAAAAGACTAATGAGGCGAGGAGCTGGACGGAAATCACTACTGCCATGGATGTTACAGGAAGCTAATTGCTAGCCGCATTTAGCTTAACAATTTGATCAGTGAGAGTGTGGCATACCACACTACACCAGAGTAATGGGGCACCACCCTGGAGGGGTTATTATGATAATAATTATAACATTATTATTATTTTTATTATTATTATTATTATTGTTAACATTACTTCCGTACTAAGAAATATATTTGTAACAAATTGTTTGTAAAATTGTTTTCCTTTCTCTTCATTTAGCAACATTTTAGTTCTTTTTTTTTTTTTTTTTCTTAATTACACAATCAAGATGCAGATATGTAGGTCAACCTGATGGTTCGCTTGCCTGTTAATAGTTATCCTGGTTATGAATATATTTCCTTTATTTCTGCGACAAAATTTTTGTTTTTACATATCAAAACATCACAGAGAGCAAAACTTAGATTTTTAGCTGTCAACCCAGATTTCTGATGAATCATAGATCATTTTTTAAGAAATTTTATTCCCTCAACTAAATTATGGTTGTTAGAGGATCTGGAAGTATGTGAAAAGTGTTTTTTCTTACGTGCATTTATGCTCCTACCGTTGGATTTCTGAGGAACAATATTCACTTCAGATTATTTCCTTGTTTTCAAACAATCATATTTACCTATAGCAGCGCCACCCATTGGATACAAATTGGTGTTACAAGCAGGATTAATAGTGGCAAAAAAGGAAAAAGAGACAAAGTTTGGCTTTCCAAGTTTTAAATAGTGGTAAGGCAGGAAAAAGTCAACCACACGGTTACAATGCCAGTCAAAGGGTTAAGCCAGACCATGTGGTTTACAGACTGATATGTGACAGTGACTGTTAAAACGTTCAATTAAATTTTGACAGTTTTAAAAAAGAAGAAATTGTTCAAATTGAATCTCACTGTATGAGATAGTCTTTTAATGAGGCTTTTTAAACATAGTGTCACACCAAGGTCCTTAAATTCAGACACAATTTCTAATAAAAGATAAACAGCAGATTATAATTTTCAGCAAGGTTTTCTATCTGAATGTCTCCAGTAGGCGGTAATGACCCACCTGCCTGTCAGTGAGCGTGTGTTAACTGAACAGGCCTCTGCTCATGTTAACGTGATGGCTCCTGCATGTATGTTTAATGTTTCCTATTGAAACACTGACATTAGCGGGCGTGTTGTACCGACAACGATCTGCTCGGCGCCGTTTTATCTTCTCATACTCGGTTAACATAATTGGAGATTCACATTAACTTAGACAAACTCACTCTCAGCCTCATGTCTAATGCATTAGCTCCACATGCTAACACTATCGTTTATGTTTAATGAGAGAAATTCATGAAAAATAACCCAATAAATTTTTCAATTTGCTTTAATTCCCTCTAGCAGTTTGTGAAGTCACACTCAGTATTTCCTTCTATTAAGGAGGATCTTCATATACTATAAAATATTTAGCTTTAATTGATTTTCCTTTTTCTATTATAGCTTTTTAAAATTGGGTTATTATCTCGTCCCTGCTAGAACGCAGTGCTTACAATTATCAGATCTGAGTCCCTGCTAATTTAGCCCCATAGCTCATTTTGTTGCCTCTGTGGTCCCTCTCTCTCTCTCTCTCCCCCGTCACAGCGATCGTTCAGAAGCGCCTGAAGAAGGAGAAGAAGGCCAAGAGGAAACTCCAGGAAGCTCTGGAGTACGAATCCAAGAGGCGAGAGCAGGCCGAGCAGACCCTGAAGCAGCCGTCGCCCTCCGACAGCATGCGTTCACTCAACGGTCAGATACTTCACCGTGAGATGCTTTTTATTCACATTTTACTTCAAACACTGTCGCAAGGTCCCAGGAGAGGGTGGATTTTACAGGACAAGCTTTTAAAACTTTCAACTTGACTCCTCAGAGGTGTTTGAGGAAAGTGCTGCGACTTTAAATGTAACTCTCCCTGAAAATACATTTTTCTGTAAATAATGAGTTAAAAAAATCAGATTTTAAGTGTTTACTCAGCCCGAAATCTCTGAACTGATCAGGCAGAAAACAAAAAACTTTCTTAAACAGAAAGGCTGATCGATGAATTCAAAAAACATAATCCTGGTTATATTGAGATCATGATTTTAAACACGCACCACATGCTTTTATTGAACATATATGCCTTTAACACTACTATTTTAACATTTAAGAAGCAGCGATACATAGAAATAAATTTGTAAAAATAGAAATGTCACAAAAAAATGCAAATATTAATGATGTTCAGTTACTCCGCTTTCATAATTGTAGAATGCAGTCATTTTTAATGAGTTAAATTTTGATTTATTTCCCAATTCAAATACACAACGTATTTCTTTAAAGAATCCAAATCACTTTTTTATGCACCTTGTATATTTGGAAGTTTTGCAGCATCAGCGCTTGAGCTCTAACTCATGAATATGTTATTGTTTATATCCAGTTAAAGATTAATTTTTTTATTATTTTTAGTGTGTGAGATGTTTAAAAATAGCAAAAAACACTTATTATAGTCCCTTTAAGCCTTCTCATACCTTATTTAATCTCAAGAAAATTCAAAAATACCAAGTTCACCGTGATGAAACTGAATCAAATTTGATCTGATTTTAATTAATCACTTAAAAATGCATGACTACAAATTTAACTAATCAGCAAGCATACATTTTAATATGGTTGTAATTTTTTTTAACAACTGCTTTGAGGTGTCTGTGTAAAGTGCTGTGATTTTACATTTGACTATTTCTTTGAAGAACATTTATTTTATCAATAATGAGTTTAGAAATTCAGATTTTAATTGTTTTCTCATTGAGGGCCTCACGTACTCTTCAGCTCTGAGCTGATACGGCAGAAAACAAGAAACTTTTTTATTAATCAAAGTCATTTTTATGCTTTCTATTCTGAAGAATTTGTTATAGTTTATGTCATGTCCAAATTCACATCTTTGATTATTTTATTTTGTGAAATCTCAAAAACTGCAGAAACACTCGATCCAGTCCCTTTAAGCCTTTTTCTGCCTTTTTTATGAAAGGTTTTGACTTGGTTCCTTAGAGCAGGGATGGGCAACTGGGGGCCACATGTGGTCCGCCAGTCATTTCCAAAAATCAACAAGTTGTTGACAAGTTGAAAACGAAATATTAAACAAAATGTGATTCAACCTGAGATAGTAATACAACACCATGCACAAAATAGAATACAAAATTAAAATATTTCCACGTAATCTAGGTTGTAGGTAATGATTTGTTTTTGCAAGTCATTAAATAACGTAGGTTGTTATAATACTTGATTCTCAAATGTATAAGTGGATTGTTAGAATATTATATTAGGATTATCTTGTTAAGAAACTGGTAAAAGTCAATTATTGTGAAAAAAAACGTTGAATTTATAAAGAAACTTAAATGGCTTTAATTTTGTGTAAATAAGTGTTAACTCTATGTCAGGTTTATTTAATTCTACATTACTATTTGTATTTTGGTTATCTATCAGTTATGTTGGTGTAATCCGTTTTTATGACAGATTTTTAAATTAATGTATTTATATTCACATCTTTGCCATTAAGAGGATCCAGCAGTTTGTAACTATGCAGAGAAAAAGATTTATGTAGCCCTCTAGGAAATCAAAGTTGTCCATTCCTTGACTAAAACTAATCTTAAACTGTTTTAAGAGTTTATTTGACTTGAGTTTTTGTGATTCTAAGGTGTAACTAAAATCAGATTTTGTGCTAATCTGAAAAATCTTTAGTCTGATTTCATCCTCCTCGCCTCGGTTTGTTATTCCTCTGCCTGACCCCAACCCTCCTCTACAGAAATCATATCAAACACGTTTATAATAAATGTACAAACCAGCCACATTTAAAGGTTTTCAAAGCTAAATGGGGGACTCGTGTCTGACTTTTATTTGACAGCAGTTACAGCCGCAGCTTGTTCCTGAGTCTGAGTTCTGACTCTGCATACAAAACATGAAGAGCTCGTAAAAGCTGATTTACTGACAGAGTCATTACGAGCTGGTGTGTCAGAACATTTTAATATGTCGGTGAGTAATGCAGATCTTTTTTTACTCTGCATAAAATCTGTCCAATCAAACGGGCATTTGGAGACGATTGTTTGGTGATGAGCGAAGTCCAGGAGCAGCAGTTTGTGATTAACTTTTGACACTTTTTGATACCTACTATGTTAAAATAATTCAATCTCTGCTATTCTGACGATCGATAGAAACAAAAAGTTCCAGAGTTTTAACACATTACAGAATCCAGTCAATCTGATCAAAGCAGAGACAGAGGTGTGTCTCAATGACAGTACACAGGACAACTCAATATGTGGGGACATGAAACCTTTTTATAAAACACAATTAAGATAAGATAATCCTTTATTCATCCTTTATTCAGTTCATGTTCAGCGACTTAAAGTGGCATACAGACTTAAAGTAAATACAGTTATTAACAAGCTTATTAGACCACCAGCCATTCTTATTTCATAGGAACGATGAATTCAGACTGAGACCACTTCACTTTTTATACCCAAATCTGACTCAGTGGACCTTTCTGAGAAGTCGGAAAATGTTCCTGTCAGAATTTTTTTTTTTTTCATGCAAAAAAGTACATTTGAAAATTCATGGAAATTACAGAAATACTAACAAATGTTTTTCAGTGACTAACAATGCTGTTAATTTAGAGCAGTGTTGGCATAAGTCTTACATCAGTTGGTGGTCTTATTACCATAATTTGTTAAGCAATGTGTGCTGTTTTGAGAATCAAAAGACAAAAAATATAACATTAAACACAAAACAGAATTTTAGAATATCCACAAGGCTAGTGTTTTGGCACAGAAAACATTAATTTTACAATTTATTAGGTTGAATTCAGACTGTTGTATTGCATATGTTGGAATGTCTCCTATCTAGATAATGATAAAACAAATCAAATGCTGTCCCATTTGAACTGTGACATCCATTTTTTTTTTGACAGACCAGAGTCCAGTCCTTTGGTCCACACCAGAGTTTGTTTGAGCTTTGACACCACAAATGAACCAAACTTTAATAAAAACTGATTTTGTTTAGTGTGGACCAACATGTTGGGTATAAAAGTGCCCTTTGTTTCATGAAGAAATAAGACAGCACTTGGATCATGTGAGCCTCATAATCTCTTACCTCTAGCACTCAGATAATGTTGATATCATTATTTAGTTGATAGTTATGAAGTAAAAATATCACCTGATCACCACTGACATCTAACCATTTTTTTAATTTGGCCATTACTGACATCTCCTGAAAATTTTAGCTAAATCTGATAAGCAGTTTTTATGTAATCTTGCGGACAAACAAACAGACGCAGGCTTAAACAAACCTTCTTAGCTGAGGAATGTTCCAGAAACTTTCCATGGGAGGTTAAGATTTTGAATTCTGGAGACATTCCAAATTGGAAACTTTCCATGGGGATTATGTGAATTAACTGGAAATTGGGGATAATTAAAAAGAACTGTATCATATCTAAACTTTAATTTAAACAGTTTGTTTCGTCACGGGCAGACATTCATGCAGAATAATATCAATAAAACATGTAAACAGATTTACATGGAAGAAGAACTTTGTAAAGTTTGAATTATGTCATTGAACAATGAGTTTCAACTTCACTTTATGTCCACATCTGTGCACATGATGGAGCAGCACAGTACATGTAGGGGGCGTGGCCTCAACACCTACAGTAAACAGTGTGCTGTATGCATGTTTTTGAGGCAAAGCAAGTACACCTCCATGAAATCTGGTTGTTTCGGTCACGCATTTTCCACAACTATATTTAAAATGCTTGTTATGGGCCAACCTTCATTTTCATTAATTCTGGTTTATTCCTGTTAATTTCAATGTATAGTTCCAAATTAGAAAATTCCCAGAATTTTGCAACCCTACAAATGAAACAAGATTTCAAGAAAACAGCCAGGATTGTGTTTTATAAAGGCAAATGGAGTGAAATATAGGGATGTGTCATCATGTAGGATTGAAAGATTTATTGTTTCTGATTAAATCACCATTTCAGACAATGCAGTCTTGTTTTAAACTATTTAACACAAACTATTTCACAAATTTGCAGGAAATTTGTATTTACGGAAGTACGGTAAGAAGGTTAAGAACACAAAGCCTCTGTTTAAAAGAAGTAGGAATATCCCTTAGAGACTGAAAACAGATTATTTACCATCATTATTAGAATATGAATAATGAGTTATGTGCTTTTGATCATTGATTTCCTTACTGTTGTATGTAAATGGTGAATACTGGCTGGAGCTTGATTGAAATAAAATCCTGTATTGAATTGAAATCACAATATCTGCCAGAAAAATCCCAATTAGATCTTTTCCTAAAATCGTTCAGTCCTATCATCATGGCTTCCAAATATCAGGCAGGTTTTCATCCACACACAAATTCCAGGCAGTTTCTTTAAAGCGTAAACATTGGTGTGGGAGCCTTCTGAAGTCGCAGCACTTTCCTCTCACACACACACTGAGCGTGCCGTAGCCTGAAGGCTGAGTCTCTTGTTTTGAATGAAGGATGCTGCGAGCGCCGCGTTGTGATAGGTGGATGTCAGGTGGATGTTTAACGGCGGTGATCCCTCTCTTCTCTCAGACTCTCTGACCCCTGAGATGGAGAGTGACCGCAGCAGTGGAAGAACAGATGCTGAAAGGACAATACAAGGTACAGGGGCTCAGATGAGACAATAAATCTCTCTCTCTTTCTCTGGCTCTCACTCTCTCCACCCTCCACCCTGCCTCCCCCCCTCCTCTTTGCTCCCTCTTTTTCACACACACACACTCACGAGCACGGTCACACACACACTGCCTCACTTTATGAACATTAGTGTTTCTGTGCCTGCTGTTCAGGCATACAGCTCACCATCTGGGCCACAGCACCGGGTCAAGATCGTTGGTTTTCTGCAGGAATAATATTGTTTTACTCGACTTTTAGAGGCCGGGATGCAGTCAGGATCAGATCTTTTTAGGGGATAGGGAAGTTATTTTTGTAAAAAATGTAACAACAGATCCCCCAAAAATAGCTGCGTTTGGACAATGGACCTTGACCCTGTGAGACAGCAGCCATGTTGGTGGTGGCACTGAGGTCACCTGGCCCATCATTGTATTAAAACAACTGCAATACAATAAAAACTGATAGTAAAACAGGACATTTAGGGCATAAAACACACAATCCCGTTTAGACCTATTGAGTGTAAACATTGGCATTCTTTAAGAGGGATTGTATTTTTCATTGGTTTCCTGCAGATTTTTTTTTTTTACTCAACTTTTAGAAGCCAGAATGTGTCCAGAATCAGTCCTTTTTAAGGGATAGACATTATTGTTAATAAAAACTCAAAAACAAACCAGAGAAACAAAAGTGATCATTTTTAGATGACAGATCCTGAGCCTGTGAGATGGCGGCCATGTTGGTGGTGGCACTGAGGTCATCTGGGCCATCACCATGTTGAAACAACAGCAATACAGCAAAGTGAATTTTACGCCAAAAATATAAAAAAAAATACAACAGGAAATTTAGTGAGTAAAAAGGCAAAATCATAACCCTGTTTAGACTTATTGAGTGCAAAAATGAATATACTATAAGAGTGATTGTATTTTCTTTTTTTTTTTTTGCAGAAATAATATTGTTTTATACTCAACTTTTAGTGGCCAGGATTAGCTCAGGAAGCAGATTTTCTTTAGGGAGTAATGAAAATGTTGTCAACAAAAGCTTAAAAAACATAAAAGCCACTGTTTTTGGACGATGGACCTTGAGCCTGTGAGATGGCGGCCATGTTGGTGGTGGCACTGAGGTCATATTGGTCATCATCATGTTGAAACAACAACAATAAAGCAAACTGGAATTTACATTAAGGTCTAAATTAAGTATAAATGAACGGTTTGAAAACATGAAAATCTAACTTTATCATCACTTGGTAACCTGTAAGTTATAAGGGGGTCCCTACGGACTGAGCCGGAGCGTACCCTTAGATTAGCCGATCAGGGTCCACTTGTGTTACCTGAACTCTGAGCACCAAGGCTCTGGAATGACCCACTTGCTGAAATCCAGTTTGTGGGCTCTGTCTGCTCTTTTAAGTCCAGCTTTAAAACACTGTTTTTTAAAGAATTTTAACCACATTGAAACTGTTTTGTTGTTTTGATAATAATAATATTTATGTGTGTATTAGCATCACTGTTATACTTTCAGTGATATTTATTTTAATTTGATTTGTATTTAAAATGCATCCTATTGTAACTTCGTAATGTTATTAAGGAAAATGCTATATATATTAATGTTTTTAGATTAGATACAACTATTAATCCCCTTGGAAAAATTCAGAGCACAGACTCTGCCAAGAGACAATTCTCGATCACCACGCATTTGATGTGGAGAAGTCCTCCACTGGCATTGCAATGAAGCTAGGTAATGCAGTGATAAAGGTTTGAAAAACTTTTATGTGAGTTTGCAATTAAACTACAATTCCCATAATGACATAAGGGGGGCAGAAGCCTCAGAGCAGCCGAGGAGAATTGGAATTTGCCAGTATAAAATTCACTTTATTTTTGTGATGTCAATCTGGATCGTATCCGGATGAAATTGACCGTGAGGACAGAGTCATATTACACAAATTATTGTGTAAATTTTGAAGTGAATCCATTAAGTGATGTCAGAGATATGCTTTTTTTTTAAATACTGTCCTATGTTAAGTTGTGGGATTTTTTTTACAAATTCTGGGATTTTTTTACATCCAGACAAATACGTGAATCACCGCCAAAATGTAACGGCTTCTTCCTTGGACCAAACCACACCTCTGGTTTCATGTAAATCCATCTAGTTTTTGTGTACTCTTGCTAAACAAACAAACAAACAAACAACAAAAATATAAATAAAATAGAAATATATGGCTAATGGCTGGCTACTGCTCCTTCCCATCCTCTGTCTTCCTGTCACTCCTCATCCCACCCGGTGAGACATTGTACAGTACAGTTATTTTATCATCATAATCATTATTATGGGGCACGAGCAGGTAGTGTGCGTCCCTCACAGCAAGACGGTCGCTAGTTTGATACCTGTGTTGGTCTGTGTGGAGTTTACATGTTCTCCCTGTCCGTGTGCATGCATTGGTTCTCTCTGGGCACTCCTGCTTCCCTACACAGACCGAAAACATGCTTGTCCTAAAGTGTGTGGGAGAGTTTTCAAATGGTTGTCTGTCTCCCTGTGTGGCCCTGTGCTTGGCTGGTGACTGGTGTAATGATAAGGAGAATTTAGGCATTTACAAAGAGGCCTGTTCTTATCCTTAAATTGCTCTTGACTGGAATAAACAAGCAAATCAGCATCAAACCGCATTCAGGCTAAACCGAAATTGAAAACAAGAAATGAAATAAAGATCAAAACTAATGAATAATTATTTCCTTGTTAGGGACAAATCTCAGCAGATACAGCAGACAGAAGTGGAGTCGACAGAATAAAAGAGGCGGTTTGTTTACAGCTCAGGAAGCATTAATGAGTCATAAAACCACAAAAAGCAGTGGAATCCCCCCTTTGATAGCAATAAACGGGCCAAATCAATCCATTTTATGAATAAGCCTTGTACATTTTTAATGGTTTGTTTGTTTGTTAGCCTAGGGGGTGCAGTACGTGTTTGGGGAAGGGCGGGCGCACCGGCGATAACCTCTGTAGACCGTCTGCTATCTGTGTTTACCCAGATACAAGACACCGCGCAGAGGTTGACTATCCTCATTATTACTCGAAACGTCTTCCTTTAATGCGCCTCAGCTGCGTCTGCTCACAGCCGCCCTTATCAGAGGGGAGAGGTCCCAATTTATCCGCAGGAGGGAAAAAAAAAACAGAACTGCTCCGTGTAATTTGCTGTGAAAAGTGGTGGGAAATGTTCATCTTAGAGAAGAAGTTGGCTCTCTTTAACTCTTTAATGTTTGATTGGTCTACTTGAGCTGATATTTTTGTGAAAGGGGCGTAAAAAAAAGAAATAAATGGAGCTAAAAGAAATGAGGACTCCTCCTTAATTAAATGTCATTCAGACACTGCGGGGATCTGAAGCAGTTTGATGTCCCAAAAAAGGAAATCCATATGTCATCATTTAAACACAAAGATAAACCAGATACAGAGTAATTATAGACCTCTATTTCATACCAGATTAGTATATTTAGACACTTAAACGCACATCAAGAGCTGCCTCTTTGGACTGTAATAAATGAGATGAAACCTCATACTTGAGCAGCTTTCGCTCAGTTTAAACAAATGATTTTCTACTTCCTTTTATAATCTATGTTGGTGCCATTTTGGGCAGGAGTATTTATTTATTTTTAACTTAGATTTAGAGCAAGACAGAATCATTTATTTAAAGAAACTCTGTTCATGTGGAGACTCAGCAAAGAGCTTCTTTGCAGGATGAACCACAGGCGGTTATATAATTAATGAACACAATATAGTTATTCAAAGTCCTCTGGCTAAGTGGAAAATCATACTTTCCTGGGTCCACATCTGGATTCAGATCACCACCAGATTATCACTTCTTTCTTGTGCAATGACCAAAATCCCTGAAAATTTTTCAAGATCTGTAGAGCACTGGTTGAGTTATCAGAGACATCACAAACACACTTTGATGAAAATAACTATACAGCATCATAAAGCTACTTCAGTGAATTAGTTTTACTATCCAGTGGGAAATTCTTTGACTTTTCAGAGACAATATTTTAAAAATAACTGAATGACCGAGCTCTTTTGCAGTTGGTTAATGTAATATCCCTCTTCTAATATGTATGGCAGCTGGATCTTCCAAATTTATCGTCTCAGCCAGATAATCAGCACCAATCTGCAAAGATCCGTCGAGATACAGCCCCATCAGCATCCTTTATAGCAGGAAGAGGCGGAGCTACAAGGGAGACGACAGCAGGAAGTGACTGCACGTACAGAGATTAGCATAGATGCTCACAACTTTATTAGCAGTTTATCAGATCTGGACCACATTTCTTTATTAAATGATAAATCACAGCAATTAAAGCATTTCTCGATAGAAAGGATGCTTTTGCTACACCCCACATCTGTCTTGAAGCAATTATCTGCCATCGCACCATTAATATTCTGCCTCCTTGAAGATTTTATGTTCTGTAAGCCTAAGTCTGACTCAGATATCTTACTGTGATTTCTTGATGCACTCTATATTTCCATGATGTTTTTGCCTGGAGAAACACTGTGCTTAAATATATTACGCACCCAAACTTTGCCCAAACCTTACTCTCTCAGACAACTCAAACATTACCTTTTTTTCAAAGTTTAACCAATAGAATTTCAGTATTTTCACAACAAACACCATACATGATATTCTCTCTCAAACAGTTGCGGAAACACCTTTTGCTTCACACATGCGCGATCACTTGATTTCTGCCACGAGCGTGCTCAGCCGTAGTGCACCGACCAATCACAGCACAGCTATGTAGCTTGAGCGCTCGATGTTTGCACGTGAGAGAAGAGAATGTGCTGGAATTTTTGTATCAGATGTGTTGCAATCACAATGTTGGCGTGACAAAGTATGATAAGTATTTGGCTTGTACTCATGTGTAGTAAGCACCCAATAATTAATTTAAAAGCAAAAAAAGTGTGTTATAATCGAGAAATTACGGTAAACTGAGACTCATGAGACCAGGCAGCGTTTTCCAACCCTCTTTCATCCATTCAGAGACGGTCTTCTGCACACTTTAGACTTTAGGCCAGTCCCGTTTGACCTCTGGCATCAACAAAGCAGCACTGCTCACTGGATATTATCTCTTCTTTTGGACCATTCTCTGTAAACACTAAAGATGAGCGAGCGTGAAAATCCATCACTACATTCAAAGTCACATCAAATGTCCTTCCTTTGCCATTTTGGTCCATTCCGTTGAGTCTCTGCCATGTGATTGGCTGATTAGCTATATGCCAGTGTGTTGCTTCAAACTCCGATCTTCTAGCCTTAGTAACAGCCCGATGCAGCCCATCTCCTGATCGCTCCGCAGATCGAAGGAGGAAAGAGCGAGTCGCAGGCTTCATTTTGTGTTTCTGTTCAATTAGAGAAGCATTTGTCTGCCACCCATGTCTCCTCTGCTCGACTCCGCCAGCCTCGCTGTATAATTAACCTCAAATGGCAAAAAATGATGTTGATAAATTACACAAGCAGAAGGGAGAAGAAAAAAAAAAAAAACAAGCCTATCACTCGCATGAAAGCCGAGAGAAATGTGTGGGTACGTTCTCGACGCCAAGCTGAAGCTGAAGGAGAGAAAGAGGGAGAGAAAAGAGGGAGAGGGAGAGGAGGGGAGAAAAATAATGAGGGCATAATTTTAGAGAACTAATTATTTCTATTTGTCTTTTGTCACACTTCTCTAATTCTGCGATATTAACACAGTCTGTGTTTATTAATTGCTTTTACAGTGTTTTGAATCGGGTCCAAGTGGGAGCGCGGCTCTTTTCACAGCCAGGCGAGAAATAAAAAAAAAAAAAAGAAGAAGAAGAAGAAGCTACTGCGGGGACTCTACCTCGCCCAAGTAACCGCCCGGCGAAGGGGAGCACGTGCGAATATCTTCCCCCGGTATCTTCTCCTTCCTGCGGTTCCCCGCCGCTTCCCTCTCGATGTGTTCGGCAAGTTTACACGACCCCTGCGCGCCGAGATAAAGTTCTTTGTTGCAAGATTAAACATCAAAACAGTTAAAGTGAAATTAAAATTAAATGAATGAATGTCACTGAAGCAAAAAAGACTGTAATTAATGGATCCCTTAATTGTCTTCATAAAATATTTGCATGGGCATAATTTGCATAATTTACATGTATTAATTAATCTTTCAAAGGAATTTTGTGCTGAGAGAAGCCAAAAAATTCCCTTTGTTTTATTTAGCATCTAATGAAATATTTATTCTCTTTAATGAACTTTTCATCTTGATTTGAATATAAAAATACTAAAGTTTTAACATATTTTAATGAGCCGCTCTTTCATAAAACGATGTGTCAAGACGTCACCGTTTTTCCGGTTGCGTATGTAAAGCAGATGTTTCAACATTTGCGCCCAAAATTGAATCAGTTTGACTCGTTTTCATTTATTCTCTCGTCTTTTATGATCATTTCAACCGCGAGGATTTAAACACTCTGATATTTAACGACATATTAAATGTCATCGCACGTCACATCATCAAATCCTACTCGTCTTTCATTAAGGGCCCGTAAACGATGACAGGTAGACGCACGTGCCAGGGTTCTGATGAAGCTGTGCCCCCCCCTCCATCTCCAGTCCTCGCTCTGTCTCTGCGTTCATGCTGTAATGACTTTTACACAGAACTCGCTGGTTGTTGCTGGAACAGAAGCAGCCTGAGTGCAATGCCTTTGAGACCTACGGCAGTGCCGGGTAATTAGCCCGTGTGTTTGTACACCTCCCAGCCCCCCGCCAACACACACTCACTGTACGCGCACACATGTACACACTCACACAAAACAAGCCTTTGTTGTCTCCAACCTTTATCAGAGCTCCAGCTAAAGGGGGCAGCAGGACTAATTGATAAAATATTGATAAAATAAAGAGCACAGATTTAATGTCCGGCTGAACTCTCAGTGGTGGAATAAAAGTAGGGCTGCACAATAAGCCCTAATATTAATGATATTTAAATGTGAGCTTAATAGGCCTAAATTTAATATAATGAGTAAAATATATGTTTAAGTCTTTAAGTGCTGTTTTTTTCCCACAGAACTAGATCATTTAAACACATTTAACATTAATGTTTTATTTGATTCAGGTGAAATTCAATAGAATAATCATTTTTACAAATTCTGTCAAAATGCTTATTTGTTGTGATTTTGAGTTGCTACAGCTAACACCCATCCAAACTGTTTCGTGTAAGCACACGTATCTAAAAGAACAACTAAAGGCAACATGTTTTATTTTTTGATTATTTTCCTCAAAATTTAAAAAGTGAAATTCGAATTTTCAAAATTGGATTTTATTTTTTTAAATTATGTTTTATTCGAGCTAGCCAGGCAAACCTCAGGGGAATTATTCTGAATTCACTGATTTAAAACAAACTGATAATTCATAGCCAAAGCTAAAGCTACTACAGATTCTTACTGTTTTTTTTAACACACCCCTATTTTCAAGGATCAGATTTCTGAATTTTTAGAGAAAACATTAAAATTAAGAGGCACAAAGCTTGTTTACTGTTAAAATAAAGTTAGATTTATGAAATAAAAGCAGAATTAAAAAAAAAAAAAATCAAAATTGAGAGATCAAAATTAGGATTCTAAAACTGAAATTAGAATCCTACATTTAAATGAGAATTTTGGTAAATTTTAGGACCCAAATGGAATTTAGAGGTCAGCATTCTGAGATCGGCATAAAAACCACAGTGACAAATTCTGGGACCAAACTAAAAATTATGACGATTCATTTCTGAATTCTGAGACGCAAGTCTGGATTTGGTTTCTAAGAAAACAGAAAAACAAAAAAAAATTAAATTTTGTTTAAGTTGGAATTCTGTGACGAAAGCCAGAATTCTTGAGTCCAAGCAAATCTTGAGAAAATAATTAAATCCAGTCATTAGATTGGAGTTGTAAGATAACATTTCAAGTTCAAAGTCTGATTTCTGAAAACAACTTTGAATTTTTCAGTTTGTTTTTTGAATCACACATCTGAGACCACAGTCATGACTCTGTGATCTCTGTCTTGATCCCCCAAAGATATCAAGTTTGAAATTTTGACAGCGGAGTTAGAATTCTCTGATCAAAGTAGAAAGTCTGAGGAAAAGGTCGAAGTCAGATTCCAGGACTTAGGTCAGAATTGTGATTTTTTTCGATCAAAATAGAAATGATGACCTCAGAGTCAGATTTCCAACAGAATAGAAAAGTGAACATTCATGGATTTTAGATCAGCGTCAGAATTCTGACGTAACTCTGATTTTAATCTGTTTTCTAATATCAGTTCAAGCCCTGATAGAAGTCTAAACTCTGCGATAAAATGTAGACCTTTGTGGAATAAGTAAGAGCTCAGAAAAAGAGCAGGAATATTCAACGACAGATTTCTGAGAATCTTAAGAAAAAACGGTATTCTAAAATAAAAGTCAGGATTTTTTAAATGTTTTTTGAGGAAAAAAAATCTTCTCTGAATTACCTGTTTGGAGGAAAATACGAGATTAATGTCAAAATTAAGAGAAAAAGTTGAAGTTTTGGAGCTAAATATGAAGTAACAGGAAAAAACAGCATGATTGGATATCTAAGGCGAAACAGAAATCAGATGATTAAGACTGGAAATAAATGATCTTAGCAAACTGAGCGACCCAAATCGTCATCCACATGTTTTCCTCTGCGTTATTTTCCCAGTGTTAAAGATGGATTATTTTTTGACTTGAAGTCTAAGATACAACAGTCTTAATTTAAAGATGAAAATGTAACTTGGAGCTGTATTCATGTGTCAGATGGAGAATAATCTGCACTGTAGTGTTAAACTCCTCAGTTTCCTGACTCAGGCCTGAGCTGCCGGCGTTCCCCTCAGCCTGATGAAGCCTCTCCGACCGTGTAACCCGGAATATCCTGCGTCTCTCTGAACAAAAGGAGTCGAGCGTCGTCTCTGATGTCCTGCGCGGCTTGTGTCATGTCCAACAACTTGCGCGGCTAAACGCCTTTGTGTGCATCCCTCTTTGAACGCTGAATAATTGAAGCGCTGCTGCCATAGAGAAGAAGTGTGCGTCTTAAAGGCATTACTGCAGCATTCTCCGGCGGACGCATCGTGGAGGTAATAAACGTCAAACACGCTCCTGAGCTGAGCCTAACAGATGCTTTTACCAGCCCGGCGTCGGAGCGGCGCTGCTCGCTCAGGCGGACGCTCGACAGAACAAGAGTGTGTGTTTCTTTTTCTTTTTTTTTTCTGCAGGAAATGGACAAAGCTCGTTAGGTTGGAGGTGTCTGGAGATAACAGAGCGCAGGAATCGTCTGCCGATTTCAATAAACACTGTTTCCATGCAGGAGGTGTCACTTAGAGAGCGCTGAAGTATAATGTGCAAACAAGCGGATCAGTAGAGATGTCTTAAACATGTGGAGAGCGATTCTGCTGCTGCCTGGAGTGTGGTTATCATAGCTGCTTTTACAGGGTGTGCTTCACTGCTGATAAAATATGCATGCAACACCCTGATTATATTTGTATGTCCTGACTAATCTACTGTGTATGATCCTGAATGCAAAGGTAGATTAACACGGTGGTTCTGCTTCCACACTGTGATGGAGCTAAAAGACATCAGACATTATAGATGAGAAAGACTTTAGAAAGACCAGAACGAAGTATCAACACAGCTGACCAAACTGAAGAATCCACAGAATTCAAGCCACGGTTCTTGAAACCTTTTACAATGCCCACACTCTAAAGATGATGGATTTGTGCCACGGCCCGCTCACAAAAACCGTGTGCAATTCTGCGTTTCTTGAAATAAAATCAAGCTTATAAAGATCAAATTAAAACACAGGAATTAGTGCAATTTATTCTCCAAAACTACACACCAATCATCATCAAATGGAGGCCCCAGTGCCCAAAAGCAAAGCTCCACATCCAACTCCACAATGTTTTCATGCTCAGAAACTTGGAGGAGGCAACAAATGAGAAGTAGAAGCTTTTCACTAATAACACTTTCTGTAAAGCCCCAAACACATTACAAGCATGTCTAAGTGGTATTATGTGCTTATAATGCTGTATAACAGCAGTTACAAACTTCCATATTGGAATAGACCAACCTCTCCTGAGGCCACACCGGTGGTCCACATGTCCTTGCATATGAATCTTGTTCCTGCATCTCTGGCAAGGGGCCTACTTAAGAACATTTGGGCGGAAGGCCGACAAATGGGCTGTGGATAAGGAGTGGGCCAGCTGCTCTGCTCATTGTAGACACACAACCTGGTCTTTGTTTATTTTGACTTTACTGTCAAAGCACTTTGTAGACGTCAGTTTGTAAAGATGTCCTATCAGTTATTATTTTGCCATTGATGGTGTGGAGCCCAGAGTGCTTCCACTGAGTCAATTTCTCAAGTTGTACTTCCTGTTGTTGAGGTCAGGAGAGCAAAAGGCTGGTCAGGCTGGGCTGGGACCCCCTGTTTTTGATCAGGCATTTCACTGCTCCAGACGATGTGCCGTTGGACTTTATATTCTCAATTTGAATCTATACTTATGGTTTAAGTCCAGAATTTTAGTCACATGCTCAAATGGATATTCGAGTATAAGGTAACAGCCCTTCTCCTTGGCAGTGGTGAAGATGATCAGATGCCTCAAAGTCTGAATTTTGGAAATAATGTTGAATTTTTGTATGATTTTTTTAACCAGAAATCTGAGACCAGTCATGATTCGTAGATCATTGTTTTAATCTCTTGGTCTCTCGAGAGAGATCAAGAATGAAAATTTAAAAGTGGATTTCTTAGATCTTTAAAGTCAGTATTCCAACATCAAATTCAGATTTTTAAGGATTTTTTGGGGAAAAAATACAAATTATTTGTGGACAGAATATAAAGTGAACATTCAGAGATTGAAGATCAGTGTCATTATTCTGAGATTTGTGTCTTTATTCTGTGATTTAACCTAAATTTTCACCTCAAAGTCAAACCCTAATAAAAGTCAAAACTATTTAATTAAATGAAGAACTTTGGTTTAAACAAATAAGTTAGAGCTCAAAAACAGAGCCAGAATATTTAAATCAATGACACATATTCAAGATAATGCTGCTGGTGCTTTACAGACGATACAGACTGATTTCACCTTTAATTTTTGAATCATCAACTACATTTGTACAAAGGACAGTGTTATGTTTGATAGACGTTAAGGGCCAAAAATTTAAAGCAAGGTGATGACATAAAAACGTACAGATGCAGCCTCTCAAACACGCCCCACTTTCCCTGACAGGGTCTTGGCTGGTCCCTGACAGGTCTGTGAAAAGACCTGCCCACCTTGACAGCCATAGATTGTGAACTCTAGACCATATTTGGGTGAAGCTGTGGTGTCAAGCTTACTTTCAGTTGATTTGGAAACTAAGATCATCTTTTTTATGTCTTGGAAAAACCCTGCAAGTGCATGCATGAACATGTTTTAAGTGGATTCTAGGCACAACCTCAGAGAAGTGGGAGGATATCCAGTTGTTGGAAGTTGGCTGATCACTGGTTGGAAGTTGGCAGGCAGCTGGCAGGGAGGGGAAGAGGGAAGCTGCTGGAGCTGGTTTCACTAATATACAGATGTAGCTGCTTCAGTTTACAAGTTTCAGCCAATTATCAGTAAACTTCCTGCATCTGGGAGGATCCATAACCTCTTTAGGGGCCTTAATTTCTCCATATTTTTATTTTTTATTTTATTAAGCTTTAAAAGATCAGTCTATCAGCCTAACCTCTACCAGCCATATAAGGCAATAACAATATTTTCCCTCCTAAGTTCTGGGGCTGTCATGTTTTCCATCTCTAGTTTTGACTCTTAGTTTATGAATTTATGTGGTTACATTTTGGCTTTCAAGTAACAGATCATAAGTAAAGTCATTCCTGATTAAACTTGGTTAATATAGTTCATAATAAAAAGATCAACAACCAAAAGACGTCCTCAAAGCCTTACATTTTTAGCATTTGTAAATGTTCTGTGGGTCAGACGGGAGGCTGTGAGGGGCCTGATGTGGCCCCCGGGCTGCCAGTTGATGATCACTGCCCCAAACTATGTTTTTAAGAATTTTCACCTTGACCAGCGTTTTACAAAATAAGGGTTTTCATAGGCAAAAAATGGTATCAACATTTGAACGAGACAAATCTCACATCATACAAATTTCACTTGTTTTTTTTTCTTTTTTTGGGTATTTTTACTTTTTTTTTGTCAATTTAGATAATGAAAAAAACATGGAGACATTTAGCATAATAGTCAATTAACACTAGCAAATGATTTACAGATATAAATGATCATTTTTGTACCCATTGTGACCATGAATGAGACTCAGTGGTAACTTATATTTCTGTTTGAACACTTTGAGCTCATGGTTGATCACATTTTGTTCCACATTTTGAGGTCGCAGCCTCACAAACACTGAGACACTGATATTAAATTACAGCATTAGGAGGTTGTGCACCATAAATCAGATACTGTATATGAAATTTAATCCCATTCACCATGGCTGCTAATTTAATCTCCCCTTTAAATCAGCCTCTGAATGCATAGCAGCAAATAAGAGCGAAAACACCGCAGGGCAAACATTTTTTGCAGTTAGCATTTCATCAACAATCACTTCCTGAATACTGCATTTGCGTCAGCAGGATGTTCGCTGGTGGCTAATTCCTGGCTCCTGTGTGTCCTCTGTTGCAGATGGAAGACTGTTCCTGAAAACCACCGTGATGTACTGATAAGGACGCCAAGAGCTGGAGGAATATTCAGAAAAATTAAACAAGAAAAAGGAACAAAAAAAAAGAGAGAGACCATGAAGATTCTCCAGAGCCCTCATCCACGCTGGTTTATGTGAGCGGAGAAGAAGCTGCTTAAGGTGGAGATGCTGTGTTCACCCAGAAACGCTGGAGGAGGAGGTTTCTGAATGTGGACGACTTTCTGTTCTTAGAGGGATTCATAGTTTGGTGAAGAAGGTTCAGACCAGTGGTGGACAATAAAGTCAGTGTCCTTAATAACTATACTGAAGTACATGTTTGACTGTCTGTACTTTGAGTATTTTTATCACTTTTACTCCACTACATTTGAAATACAGATGAGGTTCTTGGACTCTGCTTCATTTAAAGTAAATAAGAAGTAAAAATCCCATTAATGTTCTCCATTTTGGAGCAGATTATGAGCTATAATGTCAAAACCATCCAAGATGGACTTACCACAGGCTGCCCTATGAACCAAGACAAGCTACAGCGATTAAATAATGTTCTTTATAATGTTATATTTATTGTAATAATGCTCATATGAGGTTAAAACCACGTGGTTCACAATCTCACGAGTAGAGTATTTTATATTTAAAGTTGGGTAATAAACTGCTGTAAGTTTACAGTGAGTAACGTCTTTAGTTCACGTGTTTTCACAAAAGTGTCAGAAAATTATTAGAATTTTAACAAGGCACTTAAAATTTCTGGCAAATTAAACGAAACTCACGTGCATGTGTGTTTGAATGGCACCAAAGATTTGTTAAGACAGACAAACATCCCGAGTGCCTGTGGACATTGAAAACTTCTAATACATTCACCAAACTCAACAAATCTTTGGAAATGATCAACGAATGAACTACAGTTAAGCAAATTTAGCATGAAAATTTTAGCCCCCCCCCCCCCCCCCCCCAAAAAAAAAAAGTGTGTGCCAAAGTCGTTTCAAACCTTCTGACTCCTAATTTAAAGAAAAAACACAAAAAATTTTGGTGACATTTAGAAACAAACTTAACCAACCCAAACTTTTTAGAGGAGAAAAAGAAGACAGGAATCACAGTGGATTGTGGGATGTGTAGTTCCTTCACTTTTCTCTGTGTTTGCACATAAATTAATATTTTATAGCCATGAGCGTAATGTGGGTGGTGTGCTCATTTTCAGGACTAAAATATTTGATATTCTGAAATAGAATATGATTCAAATGGAGAAATTAAGCTCTAACCAAAGCTATATCATAACAATATCGTTAAATTAGCACTGATTTATATTATTTTAGGACTAGTATTGACCCCACCACCTGCCAAATATGGACCCCCCTTATTTCCACACAGTCCACCTGTATAATGCTACATAACAGCAGATCACCTCCAGTCTTGTCTATCAGTCAATGTCCACCTGGGCCTCAAACTGTATCTGGTACCAGCGAGCAGCACAGCTCCACAGTGGTTCGCTGGAAATACGGCCCAAATCTATTTTCAGTGTATAACAGAAAAAGTGGAAATAATGTGGACAAAGAAGTCAGGCAGGAAATGTAACCTGTTGTTCACGTTTCTCTTCCTGCTGTCTCGTTGTCACTATTACCTCATGGAGTTGTAGTTCTCTTGTGATCTTATGATCTTGTTTGTTAAGCTAATCAGGGCTGGGCACGAATTAAATGCTTCCAGTGGACACAACGCAGACAGACTATGAAAACTTCAGGTTAGAGCGTAATAATGGCTGACCTTTAAATATTGTAAAAGTAAAAATACCAATTGATGTACATTTTTTACAATTATACCCAGTCCATATTATGTTAAAATCTTTTATTTTGAAACAGCCATATCAGAAAATTTGGTATTTCAAGCAATATGAGCTTAAACTAAGACAGGCTTTTATAATTAAGTACCTGTAAAGAAAAGATTGCTGAATACACCGGTCACACGTTTCCTAAATATAAAACCATTTACTGATGACTGCACTGGTGTATCTTGACAAAACTATGTCATCATTTGAAGGAAGTACTTTCGAACTTAAACTGAAAACTTTCACTTGTACTGGAGTGACGTGATCAGGAGCATAAACACTTTAACTCTGGTTTCGTACTTTGTCCACCACTGGTTTCATCTTGAAGGGGGCCAACGTGAAGGATCCACAAACATATTGAGCACAGTAAAAAAAAACGTACCTGGGGTACACAGTTGGTCAGAAATTTCACAGCACTGAAGATTTTTTATACTGTATCTCAGCCAGCGAGAAAAGCTTCGAAAAAGAAATTCGACTGATTGTTTTGTATTTCAAAAAAGCTGAAAAAAATAAAACGACACGTGGAGATGAAAAAATAAACAATCGCTCCTCGTGTTCACCTAAAAGAGGTTCATGTTTTCTAAATTAGATGATAATACAATCAAGTTTCCTTTTTACCATTTGTGTATATACGAGATCTGATGATAATGTTAGGAAAAAGTCCCTCCGTCGAGGCCAGCGCGTCGGCGAGGAGTGTGTATATAACGTTAAGAGGTATTGTGTATGCAGTAGAGCTATTAGGCAAACAATACCGCCATTTATATAAACCTACAGTTTCGTTTTGTTCTATTTCTGAGCCATCATTCTTTCCTATAGCTGCCATTTTTTGGTGAGAAAGCATGCAGGCATGTAAATGTTTGTCCTGGAATTATGATATTTAATAATAAATCCTATATTGTGCTGAACAAATATTAGGGTTGACTCACAGGAGCCCGGATGATTTTGAAAAACATTAACTATGGAAACATTTCACTTTCAAAAATGAAGACTTTTGCTGTCAATAGTACTGTAATCTTTGTAACAGAGGTAATATTTCTTGGATTTTACTGTACATTTTTTGTCATGACACACACAAACACACACACAAACAAGAATCAGCACCTCGATGCTTTTTTAAGAAGATAAAAAAAAATGATCACGTGTCAGCTTGAGGAACAATCAGTCCTGACACAAGAACTCTTTTTGGAAACTGAATGCCATTTAACCCCTGTACACAAACCCTTTCCTCTTTTTCTTCGAGTGTTTTATGATATCCTGATGAGAAGAAGAAAAAAAAAATACTCATACTAAGTTATGATTTTCTGTTGTTTTCCCTAAAAAGACTTTTTGGGTGCTGAGAGTGCCCGTGTATATTCTCTAGACATAAGCTGATGTCAGTCCTTTAACTGCAAACCAGTTTAGACCTTATGTGTTACAATCAGGAGGAGACAAAGGCGGAGGCGCGTCCCATGTTCACGATGTGTTTGTTCTTTTTGTTCTCAATGGAGTGTCTAGGTCTGTTGTCACTGATAACTTATATAGCTTCTCGAATCATCTCTTCATTGTACTTCAAATTCAAATAAAGTTAACATGTTGATGATAAATCTGTTTCCTGACGTCCTTGAGTTTGTGATTCACTTTTGTTTCTTATGTCAGTTTTACCTTTTATAGATTAAAGTAACAAGTTTTTATGGACAACCCTTCTCGACAGGTGTTCAACATGGCACATGTGAGCATCTGTAGCCCACAGAAAGCCTATGAAAGAGCTTGAATAAAAGCACCTTTTTATTTAAATATCTATGTTTTGCAAATATATCAGTACAAAAAACTATGGAAGACTATAAGGGCCATGTTAGATGGAGAAAATAATTTTGGGGAGGTCGTGATTAAAGTTGAAATGATGAGAATAAATTTGAAATACAGTTTTGTGATAAAAGTCAAAATGCTGAGAAAAAAAGACTATCAACTTTTTTTCTCAACAGTTTAACTTTAATCTCATCATTTTGACCTTATTCACAAAATTTTATTTCAACTTTATTGTCAACATTTCAACTTGTGCCGTCATTCCGACTTCTATCTCAAAATTTGACTGTATTCTCGTCATTTCAACTTTTTCAACAACAATATTAACCTGCCGAAAAAATATCCATCTTAAATTGCCCTAATACTCTTCCATAAAAAACAGCAAGATTAAGGTGTGTATTATTAAAAATTGCCTATATTCTTTTATACTTGGACCAGAGATCAAAGATTATGTTGATGCACTTCCATCACCACTGATGCAAGCTACAGCCTTTAAAAACTCTAGAAAAGCACTCAGAGAGCACAGACATCCGCCAGCGCCACAGTCCTCACCCATATTGTGATTTTTACCATAAATATTAGTCCTACCTTTATTTCATCTAAATATTTAGTTTACTTGACCATGAAAACATACCATTAGCTATTGGATTCATAATGATATCTATTTTAGTTCAGTAGTTATTCACGAAAATCACATTTTTCGTCATGGCGGTTTTACACTGATCCGGATCACCCCCAAAATCTAATAATTAGTTCCTTGTCCCAATCCGGGCATTTCCTGAACATTTCATTGAAATCTGCCAAAAACTTTTTGAGTTGTGTTGCTAACAGAGAAACAAACAAACAAACATACAAACAAATAAAAAACAGACACTGGCAATAACGTAACTTCATTGGTGGAGGTTATCACAAAAGTGTGACTGGTTTTAATGTCAATTAAGGCTTACGGATAAATGAATCATTAAAGATGCATTTAAGTATATAGTCTAAGTTTATTAACCATGAGAAATAATTGTGATGAATAATTAGTTAACATTAAAGTTAACATTCAGTTTCACATCTAGCTTATTAAAGGGACTGTGAGGAGTTTCTGAGGAATTACAAAAAAGTCTCATTTTTAGATATATGCCTGATCAAAATACACACTTTAAGATGAGTTTTATAGCATCAAGATAGGTTATCTATAAATGCTATTCGGACAGGGCTGGACTGGCCTGGATACTCAACTTCGGGAACAAGACAATTAAAACTAGAGCAAATTTATATTATTCGGACACATCTTAGAGCACCGGGCTGTAAATAGAGATATATTGCCGGCTACAAAACTACGATACTAAGTTTTCTAAAAATTGCTTGTTGTCACACATCAAAAACTACCGCTACGTAACTATAAAGAGATACATTATCTCGTCGCTTTGCATCCTGTAAGTTGTTGAAAAAAGAAGTTGTAAAGCAATGCAGAGTTCTGAGGAAGGTCCCAGCTGCATGCTTTATTAGCATCACAACAAACAGGTTCCGAGTAGGAAACTGCAACTGGAACGTTCCCCGAAGTAGGAATTTCCTACTGGGAACTCGGTGAAACCTCGCCACCCCCGAGTTGGCAATCGAAGATGGATGCCCCCAGTGTGAACAGTTATTTAGCTCCTGTAATAATCAATTTATTTGCACTTCTGACTGGGGTGTGTCGCTCTAGATCAGCTGTATGCATAGTATTGTTAGACCTATATTTACAAAAATGCTATCATAGTGATAATCACATTCTTCATGAGATATTTGTGAACAACAACGTAGGGCGTGCTAACAACAGCTAACAATAGCCTGGTAGATCGGCATGTTTTTTTCTGACTTCAACTGGAACACCGATAAGTCTGAGATGATGTCACTCCCAGTTCCGAGGTTACTGGAATGCAGCATTACGACAGTCGCCGCACATGCTCATGGGTAGCAGATTCTTAATGTTGCCGGTAATAGATTCTCCTCATAGCACCTTTAAATATATAATATCAATCATTTAGTGTAAGCTATATACATTTGTATCATTCAGAAAAATAAAAAAGTGACCCTCCATAATACTACTCACCTTTTGGGAAGCTCTCAGGCTCAAAAGTGTTCATGACCCCTGCTTTATGATTATTGGATGTTCACAGAAGACACTACAACCTCTGCCAAGGTAGCTCACATGTTGCTGTTCCATCTATAAGTACTAGTTCCATGATAAAGTTACCATCACAACAGGATTCCTGACCCTGAAAAATCACGCCTGGCACTTTGAATCATGTTAATACAATTATTAGTTAGACAGTTATTGAGGAAAAACAATTGTTCACTAATGGCAGTTATCTGGATCACAACCAGAAAGTGTCATTTTTTTATGTTGGGCCATTACCAACATCGGAAAATTTCATCAGAATTTGTTCTGTAGTTTTTGTGAAAGCTTGCTAACAATCAGACATATGCCAAAAACGTAACCTCCTTGGTGGAGGTAATAAGGTTGAGTCAGCATTTCTAAAATGGCAACCGCTGTCAATGAACTCCAGGAATCAACTGGTGACATTACTGAGGTTATGTCCATGTTTTACATAGTCCAAACTTTTTAGTTTTTGTTTCCAGCACCATCCTCTGCCCTCCGTTGCAACTAATAGGCCTGGAAAAATCTCCAGGGTCCTTGAATAAGATCTCAAGGGAGCTACACACAACAAGAAGAATCTCCCCTGTAACTTCATGTCTGTGTGGTTCATGTGTGCTTTTTGTTTCCTCTGTGTTTTTTAAAGGCCAGTCTGATCCTGTAAGAGCGATGTAAATGCACATGTGACCAAGCTCAGTGTAAATAAATTATCTCCATGTACTTCAAGTGCATAATGCTAATTCACAATCTATGGCTGTAAAATAAACAGCTCTTTAACCAGAGCTACGTGCTGCGGGGTCATGCATCCTGATATAAAACACTTTATGCAACACTCCAGCTCCGAGGGGGGCTGTTAGGAAATCACTCTGTTTTGTAAAAGTGTCATATTTTACAGCGCCTTTCTGTGTATTCTATTTGAATGATAATGCTTCCCGACTGTTCTGGAGTGACATTATTTGTTTTAGTTATCCGCAGGGATCATTCCAGGAACAACTGTAACAGGTAGAGCTCTTAAAACACATTAAAGACAGAAATGAAATCGACATTGAGAGACAAATCTCTCCAGTAAGCAGTTCTGAGTGAAATGTGTTGACACAGCACGATGCTCGGCCCATTCCCATTCTGCATGCTTTTTAAAGCGTGGCCGTAACACAGCCGCCCGGATGAATAATTGACTGATTGCTGCATAATTCAACGCTGCATTGTAAAAATTCAAGGCCTGAAATATTTCAAGCTTTTCTACTTTTTATTAAAAATGAGGTTAAAGTTTCAATCAACCTTGAAGGAACAAAACGGCACACAGTGGGCGATCCATCATACAGCCGAGCCTCTCAGAGAGGTTCACTTAAGCTCTTCCTATGGGGGCTTGAAATTCTTAAAAATGCCTGGACTTAGGTGTTGATATTCCAAGGTTTGGAAGAGTATTCATTTTGAAAAATGTTCCATTCGTCTTGAGGCAAATACCCATTAATGGCGAACAATAGAGGCAATTTGGTCCTTTTTTTCCCTTTAAAGCTGCAGCCAAGCTTTAGACTAAAACTCCTGATTGTCAGAGTTTAAATTGTAATAAAACTGCATTTGTACCTATCTCAATGGACAAACCTCAATTCCAATGAGATGGAAAAAAGAAATCCTTATAGCCAGAATTTAGTTGATTTCTAATGTAGCTGTTATTGTTGTGACCATAATAAAGCTGTAGAGTATGGTGGCTGACAAGGCCATACACCAAACGCTGCAAACACAGGAAAGACGCAAAACCAGAAACATACAAACTAGGGGTGTAACGAAATTTAGTGCCAAGAAATTTCGCGAAATAAAAAATGAGGAAATAAAATTCAAAGACGCACTTTGCAGCACGTTTGTTCGTTTGCAGTGCGTATGCTCTTAGATAAAAGCCTGACTTAATCTGTTTGGTTACAAAATCAATCAAACAAAAATCAAGGTTAGACAGACTGTTTAACTGTAACAGTTATAAGTAATAGTAGCCCCTCCCTTCACATCTATATACAGAAAATGATGTTCTACGTCCAAACAAAAGGATGTTTATTAAGTAAATTAAGTGCCGAATAATGTCACTGTAAAATTGAATGAAGATGAAAATCAAAACACACTTTATGTTGATTTCCCTCAGATAAAAGTAATATATCACATTAAAGGTGTTATGAGGAGAATCTGTTACCGGGGAAATAAAGACTCTGCTACCCATGAGCACGTGCGGCGACTGTCGTAATGCTGCGTTCCAGTAACCTCGGAAATGGGAGTGACATCAACTCCGACTTATCGGCATTCCAGTTGAAGTCGGAAAAGAATATGCCGATCTACCAGGCTATTATTAGCTGTTGTTAGCACGCCCTGTGTTGTTGTTCACAAATATAACATGAAGAATGTGATTATCACTATGGCAGCATTTTTGTAAATATAAGTCTAACAATACTATGTATACAGCTGATCTAGAGCGACACACCCCAGTCAGAAGTGCAAATAAATTGATTATTACAGGAGCTAAATAACTGTTCACACTGGGGGCATCCATCTTCCATTGTCAACTCGGGGGTGGCGAGGTTTCACCAAGTTCCCAGTAGGAAATTCCGACTTCGGGGAACGTGCCAGTTGCAGTTTCCTACTCCGAATTCGAAAATTCCTACTTCTGACTACAACTGGAACACACCGAAAGATGTGACCCAAGCCAAAGCCTGTGTTTGTTGTGATGCTAATGAATGCAGCTCGGACCTTCCTCGGAATTCTACATTGCTTTACAACTTATTTTTTCAACAACTTACAGGATGCAAAGCGACGAGGTAATGTATCTCTTTCTAGTTACGTTGCGGTAGTTTTCGATGTGTGACAACAAGCAATTTTTAGAAAACTTAGTATCTTAGTTTTGTAGCCGGCTATATGTCGCTACTTACAGCCCTGTGCTCTAAGACGTGTCTGAATAATATAAATTTGCTCTAGTTTTAATTGTCTTGTTCCCAAAGTTCAGTATCCAGGCCAGTCCAGCCTTATCCGACCCGATGGCGAAGCTAAGGAATAACATTTATAGATAACCTATTTTGATACTATAAAACTCATCTTAAAGTGTGTATTTCGATCAGGCATATAGTAGAAAATCTGGCAACACTGATGAAATACAAGGTAGATACAATGCGGCCCAGCTATCTTTCCCTATTCTTGTATTTGGACTTTGGTTGAAAAACGCTTGGGCACCCCCGACGTACAATATCAACAGCTGTGAGGTAAAGAAAGCTTAAAAGTGACTGAAATATGTTTGAATTATGTTGTTTGAAAACTGTGTGAACCCTGACATCATTTTTATCTCTTTAATGACTCAATCATGTATTTTTTTTCAGCAGAGAAATATTCCCAGCCTCCAGTGAGCTCGTGAGACTCTCAGCTCCTCCTCAGATATTCTGTTTATTTCTCTATCTGAAGCCTTTTCCTGCACTAGCATGTGAGAGGAGAAGCCCTGCAGCTACATGTTTCATATCACTGCACATTTTGTAATAAATTCAATTCAGTACAAATATGACCATGAGGCACGCAGACTTTAAATACCAAATGTGCATTATAGCTGTGTTGTTACATTTCACTTCACTGTGGTGTGGAAAAAATATGCTGATTGCATTTTTCAGAGCTGTGTGAGCCGAGAGTGTTTTTTTCCGTTTCCTCGGCTGGACATGGAGACGTGCTCATGGAGACATCATCCAGACGGGATTATTCCGCATCGTCCCGCCTTTTATTTTGCTTTGTTTAACATCACGCCGCACAATCTTTTTGTTGCCTTGTGCTCGCTTGACCAGATTTTCCCGACACTTCAGACGGATTTTTATTTTAGGGGAAGTAAAGTTTCATGAGAGAGGAAAGAAGTTGAGTTTGAACCTCAGAATGAAGTCAACACTCTGTTAAACAGTGTACGGCTGCCAATGGGGTTAAAATCAAAATCATAACAGATGACAAGTAGAGATGCCTTGTCAGCACTGCCCACCTCCACTACTCTCTTACTCTTGTATTTTAAGGGCACATTGCTGTCGTGCCAAGAATGACTTTCATTCTCGTTAAGTTTCTCTTAATTTGGTTTTATTTTGAAGTCACTAACCCTTGTCTCAGTTTCTGTTTTCTGTCTGCTCTGCCTTCATCTTGTTGCACGTACTTCCTGATTGTTTAACTCCACCTGTTTCCATCACCTCTCATTTTCTCTTGTATTTAACCTCATGTCTCTCACTGTCTTGTCGCCAGTTCGTCGTACCTCCCAGTCTTCATCCTGGCATTCATAGCCTTGTCTAGCTGTGTATTACCTTGCTTGTTTTTTTTTTTTTACTTTGCCTTTTTCGCCTTACATTTGTTGACACTGCTGCCACATCTGTATACCAACTTCTGCGTGATTTACCATTCAACTTTTTTGCCTATTTGATCTCTGGTATTAACGTATAGCATTTGTGTCCACCTCTTCTGTGCCTTGTTTCACAACATTTACATAATAAGGGAGAAGCTGTTTCCAGCAACCATTTTCATTGAGAAACATCAAATTCCACCAGCACAGTATTCCTCTCCACTTTAGATCCGTCAACCTGAGTTGAACACAGAAAATAAACTGTGTGGACGGACTTTCCTTTAAGTTTTAATTATTTTGTCATGATACACCCTGTTTTGAGTTATTTCGTTATTTTTTATGCTCCTTGGTGAGATCTCTAGTGTTTTCTTTTTGCCCCTTTGATCCTGTTTTCTGGTCCTAGTTAAGTTTCCGGTTTCGTGTCTTGTCTCTCGTGTTTCTTGTTTTATTTTGAAATCCTTGTGTTCCTCATGGTGTTTTCCTGCCCTCCCTTCTGTGTCTCCCTGATGATGATTCCCTCCACCTGTGTGATTGTCTCACCTGTGCTTGATGTTTCCCCAGTATATTTAGGTCCCATCCACACGAAGACAAACCAAGGTCTAAACGCACAAGTTTTTTGACGAATCTGTGCATCATCCATACGAAGACGACGTATTGAGGGTCTGTAAACGATCATTTTTGAAACCAGGTTCCAGAGTGGAAAGACTTTGAATACGCAGCTCCGTGATTACTGGCTCTTCGCCACTTTTTAGATACGCTTACATCATAGTTTCATATCTTCATTGACACGCATGCGCCACACGTGGCAATGACAACAACAATGGCGGTGTATGATGTAGCATATGTGCTGATGAAGCTAGTGACCCTACTATCCCTGTTGCAGCAAAGTTTCCTTCTTCTCAACCACCACCGAGTTGAACAATTATCGAGGACACATTACGGCACCTTATGATCACTTAATCACAATCTCTGTTTACAACTTTTGCCGCAAGTGCGCATGCCCACTGTTTTTTTGTCTGTTTCTGCTTGTTCACATCATATCGTTACAGCGCCCCTAGAGGTCTTGCATATGTTTTGCAGCATTTTCATGCGTATCGAGTGCATTCATGTAGACACACACATTTTCTGATGGGGCCTTAGTCTCTGTGTTCCCTGTCTCCGGTGTTGGTCATTATCTTCCCTGTTCCACCATGAGTACTTCAGCGTTCTCCAATGTTCCAGAGTTTCTTCCGAGTTTGTAGGTAGTTTGTTTTTTGTTAAGATCTTTAGTAATTTGATTTGTACTTTGTTTTTGAGTCAGAATCTTTTTGTTAGTTAAATAATTTATTTTTGATCTGCATTTGGGTCCTGCACTTTTGTTTTTTGTTAGGTTTTTGGTTTTCAAGATTTGTGACAGATTTCTCAACAATGTCAACAATTGGCCAATGTCAGAAGGTGTATGACTGAATGAGCCTCTTCACGTTCCAAATGCTCCTCTGATCATCAAAAGGCTTACTACACATGGCGTTGCTCAATACCTTCTGTAGTCAATGCAACACAGTACACAGAGGCTATGGTAATATAACAACCCTATTAAATTTAGCTTTAATTATAGCCTTTTATCAAAAATATCTTTTAGTTTTAGTCATAATTTTGTCATAAATTGTTTTCCTTTTGGTCTAATTTTAGTTGACAAATTTTCTTGATATTTCAGTCGATGAAATCTACTGGAAATTAAGTTGACTAAAATATGAAGTGTAAGGAATTTTTCATGTTTCCTTGAATTTCTGAAGTCATGTTTAACACTTGGATAAAATGAGACATCTAGTAACCCTTTATTGAATCATAGTGAAGTCTGAATGCATAAATTAACAGAAAAAAATGAACTTTTGTGTAAAATGCAGTCACCTTTATTTAGAGCATCTCAGTTACAATACCAGAACTGACAACAAACAGTGAACCTGCTCTACGTGAATATATCAATTCTTGAAAAGAGCAGCTCTGATTGGATCACTCCACAACTTTTCCCACCACCACCAAGCTAAGGCAGCTGTGATTGGATGTCCCCCTTAAATCATCCAACCTTTCCACACAACCCAAGCAGCCATGATTGGATATATTCCTAAAGTGTCCCTACTTTCTACACAAACAAATTAGGTCTGATTGGATTAAACCTGTCAAGCATTGGTCTTGTTTTTGTTTGCTGATTATGTCAGTTAATTTAGTTTCAGGTTTTGTCAAATGTGCACTTGTTTTTATTAGTTACTGTCCAGTTTTCATCAGGGGAAAAAAGGTCGTTGACGCAACCTAGGATGATAATAAATAAACAAAAGTTACACTGGTTAGTAGTAGTTGGGGTAGCAGACAATTGCAGGGGGATAATTCAATCAGTCACTAACACGAAGCACAATGAGCTTCAGAAACAGGAGTACAAGTTACTGCTCTCCAGTGTCTCAGATGTTAATATTTCTTGCCTTGTCTTCGACCACAGTTTCTTAGACTGCTACAGGGTCAAAGTGAGCATTTTTCTGTCTTTGAAAACCAATGGGACTCACAAAAATATATATATATCACAGAATTTGTCTCTTTTTTTCATTTGGCTGCTCTGGTGCAATAAATTTACATATTGTGCCTTTAACTGCTGCCAAGCTAATTCCTGGCTCGTCATCACGTCCGAGTGAAGGCCATTTAGCCGAGGCTGTAATGCTGCACGTCTCAGCGGTGCCCCGAGTCTGCAGAGAGGCATTAGGAAGGTGCAGGCTGATCGTCTGAAAGATAGGACTAATGTCACCTAATCAGATAGACCATTATGTATTAGCGAAACTACAAAACAGTTTTATCTGACAAGGGCCAGGCCACATTACCTAAATTAACATTTTGCAAGCGTGAACATGGAGGAGCACGGAGGCGAGGGGAGGGCCTGGACCGCGGCCTGCGCTTAGACATTCGGCAGTAATTATTAATTTATGATTGTCTCTGGTCTTAATGAAAATGAAAGCCAGGAAAGAGAACAGGGAGGGATAATGTGGCGTGAAATTGAGTTTCATTTGTACAGGGTCCACCTTTTAACTCTGCGCTTCTTAGGCGGAAATGGAGCCGAGAGCTTCCCCCTTTCTCTCTCTCTCTCTGGAGAATCTGATTTTCTGTCTCCTTGCAGTCCTTCATTTGTTCATATCCTCTCATCCTTTTGTGATATTTGGGGCCAACACGCCCTTTAACATCTCTATTACTCTCATAAGGCCTTTACAAAATGACACCAGGCTCTCTGATGTCTGATAACTATGTCAACAAGTTTCTTGAATGGAAATGTCTCGGCCCTGTGTTTCTTTAATGTCAACACGCAGCACTGAAAGGTCTCGGGACAGGAGAGGGGCCCGGAGGAAGGTACAACGATATAAAAAGAAAGAGTCGGTGAAGTGATCCAAGAATGTTCTTTATTCGAGCTAAAACTGGAAATGCTGCGATTTGTGATGTGTTACAAAAAGAGTCCAGACCTGGGTGCACATCCATTAACCTTTAATTGTTAAAAATGACCTTTATTAAGTTAAAAATACATTTTGAGCTTTTCTGCACACGCAAGCCTGAATTCCAATAAGACATTAAGTAAAGCAGTGTTCATTTTGTTGACTTATTAATTTTATCATAGTTTTTGTCTACAACCTTTTTCCCCTGATGAAAAGTAGACAGTAACTAATGAAAACAAGTGCACATGGACAAAAACTAAAACTATCTGACATTTTCATCAACAAATAGAAACTACACTAAAATGTTTGACAGAGACTTAATCAAATCAGATCTAATTTGGTGATGTAGAAAGTAGGGACGAGTTAGGTATATATCCAATCACAGCTGCTTTGGTTGTGTGGAAAGGTTGGATGACTTAAGAGGGACATCCAATCACAGCTGCCTTACCTTGTGCTGATGGGATAAGTTGTGGAGCGATCCAATCAGAGCTGCTGTCTTTATGAATTGATATATTGATGTAGAGCAGGTTCACTGTTTGTTGTCAGTTCTGGTATTGTAACTGAGATGCTCTGCCAGATAGCCATGACTTCAGAAATTCAAGGAAACATGAAAAATGCTGTACACTTCATATTTAATGCAAAATTTCAGCAGAATTGGTTGACCAAAATATGTGAAATTTCCTCAGCCTAAACTAGACTTAAATTGAAACTATTTAAATGACTAAATTATGACTTAAACTTAATGATACTTTAGACAAAACACGATAAACAAAACCAAATTAAAAAGTCCTGTCAAAATGAACACTGGAGTAAAGAGTAAGTAAAAATAGATTGCAATGATTTGCAAACCTCCTCAACCAATACTGATTTGAATATACTACAAAGACAAGATATCTAATATTCAAACCAATAAACTTCATTGTTTGTTGCAAATATTCACTGATTTTGAATTTGAATCCTGCAACATGTTTCAAAGAAGCTGGGGCAGGAGCATGTTTACCACTGTGTTACATTACTTTTCCTTTTAACATTTAATAAGTGTTTGGGAACTGTTGAAGCTTTGGAGCTGGAATTCTTTCACGTTCTTACTTGATATACGACTTCAGTTGCTCATCAGTCTCAGGTTTTCGTTGTCATATTTTGCGCTGCATAATGTTCCATGCATTTAAACTTGAGACAGATCTGAACTGTAAGTAAGTCATTCCAATACCTGCTCTCTTTTACTCTGAAGCCACGCCATTGTAACACAAGCAGAATGTCTTGGCTTTGTCATATGTTGCTCCAAAGCCTGTATGTACCTCTCAGCATTGATGTCGCAATCACAGATGTGCAGGTTACCCATGCCATGGGCACTAACACACCTCCATACTAACATAGAAGCTGTCTTTTGGCCTTTGCTCTGATAACAGTCTGGATGGTCCTTTTCCTCTTTAGCCTGGAGGACACCACGCCCAAGATGTCCAAAAACAGTCTGAAATGTGGACTCATGCTGCGTTCAGGAACCCGTAACTCGTGTTTTCCTTACCTGTAGCTCATGAAAGTGCACTGGAACGGCAGTCGAACTCGTAACTTCCCACCTGTGACCTCGTACCAGATCGATGTACTCCGAGTTACGTCTTGTGGCATCTAAATAATATGGCTGCCTCTATGGATGCAGTGATGCTGCTCATGAGCCGGTGGTCAGATGCCTTCAGATGGCTGGTCTGGTCTCTCTAACGTAAGAAAAAGTTTATTATAGCAAGGTATTGCTCTAACGTTATTCATCTGCTAATGTTAACCCATCATCGGCAGATGTTCTGAAGTAAGCTAGTTTTCAGAGCATTAATCAATACAAAATACATTTCAAAATGACGACGAATGCCGTGAAATATAAAGTATAAGCTTCTGTTACCTTAGGTGCAGTTTCCTCTCCTCCGTTTCACTCCAATGAGAAAGTTTCAGGCTCCTTTGATGAGTAAAATGACATATGTACAGTTAAGTTATCATGTCTGCTATGTTGGTTTGTATGCATACTAGAATTCCTTGTGCTCAAACAGAAGTCGTAATTGGCCTGAAATGCATTCATCTTGAAACTTTGAGATTTTTACTGGGAAATTTCAGAGTTATGGGTTGCCCAGAACGCAGCATCAGACCACAGCAGACTTTTTCACTTTGCCTCAGTCCACCTCTGAGAAGCCGGTGGTGTTTCTGGGTGTTGTTGATATTTGTCTTTGTCTTTGCATGATAGAGTTTGACCTTGACCTTGTTGCTGTAGAGATGGACTGTGTTAACTGACGATGGTTTTCTGAAGTGTTCCCGAGCCCAGGTGCTGATGTCCTTTACAGGACGATGTCAGTGCCACTTGAGGGATCATAGGTCATGGGCATTCAATGTTGTTTTTCAGTCTTGCTGCTTTTGTGCAGGAATTTCTTTAAATCTTAAACTGTTAGCCTATTTTCTCACATACAGTACAGGCCAAAAGTTTGGACACATCTTCTCATTCGATGTGTTTTCTTTATTTTCATCACTATCTATACTGTAAATCCTCACTGAAGGTATCAAAACTATGAATGAACATGTGTGGAACTATGTACTTGACAAAAAAGTGTGAAATAAATGAAAACACGTTTCATATTCTAGTTTCTTCAAAGTATCCACCCTTTGCTCTCATTACTGCTTTACAGACTTTTTTCATTCTCTTTATGAGCTTCAAGAGGTAGTCACCTGACATGGTTTTCACTTCTCAGGTGTGCCTTTCCAGGGTTAATTACTGGAATTTCTGGCCTTTTTAATGGGGTTGGGACCATCATTTGTGTTGTTGAGAAGTCAGGCTGATGCACAGCCGACAGCCATATTAGACACTTTTAAAATTAATATTATGACAAGAACCAATCAGCTAAGTTAAGAGTAACAAGTGGCCATCATTACTTCAGTGAGAATCTACAATGAATTAGTGATGAAAATAAAGAAAACCCATTGAATGAGGTGTGTCCAAACTTTTGGCCTGTACTGTAGTTTTTCACAAAGAGGTGAATATTGACCCGTCCTTGCTTGTGAACAGCTGAACACCTAGCATGACAAAGAAACCACATTCAAAGATCATTTTTCACCTGATGGTTTCATTTGTTTGTAGCTCATAAAGCAGCATCAGTATTCATTTCAATTTGCTTCATCTCTGGCTTAAACCTCTTCACAGTATTTCAAAATAATAAATTGAACACATTGACTTGTTAGCACAGAATCTTCCATAAAAGACCACATAAAGTGCAGAATAAATACCTCGTGTTATAATCACACAAAGTCTGAATCTGTCGTCCTCTCTGATTGTCCTCACAGGAGGAAATATATTTCTATTAAGGAGGGCCGTGTAAACTTACATGCAGCCCGCTGTCACGACAAACATTCTGGGGACGCAGCTCTATTTGGCCCTGCGCTCTGTGTCCGTAGCAGTCAGCGGGTAAATTGAAAAATCAATTCCAATTTAAATTATTGGAATAAAGAACTCCAGGAGCCGGAGATGTAAGAAAAAAAAAACAACCGTCTCTTCTTCTGGAGCTCCTTTAATTGGAAAGTCATTTCTTCAGGGTATTCTAATGGTTCTGAGGGAAGATTGCAAAATAAAGTTGATGAGCTGGGGGGGAGGTTAATAGCGCGCGCTCGTGTTTGTGTGTGTTCGGCTGACCCTGTGTGTTTTCTTTTGCTGTGCCACGCAGCGTTCAGCCGTCCCCTCCCTTATGACAGAGGCACCAAATGAAGACTAATCCAGCCGACTCCACACACACACACTCTCCCTCACGCCTGTGGTCACTCGTCTCATCCATCTGCCATCAGGGGGAGTGTCGGGGGCTCTTGGGTCAAACTAAATTAACCATCCCTCGCTCACAATAGTAAAAATGTAATTGACTTAATGTAAGCAACCCTGGTGATTTGGGCGCTCGGGCTGTAAGTAATTTTATGAAAGCTTGCCGACACCACTTCAGATCTGAGGCGCCTTTAAAGTCTGATGCTTCATGATGTGAAATGTAAATGTATGATGTCTGCTGTGTGGCTGCCGCTGCTCTAAGTATGAAAGATATTTTAAAACACTTGAAGTGACTGATGGTGTGACGTTTTTAAATCTGGGATCCATCGTTTTTGACCCTTCTAATCACTGGTCATGGAGGCAGTGTTAAATTTGATGGCATTAATAACTGTTTTAGTCTAGTTTGAGCTGATAAAATAACATAACATTTTAGACAACCAAATCTATGGTAGATTTAGTCAAAATATGTGTAAGGCTTTTTTTATGTTTCCTTGAATTTCTGATTTCGTGTTTTACACTTGAATAATATGAGACATCTAATAACCCTTTAGTGAATGCTTAAGTCTGAATGTATAACCAAACAAACAAATTGAACTTCTGTGTGAAATGCAGTCTCCTTTATTTAGGCGGCCTGGCAGAGCATCTCAGTTACAATACCAGAACTGGCAACAAACAGTGAACCTGCTCTACAGTTCATAAAGAGAGCAGCTCTGATTGGATCACTCCACAGCTTATCCCACCACCACCAACCAAAGTAGCTGTGATTGGATATATTCCTAACTTGTCTCTACTTTCTACATGACCAAATTTGGTCCGATTGGATTAAGTCTCTGTCAAACATTTTAGTCTAGTTTTATTTGATGACAGAAATGTCAGTTAGTTTTAGTTTTTGTCCATGTGCTTATTTTTATTACTGTCTAGTTTTTATCAGGAGAAAAAAGGTTGTAGACAAAAACTATGATGAAAATAATGGTCAACAAAATCAACACTGCATGGAAAAGGTCGTTTGTTGAGTGATTTACAATTCTTTTACTTTGATGCGATTGTTTGAAAGTAACCTGAACATTAGCAACAGTGACAGAGATCAGGTTTGCATCTGTACAGAAAGAGTCAACACAGAGGGCAGGGTGATATATTTTTGCAGAGGGTGCCACTGGCCTAAAACGTAACTTAAAACAGAATACAATTTTAAAATCCTTTTTTAAAATCAGTTCAACATAACAGAGAAAGTTAGTGCCCATGGCATGGGTAACTAGCACAACTCTGAAGGCACGATAAATGCTGAAAGATGTTGGAGCAATATATCTCATCTTTTAGTGTTTCCAAATTGATTCCACGTCTAAAACATTTGCAAATCTGTATACTGTTTTATAAGTTTTTCTCAATGTCCCAATTTTATTGGAGATGGGGTGTGTAACTGAAAAAGGAAATTTTAAGAAATATGTGCAAGCAAAGCTGTATACTGCTCTATGATGTAAATACTGGCTTTATTTTTTATTCATCGTCAAAATACTACTAATAGGTGATGGAGAGAGTTATTCAATTAATAATTATTGATCGTCAGGGCCTGTTGTTTGCTGTAAAGGACCATCAGTGAAACAAAAAGAAGACTAGAAAGCACTCAGAGAGCGCAGACTCCGCCAGCGCCACAGTCCTCTGGCATATTGTCATTTTGACCATAAATATTACTCCTACCTTTATTTCATCTAAATATTTATATTCCTTGACCATGAAAACATACCATAAGCAACTGGATTCATAATGATATTTATTTTAATTCAGTAGTTATTCACAAAAATCACATTTTTCGCCATGGCGACCAGACGCTGATCCCGATCAACACCAAAATCGAATCAGTTCTTCCTTTGACCATGCTGAACATTTCCTGAAAATTTCATCCAAATCGATCTGTTACTTTTTGAGTTATTTTGTTCACGGACGGACGGACGAAGTCTCCCGAAAACATAACCTCCTTGGCAGAGGTAAAAATGTTTCTGACATTACAACTGTTGTGGCATGTTGTTGTTTTTTCAGCACAATTATTAAATTAAAAAAAAATCAACACAACTGTGTCTCTGAGTGTCAGGTGATATGTTGCGCATGTGGATGTTGCCTGTTCTGTGCTTGTTTTTAGCGATCTGATTGCTTATTTCTCTGGAAAAACCTGGCAACACTGTTTACAGAGGAAAGTGACAAAAGTGGAAGTTACCTGAACAAACATCCTAAACGGCTGAAATAGAGGGGGAAGTGTCTGTGTAACCTGTCAGCACCCAGGTGTGCTGAAGATGGTATTACAGAATAAAAACCAAGAGGAGAAAGATTAATATGAAGAATGAGATTTGGACACACAGGGCTGAACAGCTCATTATTTAAGATAGGGAAGCATGCTCAGGGCAGATGTAGTTACGGGAAATCTGAAACAGTGGAGCATTTTTTATTTGAGTGTGATATGTGTATTTGGTAAAAAAAAAAAAAACTTAAAAGAAGTTAATTTAGTTTCGACATTTTGAGACAAAATTCAGAAGAAAAGATTATCAAATACTATTTCAACAGATCCTTCAAACTCATTATTCATTCAGTTTCAGTTGTTGAAGTTCAGTGAGTTAGTAGATCTCAGTATGTTGCAGATAATGCATAAAGCTCATAGGAAAATTTCACCAATCAACATCCATTACTGATTTTTAAAAACAGAAAGTTGTTATAATTTAAAAGGACTTGAAATATTTAAAAAAAAAACAAGATTCAGGACTAAACTGAAGGAGCGCTGCTTTACACTGAGAGGAATTAGTTCATGGGACAATCTAAACCAGCCCTATTCAATTTGAGGCCCAAAAGCAACCCTCGAGTGGACCGAAATCAAGGTGATAAGGACTTATGTCCAGCGAGAAAACAGAAAAACCTTTTGCAAACACTGACAAAGTCTTACAAAAATTCCAACATTAATACAGACATTGAATGCAACACATTCTGAAAGGTTGCTGTAAAGCAGGTTAGTTTTAATACACTTTCAAATGTGACCAAAATATGGTGTTTTTAATCTGCACTTTTTAATGTTAATACATACCTTAATGTGTGCCTACATTTACCTGTCAAAACATGTTGAAGTTATCTGTTTGAAGTGTTAAATTTAAAGAAACAGTATTTCAGCAGATGTTTAGTTTAAGTACTGCTTTTTAATGGGTTTATGCCCTTTTGGATATGGCAGTGAAGTAATAGACATCCAGTGTATTAGTTATCTATTTGTTATTTTTACGTGGTTAAATTTGCTCACTGTCTGCCAAAAAGGTCTGGTACAGCTCATGTCCTAAGTCTGAATATCTGGCCCGACGGAATTTCAAATTTGAATAGCCCTGATCTAAACAAAGAAACCAAAGAAGCTCAATCAAAGTTTCTCTTTTAAAAAAAGTATCAAATCTAGTATGTTGAGTCAATACAGGGAAGCGTGTTAATCTAAGTTTTGCTGTGTTTGTTTTTGTGGCAAAATGTGAATTAACATGTGGTCTTTTTGTGTTTTGTTTTATTGGTTGTTGTTTTTTTTAAAATGAGAAATAATAAAATATAAAAAAAAAAGCATGTTGGCCTACAGCTCTCTTTCATTTGTATAATACATTTAGCTAATTAATGTTTTGAGAGAGGGGCAGACAATTGCTTCATTTTGCTCCTTTTAATTCACATATTTGAGATTTTTTGTTTGTATTGAATGTTTTATTCCATGACAGAATTAAATAATGTCCTAAACTTACTAATATTTGAAATTGAAAATTAATTTTCTAAGCAATATTTTAGTTCCTTTCTGTCTTGACTTTTTCGTTTCGTTCTGTTTTTGATATGAGTGAGTAGCAGGATCCACACTCCAAAACAGTTGGGGGCAGTAATGCACCAAGTTGTTGCTTGCCAACCGCCAAAATAATCCACCAAAGAAGAAGAAGAAGAGGAACTCAGGTGTGCTCAGGAGAGACAGACAGGTGGAGGACAGCAGACCTGCTTGGAGCAGAACTTTCTCTTGATGGACTTCAAACCTCAACAGCTCTGCTTAGAGGAGGAGGCAGCCCTGCTCAGGTGAGTTATTTATCTGGCTTTGTGAAGCTGATGTGTGGATTCAGCTTTTTGTGGTCTGATGGGTTCATGGTGGGCTGTGATCAGTGTTGTTGTCATGGACAGGTCTTGTATGCGTGGTTTGTTGAGGCCTTGATGATGATAATGGACTGTTTGTTTTTGGCTAAGCCAGGCTTATGTCAGCACAAACAGTGGGCAGACTTTCTTCTCATCTCTTGTTCATCCATGTGTCAGAATTTATGCCATGCTAAAGCAAACTACTCTGTAGATCAGTGTTTTTCAAGTAGTGGGGCACGGTCCCCATGGAGGACGTGGACTTGTCTAGGCAGGGCCGTGGCTAACTGTAAACTTGATAGGCCACCCAAGGTGCCAATCAAAATTCTTGATGATGATTGGCCAAGACCATATTAGAGGTGGAGTTTTAGGTAAAAATCACTGCAGTTCTGTGTAATGGGCTCTGTTTGGTTAATTATTTATTTTTTCAATCGTTTGGGTTTTTTATAGCTTCTCAAAAATCAGAGCAATGTCAATAATTTGGTCTTCCCATTTTCATTGGGAATTTACATGCAATTCCATTTTGAGCATCTTTTGACGTTGTTTATGAATTGATGTTAAATGTAGATCTACTAATTGATCATTGATTGCATTGAATATTGCACTGAAGCTTGATTTGAAGAAACCATGAATCGAATTGATTGTGGCCTCGTAGTTAAAGAGTGCAGGTACTGGACTGGCCTGCCTGCTGTCCAGACCTGTCTCACATTGAAGAGGTTTAGTGAATTAGGTTTTTTAGGGTCATGAATCATATTATGATGGAGAAGAATCAAAAATAAGAATTCCAAAGACTGGCATTATAAAACTTTATCAGTTGAATGTTTTGCTCTGTCTAACTACTAATGATATCAACATGGGTCTGAGTGCTAGATGAAGGTTTTTTAGGGTCATAAATCATATCATGATGGTAACTTTTTCATGGAACTATTGCTTATGGATGTAAAAGCAATATGTGAGCTACCTTGGCAGAGGTTTGCATTCTCCAAATGCTTTCTAGTTTGGAATGTATTGAGTGAATATTGGTGTCTTAGTTTGACCATTAAATATCTTGTTCAATTTAAATTGTTCAGTTTTTATAAAAAATGTGCAATAAATGTAAACATAAATGGTGAACAACAATATCAACATTATCTCTTAAAGTGCAACAATTTAGAACAAATGTTATCTAACTGCAATGTCTATAACCTGAGTGAATAATACAGCTGCTTTAGATCAAAGCTGAAAACAATTTTTATTTTGAAAGGTTCATGCTACATAACCAAACAGAGTGACCATAGGCCTACACAAAGAAGATGAAATGAAGGCGTCTTCTTGATTAACGCATGCTAACATTGATCTAATGTTTTGACAGATAGCCTTCTAATGGCCCTGTTCCACTAGCATGCCTTAGCCCTACTCTACTCAGCCCTACTCGATTTGCAGCGTGTTTCCACTGGCCTGGTACCTCCTAAAACAAGCTAGTTTTAGTACCTACTCCACTAGCATGCTAGCAGCAGCTACCATTAGCTTACCCTCATACGTCTCTTCTTTGCAGCTCGATTGCTCTCGTCCTCGGCTTCATTCTGTTGTATAGCTGCCAAAACTCTCCTGTGCTTCTCAAGGGGTATTTCTTCTTGCCATCTGCAGCCTTCTTCTGCTTTCCTTTTTTACTCGGTTTGTGACAAAAAGCCACAGACTGTCATGCCGCACTCAAAATGACATTACAGCGAAACTGCACCCTGTTGTGCAGGAGACTGGGGCTAATGGAAAAGCAGCACAAGGCGAGTAGAGTAGAGCCGGGTAGAGTGGAGTTGGGCTAATGGAAAAGGGCCATTAATGCCTTTGCCAATACTTATGACTTTATTCTAATAACTTTATGATATTATTCTCAGAACTTTTTGACTTTATTATCGTAACTTTTGGTCTTTATTTTCGTAACTTTTTAACTTTGTACTCGTAACTTTATTAAATTATTCTCATAACTTTTCAATTGCATTCTCGTAACTTTGAGATTATTCTCAACCCTTTTCGACTTTGTTTTCTTAACTTCTTGACTTTAATGGCATAGCTGTGTGAATATTCTTTTTGACTTGCCTCATAACTTTTCCATTTTTTTTTTCTGGTATCTTCTTTACTTTTTCTCATAGCTTTATGTCTTTTTACAAACTTTTAAAGAAAATATTTAAAGGGGTCCTATTCCTCGATCGTAGTATTCAACAGTCAAACAGTATTGCAAATAATTGTACTGTTTTTTTATGTTTTACACAACATCTCAACTTCATTTGAATTGGGGTGCAATTTTTCATTAGAATAGACATGCAGGCTAAAAAGATGTCAAAGAGATCAGACATATGGCTGTGTCCACTATAGAAATTTGACAATAAACCTGCGTATCGTTTAATTAACTACTTAAATTGATATTTTGACTTTCAGTCGATCTGATTGGATCATTGGTCAGCCAATCAATTCATAGGCAAACATCAATGTTTTTTACGCCCCTAATGACATCACAGTTGATATGTCCTTTTATATAGGCAACGATGTTACGCAGTATTTCCCACACGTCCAAACAGTAGTCCATCTCAGGCGGTGAGTTTTCAGGCCTCACATGTTTAAATTTGACAAACTGAGCCCATGAACCCGCCAACAACGGCCACTCCAGCTGCGTCCTAATGAGCATTTATTGTGCCTCGACTGCAGCGAGCGCTTTGCAGAGCCGCCGCCGCCGCCTTCAAAGCCCAACCTGCCTCCACTCGAGCTGTTTTACAGATGCGTCTAGAAATCCGAGGCCGTTCTTCTGTGGACGAATGGTTCTGTCTTTTGCTCCTGACAGCTGCGCGGGCTTGTTGTGCGCTCTCTCCTGAGTTGTTTTAATAAAGTTGTGCTGCAGGAGTAGTGAGGGAAGATTAATGGACGCACAGGAAGTGTGGCAGTTGTGAGAGGATGCAGGACAGAGCGGGCCAGCAGCCATCTGTTCCCTCTCCTTTACAGCTCTCTTAATGGAGAAGCAAACCAAACAACATGGATCTGAGCCCTGCAGACACACAAACACACACACACACACACATGCACGCACACCTCAGTCGCACACAGCTAAACACAAAACATCACTTCATGTGACAGAGATGAGAGCCGGGCTTTTGTCATTGTATTCCCTCTTGTTATGTGTGCACGCAGGCTGCCTCGTGTGTGTATGTGTGTTGATTATGTGTGTGTGCGTGCCTTTTTTTTTTTCTACCTTTCAGCGAAATAAAGTTGGGTGTGAGCCACGGCTGTGAGATTTAGATGAAAGACACAGCCTGGATGGAACGTGATTAAGAGATATGTTCTTGAGGCAAAACAGGACTTGGCATTGGCTGAGACAAAACCTAATCAAATTAAAGCAAAACACGGCCATTGTTGTGGAGTGTGTTCTCGCCGTGCGTGTCACGTTTGAAATGAAGCACTGTAAAATAGATATGGGCTTTGTGTTAGAGATGGGAATTCAGGTTTTCTAGTGATCTGGAGCTTTTGGCTCGGCTCAGCGTTAAGATTGAGACTTTTTTTGGCCCCAGAATGGCTCTAAATTTGGTATCATAATGGCTTTAACAAATTAGCCAAATTTCTCACTTTTTTCTTTTTGAAACTGTGATTGTTTTAACATTGTTAACATAAACTAAAGAATAAACTAGAAGTGTCCCCAGAGCACAAACCTCTACCCAAAAAAGGATTTCAAAACTTCTTCACTGCAAAACTCAGATCTAAGGGAGAGTATTTGTCCCATTTGAAGACAAAAAAAATCACACTACACTTATTTTAATCCACAATTTCCTAATATGTCTGGATTAAGATCTTATTTGAAGATATAAAAACTAAAGATTTGTTGCTCTGCCAAAGGGAGAAGACAAATTTAATTTGAACAGATACTGAACCTTAATGTAAGAGCCTCACTGAGTCAAACTTTCTTTGTTTCATTGGCAGATATTTTCTTTCATTACATGCAATTCAATGTTGTAGTTTTGCCTTTCATTACTCAAAGTAAGATATGAGTGTTTTGGATATTTTTGACTCGAAAAAGTCTAGATCGGAGATTTTGCAGTGTTTTAAAAAATGAGGGAAACTTCCATGTCATGCAGTGTTAACCAATTATCACCCAGGTTCAGATCACGACCAAAATGTTGTCATACACACCTTATGCCATGATGAACATCCTCTGAAAATGTCATCAAAATCCGTGTAGAACTTAATGAGTTACTAGCAAGAATGTTGAAAATGCCCCATCTTTTTTTTTTTTTTTTTTAATATTTTTGACCATTTGGTTTCATTCTTGTGATTGTGATTTTTTTCTAAAAGTGCACCAGCAGGAGTAATTGAGTGAAAAAGATCGTTGTCATGCATTAGATTTTTATTAGATCTTGTGAACTCTTATGTAGCTCCAACAATAAGTCTAAAATACACTGTGTACAAAAAAATTGTTACATTCAGACTGTTAAGGGCTCAAAATGTACCATTGAAACCAAACTGCAAGTTTTGATCTCAGTTCTATCAAAGAACAAAACATGTGTTTTAATGTCCCTCGTGTCAATCTTGGCTTTTGACCTTAGATTGATCTTTTACTGCTCCCCACCAGATGGCACCATTTTGACCATATCAGTGAAAGTACCCAAAAAAGCAATAATGCATACAGATTGGTGACATATCCCAGTTTGACATACAGTAATTCAGCACAAACAATGCTATGCATGAATTATATTGTAAACAAATATGCCTTTTTTAATACTTTTTTTCTCCATCTTGAGGATGGTGGCACCATGAACAAACCCTGGCACTTAAAGGGTCAAAATCTAAAAAAAAAAAAAAAAAAAAAAGAAATTTTGATGTGTGTCATTTGGGGATGTATGAGTATATTTTTACACTGTGCAAATATCTATCATAGTGCATACAATTCAATGTTGCTGCTAATCATTACAACATCCCAGGATGCAGTACTTCAACACAAAAAAATTTACTTTTCATGAATCAAATTGAACGTATTATTTTGTCAGTCTTTTATTTGAAAATCACGGAGACATCTTGAAAAAAGTGGCTTTCAAAGGGTTTAAAAAATCATAAATATTTGTGTGTATGGTTTGGACTAATGTTTGTTAAAAACCGTAAGTCTAAAACAGTTGGTTATAAAATCAGTGTGTAATGTGTTTTATTTCTCCTTCAATAAATGAACACTTTTTTGTGCTTAGTGGTATGAGTGTGAGTATTTGACACTGTGCAGAAAAAATGCATTAAATGGGGAATAGCCCAGGCTTGAACAAGTTAACAAAAAAAATATTTGCATGTAGTATATGTCTTGTATATTGAGAGTAATTGTTATTTCTGTTTTTTTTATTGAAAAACATGGTGGCATCATGACAAACCCTGCCTCTCAGAGGATTGAATTCTGAAATTAATCAAAGTTGGTGTCAATAATTAGGTCTGATTTGGTTGAATGAACATCTCAGGCTATAATATTAACATAAAATAACTTTCATAGCTCTTAAACATACTTTTTTGTGCACAACAGTCTGAGTGTGACTAGTATCAGACCCTGAAACTTGACTTGAATGATCCGGCTCCCTTGCGGATGACCTGTCTCCATGTCGTGTGTCTGCGCTGCATCACCAACACTGTGGTTTTTTTACTCACTTTTACACACAGGCCCTGACTAATGACGGTTGTGCCCAATGATGCCTAAAGCGCTTTATAGAGCTGTCTGGGTTATAAAAAATGTTTACTATGATGGAGCTGAACGGCTCGCTGAGAGAGTATTATTGTGTACAAGTTATTGTGTTGGATTAATTCACTCAGACAAACTGTTAAACTCTGGAACCGCCACCTCCACTTCATTGACTCTTTTCTGCCCACACTCGCTCCCTCTCCATATTTATTATTAGCCCTATAATGAAATCTATAGTCCGACTGTTTCTCATTTTGTTTGTGTTGAATAAACGCGCACCGTGTCACGTTAAATGACAACATGCGTCGTCTCCCTCTTTCTGGCGGTGAAGACATCTGTACGACATGATGAAGTTTCCTCTCTGAGTATCAATCCTGTAATTGAGCTCAGGGAGGGGAGACGTGATGTGCACGCAGAGGAAGGAAAAGGCCTCCCTCCCTCCCTCCCTCCACATGTCCTCCTTTTTCGCTCCACGCCGATCACAATACTCCCTCTCTACCTGCTCCTACACCAGATTTGTCAGTCAGCTTTCTTCTAATGAGTTCATGCTCTCAGCTGCAGGTTTGAGGTCTTTTTCAACAAATATGACTTTAACTTTTGAGGGAAATGTTTGATTTTGGGTTAAATACATTTCACAGGGAGCAAGGGCCATTTGATCAGGGCAGACATGAGATGGTTAATGTACTAATCCATGATCAATTAAAAGATTTGCTTTCATCGGTCCTGATCTGATAGTGTTTATCTGTATGGAGACATCCCTGTAAAATATATAACCAGCACAGTTGCTCGATATTGGATTTTTGCCGATATCTGAAATGCCAATGCAGATATTGATACTTTATATCAAGGGCACAAAGTCTCTACTTAACTAAAATTGACTAGTTTCTTTCATAACTAAAGCCTGTTTATGTTGGAAAAAGAATAGATGCAAGATAAGCAACATTTTATTCTTTCTGAAAGAATATTTTTGATTTATTACATTGGCCATGGAATAATACGGTGGCGTATTGCATTCACTTAAAAATAAATAAAAAATCCGTCTGTTTTTATGAGATACTATCTCGTAAAAACAGGATTCCCCCAACGCTTTGCTTTGAGACTGGCTGCTGCATTTATCAACCAGGTACATGGTCAACACAGGTAAGGTAGGCCCGCCGTACTGGTCCAACTGATCATGTACAAAAACCGCAATGTCGAGCAGATCCAAGTGGGCTTTGCATCGGAACAACCGCAAATTCCTCAGGTGTCTGTGCAATGTGGACAAACTAATAACAATACCATCTACACCGCTCAAAGACACAAGTATCTCCTGATGTTTCAAACCAAGTGAGAAAAAAAACTGAATAAGGTCTAACATGCGCGACATGTTCATTACTTTTAAGATTCCTTAGTATCTCGTAAAAACAGGCAGATTTTATTTATTTTCAAGTGAATGCAATATGCCACCGTAGAATAATGCTGATTCAAGATCCAAGATTTCTTTCTTGCCATTCAACTATATACCAACAGTACACAGTGGGATGAAATAAGATTGCACATTCATTCATACATAATAATATAACATTCATACATACATACGTACCCTCACGTTATACATATATATATATACAGTTTTGTGCAGCGACTGGAGCTGCCTGATTAGGTAGAACTTATCAAGTCATAATTCAAACTGCAGAAAACTGCCCTTTCTCAGAATGTTGATAAATCATTAAAAGACTTCAAAACCCAGATCTGGATTCTGATCAGCATCAGGACTCATATAATCACCAAAATCTAATAAAAACCCCCTTGTGCAGTGACCAATACTTTTAAGAATTTTATAAAAGATCCATCAAGATATTGAGTTATTAACACTCACGTGGAAACATGCACACAGCTTCAAGAGCAGTTTTATAAGATCTTGACCACATTTCTTTATCAAATCAAAAGCAAAAAACAACACTGAAAGCATTTTCTGATAAACAGGATATTTTCACCTTGCTTCTGACATGTTTTGGAGGCTTTTTGTAACAAACATGATTGACAAAATGATTGTCTAATCAGCCTCAGGTGTCAGAGGTGGTGGGAACAAATGTCTTTTTACACAAGTCAGTCCACATTGAGTCTCCACCAGACGCTGGCTGCAGTAAACTGACACCCTCAATGACTGTGTGAGGAAAATACATTTTATGGCCCTAATACACCTCAGTCTAACTGTATAACACTTATGTGTGGTCTAACTGTACAAGTGGGATTTTCTTATCATGCCCATTGTTTCTTTTGTTGATGATTTTCAGTCTTCAGTCTGGCAGCGTCCACTAGAGCATCAGCATCATTCCAAACAAAGTTGCCAGGTTCCCTTCAGGTGCCTACACACCAAATGCAACTTGAGCATCCTCCGCGATCACTCTCCATGCAAAGTCAATGTACAGCTGTGATGGGGCGGGGTTAACCCTCCAGTGATGGGACTGCAGAGTTCAAGGCGACCACTTGTCGCCAAAGTTGTAAAAAGTTGATCTTTTCAGGTGATGTCGTGTGTGGCTGTGCAGCAACAGGCAATCTGCGGTGTGTGCATGTGTGATGGTACCCGTGTCAGACGGTTTTCTTTTCCCAAACTATGGAGTAACAATCTATATCCATGTGGGAAACATTAGTCAGTGAGGACATTAGTTCCACCTTGACAGACCGCAGAGAACTCACAGACAATGCTGCTGCAGGGCATCAGCTGCAGTGTTTTGTGGTTTGTAGGTGAGTGAAAGGGAAACAGCTGGAATAATGTCAGCCTATGCATCCTATTATATGATATATGATTGCGGTGAAAGTTGCACAGACGTGATGTCACCGAGCCATGGCAACTGGTTACATAGAGCAAAATGAGGTATTTATGGACACGCAATGTGACTTCAGTGGACAACGTGATTATGATCGCAGAGTTGCGTTCGGTGTGAACGCAGCTTTAGGCTGAATCCCAATTCTACCTCTCAGCCCTTGTCTTACCCCTTGATTTTGCACATTCACGTTGTGTGAAGTGGCGTCCCAGTTCTTTGTAGGGCTAAGGGGATGGGCTGCACAGCCCTCAAACAAAGAAAGACCAGGACCTCTTGAAACAAAGGGGTATAAGAATTTCCCATAGTACACCATGCCTGCTGACAAGAAGGCAGAGCAGAGACCGAATGAAGCACATAATTATAAGTTCATATTATATCATCAAGTAAACATGAATCATATTTTGAATTGTTGGTCGTATTTTCAAATTTCTCCTGAGAATGTAGCAGGAAACGAGTGGCATCTCGTTTCTCAGCAGTGTGCTATCAAACGGAGTAAGATGAAGGGGAAGGGCTAAGGGGTGGAATTGGGATTTACTCTTATTATGAGCAACGTTAGGGTTGCTTTTTGGAAGTTTTGGTTTGAGTTTTTTAAAGCTTGATTCAAAAGTGCAGTTGCTCATTTGGGTTTGTTGTATCCTCAAACCCAGGAGGGATCTGATGCTCACCCTACTACCATTATAAACTCAATTCAGAAGTTACAAAAACTATTTTTGCAGTAAATTTTGCTGAAAAAAGAGGGGCAAAAACAATGTTTCCACCAAAAAGAAATCCTTGTAGCCAGAATTAAGTTAATTTCTAATGCAGCTATTGCTGTTTTCACCATAATAAAGCTATATGAACAGATCAACATAAAGCTTAGATTAAAACCTGACTAGGTCTGTTTGGTTAGAAAAGCCAAGGTTAGACAGACTGTTTAGTGATAATAGAGTTAAAAGTAACAATAGTCCATCCCTTAACTTCTGTCCAAAGAAAAGGATGTTGAAATAGTAAATCAAGAGAGAAATAGGAAAAAAATTCACTGTGAAAATGACATGTAATGTAGATGAAAAAATCAAAACATGCTTTAAATATAGCTGGAGCTGTCATTTGTTTTAGGCTTGTTTGTATCAACCTGGATGCTTATTTCAGTAGAAAAATCTGGCAACCCTGGTTCCAAAGGCTCCTATGATGGTCAAACTGTAGACATCACATGGTTTCTTTCAAATCCTTTTCAGTCTACGAGCTTACTACACAATAGCAGTAGTGGGATGTGGTAGGCAGTATTAAAAGCCGGTCACATAAAAACTCATTAGGTATTTATATTTTTGGGGACTTGTCAATATCAACGCTCCCTTCTCATGTCCTCCTCCTCCCATTCACAGTCACAAACACACAAACACAGCTCTCCTCCTGCTTTCACATCAGATTTGTCAGTCAGCTCTCTTTACATGCACCTCAGCTGGAATGAGTGCATTAGCATGAGCCGCGGTAATATCCGCACAAAGGGGCCCCGGTGTCTTCACAACACTACATCCTGCTGCGACGATGCCTCGAACTCGTCGTGCCTTTTTATCCGTCTTGTAATGTCGCTCTCTCATCCCTGCTCTTACGATACCGTGGATCATGAGGAAACTGAAGTGAGACCGGATTAAATATTAACACAACCTGACACGGTCCCCACCGGAGCTCCTATTCCACTTCACATGATACAATTAAAAACATTCCCACATGAACCGAGCAGGAACACTTGTCAAAGAACACGCCGCTTTGCCAGACTTAAAATAAATCTCATACTAATCTATGGAGAACCCCCCCGACAAGGAGGAGGCCAAGGTTTCACGACGCAGCCAGGCACTTAGCTGAGTAGAGAGTCGGAAAAAAAAAAAAAAGGACGCTGTGAGAGAGATGAGGGCCTTACATTATTTATACCTGCTAATGGCGGCTGTCTGTGTGTGAATCAGCACCAGAACAATCTGCTAAAATAGACACACAGCTGTAATCAAGGCCATACATTTCCTCTCCTCTTTCTTTGCTAACTGCAGGGTCAATTGGAGTCAGTTTAGCGGCGCTCCAAACTCTTGCAGTAGATTATCTCCTTTTAATGGAGACGAAAGACAATGCTGGAGTAGATTGCGACCGCTTGAGGAAAAGATTACCTCTGCTCAGCTGTGTACAAAGACACGTTGAGATATCGCCACACATCTAACCCGGATAAGAACAATCACACGTGTGCTCAACCCATTTTTGTCCAACAAAAGGAATCCATTAGTCTCATTGTGCAGCCTTAAGCTTGGCATCACAGGGGGGAACCCGGCGCTGCATCCACGCACATGTGCCTCTCATTTCCTATGGCGGTCCGCGAGTATCCTTCAACATCCTATTGTAAAGTTTACCAGGGGAGAGGTTCAGTGTATTAAAGTGCCCTGAGAGAAACGCTAAATGATGTAAATGCAGGCAGCTGCTTGATGCTTAATGCCGTACAGTAGAGCGAGAGGCCCCGGCAAAGGCTGCAGAGTGTGTGTGTGTGTATACAGTATCTATATAACATTACGGGCTCTCTTTCATGTCCTCCTGCTCTCTAATGGGAACAATATGAAGACTAATGGTACAGTAAAAGTGTAGGAAACAGGACGGCAGAGCAAACTGAGACATGCTCTGTTTGGGCTCTTTTTGTAAACACACTTTGGTGGCAAAGAAAAAAAACCTGCACCAGCTGTGCTTTTTGAAATTATATAAACTACAAGTTAGGTCACGTGAAAATGAAAGAGAGAAATGGACTGACATGTAATAAATGTTGCCAGATTTTTCCACTGAAATAAGCAGACTGATTGAGAAAAAACATTGTTACTTCATTTTTAAAGAACAAATCTACATAAAACATGTTCTGATTTCTATCTAGTTTCATTTTGAGTTTCCCAGTGACATTTTTTCTTATTTGACTCTTAATTTTCTTATCCAACATCGTTTTGTTTACAGAGGTGAACGGAGGGGCTAATGTTATTCATAACTGTAAAATCACTAAACACTCAAATCTTGATTTTTTGTAACCAACCAGTAGGGGTGTAACAAAATTTCATGCCATGAAATTTTGCAAAATAAAAAATAACGAAATAAAATTCAAAGACGCATGAAATTAACGCACAAAATAAAAAACGTGAATCCCGCACCACTGATACTGGTGATTTTTTTTACCCTCCTCGCCTACCGTAGCAAAACACTTGGACGAGTGTCGAGGAATTAGCTGACACTCCTTCGTCAAATAAATCGGTTGTGTGGACCTATTTTGGCTTCCCATGTAAAAGACGAGAGAATGGTGGGAAGATTGCGGACAAAACAACAACCGTGTGCAAAATATACCGCTAAAGTTCGTCGTATACTGCGGTGAGTACAACTACCAACTACCAAATACTTTGAACTGGAGACAGGGAGCAACTCTATGTTTGTGTAAGTCTGCATAGAAAACAATATTTGATTTTTGCATTTACTGTTAAGTCGACAGAATTTGATCGTACTTGAAGATCAGAAGTATATGCACTGTTATAGGCTAAATATTATAGTTCACAGTTCAGACATTTATAGGTCTAAAGTGCAGCTCTGAGGACTGCTGTTTGTTTTCCCTTTCATTCAAGAATGTAGTTATCCTGATAGTTACAACAACAAAGCACTTTTTATTGAGATTTTATGTTTGTATTTGCACTGTAGTCTAAATAAGGGGAAAAAACTACAATTTTGAGCATTTATTTTGTACTGATGCAGCAATATTTTTTGTATGTCTGCATAAGGAAGAAAATAAAGAAAATTAGATTTTTGCACAACTTCCTACTGTTGGGATTTTGTATAATCTTTATTTTGTATTGTGAGTATTTTGTATCGTGAGCCCTGTTTCGTATCGTTTCGTGAGTAGACCATTTCGCTACATCCCTACCAACCAGACATAGTCAAGCTTTTACATAAGTTTGATGGTGATCCTCTACAGCTTTATTACGGTGAAAACACTAACAGCTACATTAGAAGTAAATTTAATTCTGACTTTAAGGATTACTTTTTGGTGGAAACATCATTTTTCGCCCTCTTTTTACAGTTAAGATTATATTTGTGTTTAGAGTGGGAGAAAATATTAATGTAACTTCTGAATTTAGTTTATATTTGTAGTAGAGGAAGCATCAGATCCCTCCTGCATTTAGGGCGTGCCTAAAAAGCCCAAATAAGCAACTACACTTTTGGAACAAGCCAAAAAAATGCATCCTCAAACTGCCAGTATTTACAAGCAACTTTTCAAAAAAGAACTCCAATGTTGCTTATAATAAGCAGACCTGGCAACTCTTCCTGTAACTGATGATTTACAAAGGGAGCTTTAGCAGCTTACATGTTCGTTCCAGACCAAATGTACTCTGGTTCACAGTTTTGTAAAGTTTGATTTATTTGGGCTGGTACGGAAGCTCACGTGACCTTTGGTGCCGACCAAAGACCTGAACTCTGGTTCACCAAAAAATTAGTCTCTTGGTCTGGATCAGAGTTCAGTTCACGATGAGTGTGAAAGCAACACAAACCGTCCAGGTCAAGCGAAGCAAAAGAGTGAACTGTGGTTTAGATTTGGCTGAATATCACAACAGAAATGACATTAGGGATGGGAATCAAAAAACAATTTCAGCTGAAAATTAATAACTCCCTCAAGAAATTGATATCATTATTTTTTCTTGCTTATCAGTTCCTTATTAATTCCTTCCAATTCATTCTGCATGGCTTCCAATTTAAGGACGCCACACTCTCATTAGTGGCAGCGCAGAAACACTAAAAAAGAAGTAAACCCTGTGTTCATGGCAGACAATGGGCAGAAGCATCAATCTATGCATCACGGCTTTTCAGAATCAAAATCATAATCAAAATGCCCTGTATTGTCATCACACAAAATATATAATGTGATTGAGGAACTTCTTTTTCTGTGTAATACTTAAGTTAGTTAAGAAAAAAATAAAACAAAATGAATTATAAAATAGTTTTAAAAAGTATAGGTACAAAAAATATACAAGATAAATTCCTGTCGCGCAGTGCAAATGGAAAGCTATATAGAAATCTAAGGTAGAAAGCATACATTTTAACATAAAAGAAATATTTTAACTACTAATACTTTTAATATCACGCTATTTGTATGCCATTGTTCCCACTAAGAACCCATGCAAGACAAATTTTGCCTACACAAAAAATCCGCAGGAATCGTCAAGGGAATCACTAAAAACTTTAATTGATAAGCAGAATTAATAATGGCATAGTTATCAGTAAAATTGTATCAATTCCCATCTCTATGTAAGGGTCACAGATAAAAGAAAGCAGAGTGTGCTAATGTTAGCATTGCTACCACTGCCAACTTTGTCCTTTATTAACTGGTTAATGGGAAATCTGTGCAGAACATGTCTATTCATCTCTCCAGTGTGTATACAAGAGAGGGCTAGTGCAGCCTAAATGCAACTTTATTTTTATTTAATGGCAAAGGAAACTACTGAACTGCTTCGAGCTAAACAGTGTTATCACTTGGCAGCTACATCCCCAACTAGTGGCTGTTAGAGGCTATATTACACAACATTTGACATGCCATTACTTCCTCATCAGGTTCTTGTGAAAGCAAACCAAACCAAAAGAAATGAAACCATTTTTGTAATATATGTTGTTTTTTCAACATTAAAGGGAATGTTTTCAACATCTTTTGAAAGTGATTAAGCAATTTTACATTAATTCCAACAAGAAATTTATCTTAAAGGAATATGCCAACATTTTTTTTCACACCTCCCCTCTACAGAGTTCATGACAACCAGATAAACACAATTCTTTCAACTGCAACAAGGAAGAGATGGCCAGAGCTTGCCCAACTCTAATTAGCTTAGCTCATCCGCGGTAGTTTGCACATGTGTTCTGCAGAGTAGTTTCGTATGTATTTCTTTAGAAAAAACCATAAAGTGCTAATCTTGGTCTTAAAACAGATTATATAACATAAAACAAGCATACAGGACCATTTGGAGTTTCTAAAGAGTTTATCTGAAGACTGTCGGCAGAGGCAGGCTAATTCTACCCACTGACTCCCAATGTTTGAGCTGAGCTAATTTGCGATGGAAGAGCTCCGCCCATTTCTTCCTTGTTACTGCACACACAGTCTAAATAATGGTGTCTATCTGCTTGTCAGGGGTGAGGCAAGAGATGAAAACAAAAACAAAAAATCGCATATCCCTTTATGTCACATCTTCTGTTGTAATTAATGTTGAATGGCTTAATCAAATTAAAAAGAAAAAGCACCTATCCTTTTATTTGCTACAGTTAGGCCCTCCAAAGCAGAGAATAATGCCAGTATGGCCCATGGTCTTTTTAAAAGTGAAGCCGTCACACTATCTTTCCCACCCTCTCGTTTTTACAGCAGAATTAGCCCGGAGTTACAAGCACTGGTTTGACAGACTGTTTCTCCAGCATCACAGCACTCTCTCATATTTAAAGGGGTCATTTTTTTACTCCAACATAAGTGAACATGTAAGACTCCAACTCTTCAGAAAGACTTTTAATCACAGTAAAGATAAACAGCTCTATAAAGCAGCATTTAGAAAAAAACAAACCCAGCGACACTGCCTCTGATCATCATTTGATAGTGTGCTGACACGCAAACTCCATTAAGCTGTCTTCAAATATGCAAAAATGATATGATTTTACAATGATTACATATTCACTTCCCCAGCTGGCTGGCTCCAAGCGTCTCCATTTGTCATCGACTATTGTGTCCAATTATATGATTAGCTTTGAACACTCCAGCACTTCGAGAGCTCTCGTGTGTTCTGCCGCGCAGAGTGATTCACAAACAAAGTCATTACAACATGTATTCACACATATCAAATAACAAAACAGATGGCCACTGCGCTTGCCGCCTGATTTGTTTTCCACACGAGTGGTAGGGGGAAAAAAAGTATTGAGTGTGAGCTGTGTTTAATGCTGACTGTTTTTATTCCCAAAGAAGAGCAGCTGGCTGTCGCGCTGTTAGATCAGCTCCTATGAAAGACAATCTTGTTTTCATTAATTTCTCTACAACAAAGGCACTTGTTGGGAAGATTTAGAATTACAGCGGGTAAAGCTTCCGGATAATTCATCACAGGGACTTGACAGGAAACTTAATTGTTTTAAATGCCAGTTGCTGTGAGCAGCGGGCCTGCTTTGTCTGTGATGTCTAACAGGTGGGACAGATAGACGACCCTCTGATGTTTCAGGCCACCTTTGACCCCTCGGTTATAAATCCACTTGTAGTCTGCCGGCCAATAAACCTATCACCATGTGATGAACTGCAGTTCCCAGAATTCCATGAGATGAAAATCTGGTCATCTGCCTCCTCTTGTTAAACACGGTATAAATCTAAGCAAAAGCCCCGTTTCTGAAAGAGTTGGGATGCAGTGTAAAATGCAGGGATGGGAACTAAAAACCAATTCTAGTTGAGAATCGATAATGACTCCATAGAGGAAGCGATATCATTAATCTTTTTTATTATTTGGTAGAAGTAGGAAAGCATTTAGTGGTTATCAGAGCACTTTTCACATACATGTTTTTCATTTTATACTCCAAAGTGGAAGCATTATTTCTTCTCTTTCCTTTTGATAACACTTAAAGAGGATCACCTGTGGTAAAGAGGATCACCTGTGGAGTACCCCAAGGATCTGTTATTGGACCAATATTGTTCATACTGTATATCAACGATATCTGCAGGGTCACTTATTTTTTAAAATACATTATTTTTGCAGATGACACAAACTTACTTTGTGCAGGTAAAAACTTAAAAGAACTGTTAACTGGCTTTGAAAGTGAGCTGGAAAGTCTCAAAACTTGGTTTGATGTAAATAAACTATCCCTTAATGCTTAAAAAGACTAAGTTCACAGTTTTTGGTAGTCAAAATGAAATAAATGGGGAAATTCCAATTAAAATCAGTAATGTTTGCATAGAAAGAGTTTTTAAAAACAATTTTTGGGGGGTTATGATTGACAGTAGGTTAACATGGAAACAACATATTTATTACATAAACGGTAAAATTTCAAAGTCAGTTGAAATTCTGTCAAAATCTAGATATGTTTTAAATTACAAAGCATTGAGAACAGTCTATAATTCTGTTCTACTGTATAGAACTGTGGGGATCCACATATAAAACATGTATGAATTCAATAGTATTCTTTCAAAAAAGAGCCATATGTATCATCAATAATACAGATTATTATGCTCATGCTGATCCCTTGTTTTTAAATTCACACGTTATGAAATTTCCTGACTTGTTTTATTATAAAATAATTTTACTAATGTTTACTGCAAAACTAAACTCTCTTCCTAGTGCTGGGCAAAAGTTCTTCTCAATTCAGGAGAGTCGATATGATTTAAGAGGTGTTTGCAAGTTTTCTGTTCAGAAAGCTATAAAGGTATAAAAAGGAGATGTGTTTCTGTTGTTGGGGTTAAACTATGGAATGATGCAAATATACATTTAAAAAACCTGCAATTCATGTTCTGTCCAGAAAAATGGTCTCCAAAGTTGTTTTGAAAATTCTAAGTGTTCATCATGTAATGATGTTGTTGATTCTTTATCTTTGGTTTATGGTAGCTTTTTTTTGTTAAATACATGGGCTAGGCTCAGATTAGCATTTTGCTCTGATGCCTTTTCAGTCACTACTTAATATAAGAATTCTTGTTTGTTTAAAATGTCTAGTTTGTTTCAAATATTGTACAATGTATGCTGACTGAACAAAAATCCTACCTACCTACCTACTTGTATTTGATATTGCTTCAGCGGTAGTCAGTTGTCTGTCAATCTAAAGGTCTTCCACAGTCTCATGTTGTTGTGTCCTTGAGTAAGAAATGTCCTCAGAATGTGTATCACTATCATCAGCTCTTAGTAATGGACACTCAAGATGGGGCCAAATTTTCACAATTTGAAGGTAATAAACTGATGGATATATACATACACAAATATCATCAGAAGTTCCTTAATCAGTATTTAACCATAGTCAAACTAAGATGCAATAAGCAATGCTTAATCCATTGAGCTAAAGACAGAATTCAAGTCAGTTTCAGCAACTGTTTAGTGGAAGTAAGAAAGCATTTACTGATTATCAAAGTACATTTCACATACTTTGTTTTTTCTTTATTCAAAAAATGGAAGCAATACTTCTGCAGATTATTTCTCCCTTTTAATCACACTAATTGGTGTTGTGTTTTATATTGCTGAAAAGCCTGATTAGTCACCTTAACAACAGTACAGAACTTGTAAGGACCATGCATTCATAGAATAAGAAACACATGTGGGCAGTTCCCCCATAAATACAATACTAAGTAATACTGTAAAGTAATACTGTATATACACTGATTTTCTTATATATTGTAAATACTGTTAATAATATTGTGGACAGGCAAATGCTCTTTCATTTATTTTTATTTTCATTTCACTTATTCTCATTCAGATCTTTTTATATATTGTTAATATTGTTTAGATTGCTGGAAGGTTCATGCTCTTCCACTTATTTCATTTTCATTTCAATTATTCTTATTCAGATTTTTTATATATGTTAATATTTGTAATACTGCTGAAAGGCTCATGCTCTTTCATTTATTTTCATTGAATTGTATTTATGCTATTGTCTATTTCATTCGAATTACTTATAGTTTCATTTGTAAATCTTTCTAATGTTTCTCTTGTATCCTTCTGCTGCTGTAAATCTGAAATTTCCCCCTGTCGGACTAATAAAGGTTTATCTTATCTTATCTTATCTTAAAATTGCCACTATTCCCTGCAGACTGGAAGCTGGCATTACAGTACGCAGCATTTTTTGGTGTCAGTCCTTACCGATTCTTTGCACTTTGCTCTGTGTGCTTTGGAAATCAAGATCATCACACTCTCATCAGATGTTATCATAATAAAAACTCAAAAATGATGGCAGAGGGGCAGAAGAGGTTAAAATTGTTTTGAATTTCCATCAAACATTTAATGCACAATGTTCAGTAAGTGGAAAAAAACAGCAACTTGAGCATTTATTTATCTCAGCAATGAGTGTTAGGAGTGCCATGTGTTTGACATTGTTACCACTTAAACTAAGGGTAGATATCAAAAAACAATTCCAGTTAAGAATTGATTGCAACTTCCTCAAATAATTTATATCATTAATCGTTTTGCACGCCAATTTAGTTACACTTCTGCCCAGACAGAGGGCAGAAATGTAACTCTATTACAATCATGTGTGGAAACTGAATAGGAAAAAAAACAATGTTTTGTGTTTACAAAGTAACTCTTAATGGAGAAAGTAAAATTCACATGCTTGGATTTAATTAGCAAAACCTTTAAAGTTTAAAACCTTTAAAATCTCCATCTTAAAGTCCTGGGCTCTCCGCCTGTCCAGCCCTTCTCTTGTAAAAGCACTAAGTTTGATTTTAACATTAAAAATTGGATTTCTGTCCTTCAGGTCTGATTGTCATGAAGCTTCTTCTCCTTAATACTTCCTCTTCTTACTTGGGGAAATAATTAGTCTCTTAAATCCTAAAAAACAACATTGAATTTGACAAAATAACTTCTTCTCCTGATGTCTCTGTGTTTCCAGGTCAGTGGAAAGAGAGCTTCCTTTTATGTCTTTTTTATAGAATGTATTAATATTACATCTTTGTTGTAAGTCAATTTTGAGCTTGACTGACTCTCTGTCTAACATTTAGATCAACCTCACAAGAGTTGAATATTGAATTTAACTTGAATCAACTGTGACGTTAATGCCACTGACTCAAATTTAGAGTTGAAAGATGAAACTCTGGATGATGTTAACTTTTAACACTACACGCTGACTTTAGTTAAATTTGACACTGACAGGAGTTGAGTATTACTGAATCGAAATTAAAAGAGAGCTTCAGCATTTCTCAGGTGGGCTTTACACGAGTACGAATTTGTAAGACTGGTAAAATAAACTATCGATCTGGTGATATTGACACACGGAGATGCGTATTTGTCCCTGACTCCGCATCTTTTTTGAGAACAGGGCTAGGTGGATGTCTGCATATTCGTCTTCATGCCGTAGTTGGTATAAACAGATAAGTCCGAGAAAGACAGTGGCATCATAGCACCCCTCCTCCTCCCCGCCCCCCAACCTACGCTGTCACACACACCAACAACAACAATGGCAGCAGCCGGGCTGATTCTGATCTTGTTCCAGCAGCTACAAATATTGCTACGACTTACATTTGCTCACAGAACACCATCAACATCAGCTACGGCAACAACAGCAACAAGTGCTCATGCAGAGACGCAGCATGTTAGGCGTGCATGAGCACTTGTTGACGTGGAATCTACCTCGGAGCAGAACCAGACGGGCAACCCGACAGGACTTTGCGTTGTCATGTAAATGCACAAGCCTATGTACAATACGATGTGTAAACAGCGATACATGTTTTGATGCTGATGCCAAGACAATACGGGGCCGTCCTCGTGTGAGGAGGGCCTCAGTCATACTGTAAAAAGTTTAAAACTCGTCAGAGTATTTTTAACAATCAATTTGAGTTTGAATGCCCGCCAACTGTAAATCAGAACTGCTTAAAAGGTTGAAGGCCAACCAGTGTAGGGACCTTTGTCTTAATTCAGGTGTTAATACTGCACAAGTAAAACATCTCACATCCCAGACACGTTCTGAACACTAAATTATCATCAATACCAAAGAAGACACTTCTTTTAAAAAGGTCAGACTGGAGCTTTCTTTTCACAGCTACACTAAGTTAGCATCCATGGTGAAATATACAATAAAGAGTCTTGGATGTTTAATTCAGTGTTTCTTTTGCACAATCTGTGCTTCAGTGGTAGGGTCAGGTGTCTGTCAATGTAAAGGTCAGAGGTTTGATCCCTTCTCCCACAGTCTCATGATGTGTCCTTGAGCAAGAAATGTCCTCAAACTGCTGTGTCAAGGTGTATTAATGTTATGGGTGGGGCTTAATTTTAGATATTCGAAGGTTAACAAAGCAGACAAATATGCATAAACTGTCATGTGAAGTTACTTAATTCATATTTATCCATATTCAAACTAACATGAATTTAGCAATACTTAATCTACTGAGCTTAAATACAGAATTCAAGCCTGTTTCAGCTACTGTTTAGTGGAAATAAGAAAGTGTTTGACTATCAAAGTACATTTCACATACATTTATTTATGTAGTCCTCAAAAAAGAAGCATTACTTTGCCCACTTATTTCTTTTTTTTACTAATACTAATTGGTGTTGTATTTTATATAACTGAAAAGCCTGATTAGTCACTCTTACAACAAGAGAAAGCATGTAAGGATCGTGCATTCATAAAATCACCAACACAGCTAAACGTTTGGGTATAACCTCCAAAAATGTGCCAATATCTCCTGCAGAATGTAAGCTAGTGTTTCATTATTTGGTGATTATTTGGTGTCCATCTCAAAAAAAGTGTTGTAATGTTGTAAAGGTGACTAATCAGGCAATCCAATGATATCAAACACAGAAACAAGGGTTTGAATGGTTTTTTGAGAAACCTGTTTTAACTCAAATGCAGAATCTTTTTTTCAGTGAAATGAACACATTTTTTTATTAAATATATTTTACTGACTTTCCTTTTCCACGCAAATACTTGTAGTAATGCTGTACACACAACAGTATCTTTCAAATAAAGCTTAGCAACACCAGAAAAAATGTCCATATTCAAGATTTTTATGACCAATTTTGTCAAATTTTCAGCATGTTTTGATATTCTAAATTGACTTTCAGGTGCTATTCATAAAATGGAGACAAAAACAACCAATATTAAATCGGGCTGGGTTAAAAAAATCGGTTTTCCTTTAACTGGTTCATAATCGATCCATAAAATCCAAAGATCGATCTTTTAACTTGGGTAGTTTTTTCTTCTTTGGATGTGCAGAGAAGCAGCCTGTGGTATCAACCCTGTTAGTCTCGTGTGATCAGCGTTTAGCGCTGCTTTCTACTGAACAAGATCTCATGAGATGTTACTGCAAACAAACATGGTGGAAGCTCTATATGGGCACCACTGGCACGTTTAAAAGCTGATGTTTGGATGTAAAGTATTTTAGATTTAACAAGTACAAAGGAAAATACCAGTTGGACAATAAATAAATAATATGCAGAATATGGATCAATGCATATCATTAAAATATGATTAATGTAACTGCTTTAGGTTTAGTTCTTCATGTTAAAACAATTTTTAATGATGTACCAGGTCAAAAGGTCACTTTTTAAATTTACAGCACTATTTTAACTAAGATGTCCCAGACTGAATAAAAATCTAATCGAATTGTGAATCGAATCGATTTGAGACCTTGTAATGTCGAATCAAATCGATCCAGAAAATCTGAATCGATACCAAGCCCTAATATTACACTCCCAAACTTTTTTTGAGGAGTATATTTGGACAATAGCTTAAAAAGGTTTTTCACAGAACTAGTAACAGCCAATATCTATTTTTCTCATGGATATGTTGCAATTTTTCATGCCATCATGTTGGATTTTTGTCTCATTTTCTTTATGAACATGCATTTTTTTGCTATTTTAAACTGTCTGGTGTGCCAAATTAAAGGAGTGGGCCACCAGTTTCCCCACCCCTCAGTAAGTGAAACTGAAAGTAACGGTTCATCCTTGAAACCACTTTGATTTTCATGTTTCTTATGAAATGGAAAAAATTGAAGGTTCCACTCAAGTGTCCCTACAGAGTGACATCTTTATCTCTGGTGTTGTGTGATATGCTAACCTGTATAACAATAGCTGTTGCACATGTGGTTCCTCCCCCAGTCCCCAGCCTGTCTAACTGTATGAGACAGAGCATAGTTACTCAGCCACAGTGACTCACAGAGTAATTGAGTTAAGACTGCGTTGGTGCGACAGACTCACTAACTCAATTATTTTAGCAAGTGGAGAAACTTACTTCATTCTCAGCTTGTGATGTTTCAGCAGGACACCTACTGAAACCGTCAATTAATTTTCACCCACACGATTCACAAAAGGAGCCTCTTAAAGATACAGCTGATCCACACACATCCAACACGCCGTCCGTCCGTCATTTAAGGAAAGTTTCAAGACTCGGTTCAGGATTGAGCTCCGCAGTCCTTGAGACCTGACATAAAAGCATTCCTATGCAGAAAATGTATCCTCCTCTGAGCTGAAGGTTGCTTTAAATCTAGTAAATAGCCTCGCTGACATCTGCTGAGGATGTTACTGTAAATGCACTTTAAGTGACTGAATCATTTAACATGTAATCAATAGGATTCATATTGCTTCACAAACGCACTTCAGTCTGATTCTCATTGAAGTAACTGTTACAACTGTAGTTAACAAGCTCGTGCACGTGTGTGTTTATTATTTGAGTGGACAAAACATGAAACATTTCCACATGTGAAGTGTTGTTGGATGCACTGAGATGAAGGGGGCATAAAGAAGTTGGAACAGAGTTCGAAATCTTCACCTGCTGTATCTGCAGGTCTGCTCTGTTCATTCTGCTCTGGCAGGTTGGCATGGTCTCGCTGTGCCATGCTGCCATCACCTGGTCATTAAGTGAACTGCAGCGCTAAGGCTTAGTTTGATAGATAACAGTGAACTTACTTGTATAATTACATAAAGTTAACTAAAACAGCAACACTCAGATTAAAGGATTTCTTTTTTATTTAGTTTCATTATAACATTAAACATCCATGGGTGCAGCAGGCAGAACGCATGCCTCACAGCAAGAAGGGTTTGCATTCATGGACTCTCGCTGTCGATTCTACTTCCTCCCACAGACCAAATTTCCCTTCAGCGTGAGCAGTGATGGTTGTCCATCTATATAGCCCTGTGCTCAGCCAGCAGCTGGTTAATGGATGGATGGATAATGACTGCCATGACCTATCAAACAGTCCTTTAAAGGTATTAAACAATCTAGAAACACACAAACAAATAATGTCAAGAATACCCAGGCCTGTTGATAATGCAAGTCCATTCGTTCTATACTACTGACTGTTGCTCAAGCCTTTTTTACCCAGCCTTTTGCAAAGTACTACTCCTTCATTTTCAGTTTACAGGAGAGCTTCTCCCTCATAAGGATGTTGTCTGTGGTCACTTTGAGCCAGTTCTTCATGTTTATTTGTTTGTGTAACGCCACTTCATAACAAGTGTAACTTACAACAGAGCAGGCTCGAGACATACTCTTCATTTATAGATACTCAAATATGCATGAATACTAGGGGTTGGAAATCGAAACCAATTCCAGTTTAGAATCGTTAACAGCTCCATCAAGGTATCGATATCATGAGTCTTTTTGCTAATCAATTCCCTTATCAGTTCCTTCCACTGACAGGGTTTATAAGTGTCAGAATTGTGGCTTAATTTTTTGCAAAAGGCTCCTATTGCACAACCTTAAGTGAGTGGAAACACCAGCAGCTTGCAGGAGCAGTTATTTATGCTGTGACATGTGTTTGGCATTGTTGACACTGAAAATCTACAGGCCTACATTTGCCCACATGGAAAATCTGCAGGAGTCAATAAGGGAATCATTAAAGAACTGGATCTATTAGCAGAGATGTACCAATTCAGACAGAGACAAAGAGGCTAAAAATAATAATGTACGATAGCGACAAACCTATGGACACCCAAATCATAAATCTGTCCTCATCATATTTGTCTTTGTTGAATATACAAATGTTTTAAAGGTTAGCCCCTTGAGATGAAGCATCTCATTTTTAAGAGGCTGCTCTTGTCTATATGGTTGTTAAGGTAGTTACTATGGATGAATAATCAATTCAACCATAGATAGAGATCAATCTATTACTGTCAACATGGGTTTAACTGGTCTAAAAGTATGAATTTATGTTAAATGATGTTGTCCGATATTATTTCAGTACATTACTGCTCCACTGACCTCCAACATCGACAAATTAAGGCACCTGAGGTGGATATATTGATGATGTAAGCTGAGTAAATTCATTTTAGAAATAATTTCTTTAAGTCTTGATTTAAATTGTTTATGTTAATATATTATGTTTCCTTTCCTTTGATAGTTTGTACAGAAAAAGTCATCCTCCAAGAGCAAAGAAAGAAAAAAAATGAAAGGTCTAAACCAGAATTGTATCCTGTGTTTTGGCGTTTACTCAGTATAAGTTGATCCAGCATCATTTTCATCATAACCTTTTATAGATGTCATTTCTGTTTATGCAGGATAAGGCACATGGAGTGTCTTTGCAGCTACAGAGAGAATCCTGACCAGGTCGTGGTTTCCTTATGTCCCAGTTGTTCATCGTTAAAATCAGGCCAATCCTGTCTCCGAGCGCTGCTGATAAGCTCGTACATCCTATTGTTACCTCTAGATTCATTTCTTTAAGTTCTCGTTTATCAGGCAAGTCGACTCAGATGCTTCAGCTGATTCAAAAAGCTGTAGCACATGTACCGACTAGAACAAGGAGAGATCACATCACTCCTGTATTAGCTTCTCTGCACTGGCTTCACGCGAAATCTAAAACAGAATTCAAGCTTCTTCCAGCTTTCAATGGACAGACACTGACTTATCTTAAAGAGCTTGTAGTGCCGTACAATCTCTCTAGAACTCCAAAAATGCTGGCCTGCTCGTGGTACCATCATGCTCTAAAAGTAGTATGGGAGGTAGAGCCTTCATTATCAGGCTTACCAACCACAGTTCAGGAGGCAGACAACTTCTTCATCTTTAAGGTTGGACTTAAACATTTGTCTTTGATGAAGCTCTCAGTTAGTATCGACTCATGCCTGGACCAGCTCATAGTTAAGCTACAGTAGGCTTAGACTGCCGGGGATTTGCCACACTGACCTCCTTTGTCTCTCTAACTCTCTATGTTCATCCTCTCTCTTCATCTCTTTGCCCTCTAGCTCTTGGGATCTTTGGTGTGGACGGCCTGATGCTGTGGACATGCAAAGCTTCAATAACTACAATTACTAGTATTTGTCTTTCCCTTTAGCCTAATTCAATATAGTCCCTGTTATTACTTAAGAGAGATTTCATTCATGATTGTCCCTGCAAATATCAGACAAAAATAAAAGTTGGCCTAAAGAGTTTTCAGTGGGCAATAATGTCAAACACATAACAACACATAACTGGTCGTACTTGACACAGAAAAACTTCTGCAAGCTGCTGGTGTTTTCGCTATTTCAAACTTTTGTGCTCAATATCTAACATGATTTTTGACTTCTTCTCTGATGAGACTTTGACGTTCTTCATCTGCAAAGCAGGCTGGAGAAAATAGAAGAAATTAATTAGCCAAACAAAAACCTTATATATTGATTTCTTGACAGAGTATTATTTTTTTTTTCATGAAATGCCCCTAAACACCAGTGTATAATCAAGGCTTGGTATGGGAATTGGTAAGATTTTATTTATACCAATGCCATTTATGATTCTACTAATCAGTGCTTTCTTCATAACTACCTCTTCATCAATTCCTGCTGTTTTTCTGTGTCCCTCAGTGGTAACAACATAAATAAATGCTTCTGCAAACTGCTTGTGTTTCCACGTACTAAAAGTTACCTTTTTGTCAGAAAATTAAAACACAATTTTGACCACTTCTGTCCAATGTTGAAAATGAATTTTGACTTAGGGCTTAGGGAAGGTGGGCTGACATTTGAATTGGTTTGACCTGTTTTACGTCAAAAACACACTATGTATTGTCAAGATTACGGATGGGAATTGATATGATTTTATTGATTTTGCTTATTAATACATTTCTTTAGTAATTACTTTGTCGATTCCTGCTGTTTTTCTGTGTCCCTCAAGGTTTTCAGTGACAAAAACAAAGATAAATTCGAGTAGATAAGTTGCTGGTGTTGCTGCTTTCTAAAAGTTATCTTTTTGTTGAAAAGTAAGAAACAATTTTACCCACTTCTACTTCTTAGTTGTCATCTCTGCTGACTGCCTCCAATAACTGTGACGTTCTTTACTCACAAAGCATGCAGAACGAAGTGAAGAAGAATGGATTGATCAAATCCTTGTGGGAATTGTTGTTGATTCTCAGTTGATTTATGATTCCCATCCCAAAAGCCCCAGTCACACATTCCAGTTTCTCATGGCGATAGTGCTCGATTGTCATAATCCTGGTGAAACGTGCTTTGGTCGTGGTGCATGCGCTACTTGGACTGGATCAGCGTTGTATAGTCGTGGATGAACGGCGGGGAACGTGGAAGGGTCCCGACAGTTTTGAACTGTTCAGAACTGTCGTGGAGAATCGCAGCTCTCAGTATGGCGGGGTGGAGCCTAATGCAGTCCTAAGGTGGGGCATGTATGGGGCTCAATCGGGCTGATTGTGGCTAAATCCTGAAAGCTTTATGAGGTCGACTGACAAGGATGTATCTGTTTGTGCCCTGACTGTGTCCCGTTCAAGACAGCGTAAGAAACGGGGCTCAGTCAGGGCTTATGTGACACTAACTGAGCTTGAGCAGGGCTGACGTCGTGTCAGCGGGATGAAAATTCAAGGAATCCTCATCATATCGTTGTATTAACCTAACTGGAGTAGGACGAACGCCCCAAAGCACTGTAGAAGCGTTACTGATGGTGTATTTACGCGGTGTGTCCAGGAGTGAGAAAGTCATTTCATCCCATATCATAGTGATCACACCAGCCTTGTCAATCGTGTACAGTCATGCACAATCGCTATGAGAAACAGGAATGTGTCACTGGGGCATAACCGAGGCACATAATTAATCTGTTCTGTAACAAGAACATGTATCAAACGTCAAACTGATAAAATATAGTTGACATACTTCACGCAGTCAAATAGGGCCCTTATCATCACGCTATTCTGCATTGGCTAACCGCAGAACCACACGTCATACATTTGAGCTGTTGACCTGTGTTTATAACGCAGCTTGATTTAACTCTGGTGGCTTCTTGTCACCGCTGATATCTCTGTTATATATATTTTGTTCCGGTGTCTTAGCAGTTAGTGAAGGCTTTAAAATGCACCCTTCAACACTGCCTGTTCTGTGCATTTTACTGTATTTAAGCCTCATATTGAATGACTGTGTGACATGAAGTGACACCATTTCAACACTTTGTTTGTTCCTTTTGTGCGTGACATCTCTCAGACTGAAACTTACATTCATCTCGCTGCAGTTTTGAGGTGATGTTTTGAATATTGTGAAAAAAACCCACCAGTTTCCTGTTGGTTTCCCCCCGCAGAGAGAAGTCTGCTATTCTAGCTGCTGGTTGAAGAGCCTGAGAAGAACTTTTGACATAATCACAAAGCAAACACTCAGATACTGTGGGCTATGTTGTGTTTTTTAATGATTATAAGCTTCATTTTCGCCTGCATGTGTTACACCTGAGCCTCACGCTTTGTCTGCCAGAGCAAAAGAGATGTGCAGAAAACATCTCCAGTCTCCTGGGCGAGTCAATCAGCTCCGAAACACAGATGTTTTCGCCACAACAGCAGCACTCCCATACTGCGAGTGTAAATTACACCTCAGAAAATTAATTGCAAGTTCTGATCCTGTAGATAATAAGCGCCGTGCACAGTGATGCATTCAGTGTGTACAGAATGTGAGGAGCTCAGAGCGGCGTGAAAGTTTGACGGTGGCTTCATATCATCGCGCTGGTCAGGTTGCTCATTGATCTGATGCTTCCTGTTTGTGTGTGCCTGCTCTTCCGCCGCACGCTTCGCAGATAGTTCCTGTACAAAATCACGCTGATCACTCTGTCCTGGAACTGTTTGGAGACGATGTAGTAGAGGATGATATCCAGGATGGTGCTCAGGTTCATTAAGAAGGTGGTGAAGACTGCCCATGTGCTAAACCCGCCGTCCACGCCTTCGTCCAGCAGCCGCACCACCAAACACACGTGGAACGGCACGAAGCACACCAACACCTGGATGATCAGCGTGATGATGATGCGGATGGACTTCTGCTTCACTTTTGGCTTCAGTTTGGAAGTCCTGCCGTGGATCAGGTTGTTCACGATGACGATGTAGCAGCCGATCATGATACAAATAGGCACCAGGAAAAAGAAGATCAGGCGAACAAAGTTCACGAGGTTGTCGTGACGCATGTAGATGATGTCCTGCATTTTGATACAGGTGGTGTAGTTGGAGTCCCGATCAGGGTCTTCATCAGAGAACAGCAGGGAGACGGTGCTGCCAACAGTCATGAGCCACACGCCGACACTCCCCACCACAGCTTTGGGGATGTTCCTCAGCTCTTTGCTGTGCTTTGGCTGCACTATGGCCATGTAGCGGTCGGCACTAATGAGGGCGAAAAGCCACAGAGCCATGCAGGGGTAGAAGATGGTGAGAGCAGACAAGATCCTGCAGAACAGGTCCCCAAAGTGCCAGTAGTCCTGGTGGTGGTAGGACATCCTGAAGGGGAGCAGCAGGATGAAGGTGAGGTCCACTATCGCCACGTTGATCATGTAGATCGTGACAGAGTTCCTTTTCTTGGTGGTGAGGGCGAACACCCATAAGGCGGTGAGGTTGACGATGACCCCGATGATGAAGACTAAGGCATAGAAGACCAGGCCGACCATGCGATACTCCACTGGTCCCTGCTCGGGCTTTGCGACTGCAGAATCCACGGACATGTTGGAGTAGTTAAGATCCAGATTCATCCTGAAAATGACAGAATGATGTTATTCAAGTTGATGCATAATCAAACTCAACGAAATCAGCTTGTGAGCTTAAGTTTATGAGTCTAGTGTTTTTTGTGATTTTATTATTTAAGTTATGTTTTAATTGTGACCTTGCGTTCTGGTCTAAAAGTAAAATCCATGAATATTTTCACAAATTTACAATTTTAATCTACTTTTTCCGTCTCAAATGAAAAAAACAACAACCTCCAAGTGACACAAAAATGACACAAATCAAGTCTTGTCTTTATTTTTTTTTTTTTCCAACAAATCAAGCTTCTCTCTTAAAGTTAAAGCATTTGCTATAAAATGTTGATTATGTAATTCAAACGTAGGCAGGTTTGTCTACTTAAACACTGAAGGCTGAGCTATTTGTAAGTATTTTAACATGGGACTCTGATTAACATTTAATCTCCTTTAAGAAACAAATACAAACCTATAAAATGCTTGTGTAAAACCTGACAGGGCCTACCATCATAAAATTATTTAATTTCTAATCTTCTGCTGAAAGTAATTTGAATAAATCAATTTAGTCGAAAAATTGCTAAGCCCTAGTACAGATATTAATTTTTAAGTGTACCCATGCAGTGATGAAACATCATGTTTTTTCCAATTTTACAGTTGATATATGGTTGATGTGTATGTCTTGGCCAATATGAAGTGTAACATTTTTGGTCAATACCAATATGGTATCAATAACAAGTGAAAAAGGAATTTCAAATTGTAATATTCTGTTATTATTTATTTATTTTTACATCACGTCCCAACTTCAATGGAATTAGAGTTTGTACAAAGGCATCTGCATCATCAGCCCAAATCAAATGTTTAGAATTTTTAAATCAGATGTATTGACATAGATGGAAAAGTGAATGTGCGGTCTTACCGTAAGTAGTCGAGGTTTTACTCTGATCATTGGTTCTAACTCATTTGATAAATATGATATAGTCCCCTTTAATTTAGCATTAAATGAATAATAACAGAGATAGTAGTTGACCTGATTCAGCTACACTAAAACAAACAATTGTTGGGTTTTCCACTGTAACAGAAACAAATGGCTAATAATTCAACTTACTCTGATGCATTATGTGAAGGTTATCAGTCATCCAAGCGAGTTTTAATTCTAAAAAATAAAGAAAAAACAAGTCAATTTTCCATGAAATTGGAGTTAACTTCTGTAAAGACACCTCTGTTTGAGAGAAAGAAAATATGTTAAAGCTGAGGAGGACAGAAGCCGTCAGTAAATGTCCACATGCTGCATCTGTGTTTTTGTAATTTGCAGAACTTGTGAATTTGAATAGATATTTATAAGAGTAATGCAGCTGCTCTGTGAGGAAGAGAAACAGGCTGCCTGACTGTGTGTTTGTGTGTTTGTGTGTGTGTCAGTCCAATTAAAGGGACTTTTTGATTGTTCATAGACAAAGCAGACTGTCTCATGTTTTCACTAATGCGGGTTTACACATGCATAGGTGGAGTTGTTGGATGACAAATCAACCTGTGTTCAATTGAAAGTAAAGAATTATTAGTCATTGATGCCATTTATTGTGGGGAAAAAAACAAGTGTGCGGTTTGACACCGACCATGTGGCAACAGTGAGATAAGTTCATATTTAGGCCCTGTCCACATGGAGACAGAAATGTTTAAATATGTTCTCTGTAAACACAGCATTGTTTCAAGAAATGTGACATGAAAACACTGAAAATGCTGAAGTTTATATGGCAGGCTTGTAAGTGGTGCTGTAACGCTACAACAAATCCAGAGAAGAAGACTTGGAGTGTGCACATTAAACGTGTGATGTGAACCAAATAATACAAGATTTGGCACATACTGTATAGGAGTGTTAGATTTGGATTTGAAGGTCCCATGTCCCTGCTCTTGATAAAAAATATCTATATCCTTATTGTCAATAATGTGTTTGGAAATATCTGCAAAATTCCAATATTGTATGTCCTTATTTAAACCAGATAAATACCTTGTGAAGAGAGCCAAGAATTATAACTGTCGTCTGCGGTTAATGTTAATGATGTAGAAGTGAAATTTTTGCACCACTGCGGTTACCGCTGTTGAAAACATGTGACTTCCTCATTTCACTTTTAAATGTTTCTTTACTCCATGTTTTAACTTACTCACTAGCTCTACTTTACATGTGTATGCGTTTATCAGTGATGCACATTAACTATCTGGGTAACACTTTCCATAAAGCCCTCCTTAATAATGTACAAGAATTATATTAGAAATATGTGTATTATAAGTATGCATCAATATGTATTATATGTACTATAAATATGTTTATAATGCATTAGAAGTTACAACACACTGTACTTGTGTTCATAGATGCTGGTATTGTAATGGCCTATGTTTGCCATTATTAAGGCATTATAACTGCAAAGTGCTTATAGCTATGATTTTATTGCAGTATAAGAACACAATGGCACATTATATGCACATGATGGAGGAGAACAAAGTGCGTGTAGGGGGCGTGGCCTAAATAACTCTGCAGTATGCAGTGTGTTGAGCTTGTGATTGAGGAAGAGCAGATATATTCCTAAGTATTCTTGATGTTTTAGTCAAGATTTTGCGAAAATATATTTTTTCCACAACTATATTTACCATCAGTTTTTTACATTCCTGGCTTAATCCCATGAATTTAGATTAATTTATGTGTAAAAATTGCCAGAATTTTGCATCCCAAGGCACACTGCATCAAATGGAAGCATGAATGTTCAATTTTGTACATGGTCCCTTTACAAATTAAATGAAGGAAAGCAGTAATACATATACTCATTTGAACCTCTTTTATTAACCCTCTGGATGTTATGAGGATTGGCCACTCCTGTATTTATTCCAGAAAAGGCAAAAGAAACGGCTAAATGCCCATTTTAATGATCAGGACTTTGACACATGACAGCAGTTTTAACGGCTTTCCAAAATTAACGAGATTTGCTGACAGGCCCGAATAAAGCAGAGCTGCTAAGGTTGCTTTCCCCCCTTAGATTTGGTAGACGTGGTTCGGGATGAAATTGTAGCATTGTTCCCTTTTTCTCTTGGTTTTATTTGTTCTCACCCGGTGAGGCCGACCAAAGCCTGTCAAATGTTATGTAATAAAGCCTCCTGCCTGTAGTTGTAGCCGTAAGTGTGGTCTTTGTACCTGCCATCATGCACATTGTCGACTGTACACAGGAAATACACAACCAGCTTTTGTAATTGCAATTACAAAACAGTTCTGACATATTTTGTATAGTAAAAGTAAATAAGCCTGCATTTAGGCTGCATCGGATGACAGTTGCATATTTACTTGAGTGATTTATGAATATATTCCACACAGATTTGTTATTTGTTGTGTTATTTGGCTAAATGCACGCGACAATATCTTAACAGCCACAGGCCCCTGGGTTTCGTTGGCAATTTGTGATTCATCCTGCTCCTCAGTTTCCACAACAGTTTCTCCATCCTTCTTTTCTACCTGAGACTCCATCTGCAAAACTCTTTCCTCTGTGTACTCCAGTTCATTATGAAATCCTCTCGTGCCCACGACTAATGGCTTGTCCAAATCCACTTTGGTTCAGTTTAAGTGAAATTAGTGTTTTTGTTTATTCCTAAACCTGACCAGCAGATAGTGGATGAATATGCAGCCTCTATATTGCAACATTAGAGATGGGAGTTGATCAGATTTGAAGGAAACCAATGCCATTATTGATTCTGCTTATTGATCCAATTTTTCTTAACAATTCCTGTGGACTTTCTGTATGGACATCAATGGACCTACATAGATTTTCAGAAGCAACAATGTCAATCATGTCACTCCTGATCCTTTTCATACATGCTGCATAGGTGAATGCCTCAACAGGTTTCTGGTGTTTTCACCCACCAACATTGTGCAGCAAGGACCATTTGTTGAAAATTAGGGCCACAACTTTGACCACAGATGTCTCTTGTCTGCCATGATTACAGTGTTTACTTCTCATTTGTCCTTTCTGCTGTCTGTCAATGAGACCATGATGACCATGATGTAAAAGACATGCAAAAAAAAGTGGAAAAAATTGACATGTGAATTGTTAGGCAAAATGATGAATGATATGAATACTTTCAGGGAGTTGTTATTGATTCTCAACTGCAATTGGTTTTCAATTCTCATCCCTTTACAGCATGCAGAAGCAATTAAGACAGATAAAAGTGTTGAGTAAAGGTGAAATGCTGAAATGAATCTTACTGTAGTGTCGAGTGGAGCTTATGTTGTTTTTTGTAGTTTCACCCCAAAAGTGAGTTAATCATGAAGTTCTCGGTGGCCAAATTGACTGCTACATATATCTCTGAGCAATGCTAGCTGGCTATCTTCCCTGATGGATGAAGTTGACTGGCTGCATTGATCAGTAATATTTATTTTCCCTTTGTTATATTGATACAGAAATTATGGTTACTATTTCGACCAACATTTTGACTTAAAAAACGTATTTTTTTATTTTTTTTAAAGTGAGTGTCTACACATGGGCCTGTTTCTTTTAAAACTCAATGAGAAGTTTCAATTCTAGAGTCACAACTTTTAGATCTAACAATTGCTGGATATGCTTTTGAAAGGTTCTGCCTTACCCAAACACTTTCTATGGACTATGAAATACATTCTATGTAGTATATGTTGAGCAGTCTGGTATGATGGGTTACTATCATACATCCCACTAAAATACCAACACCACCACAGACTTGCCTACCATCAGTTGTAAATAAATCCGAATGTTTGTATATGTTTCTGATGTACATTTTGTTTATAAATTGGATTTGTTACCAGGAATTTTCATTTATATTTATTTAACTTTGTTTATTCTTCTTCTATATTTCAATATTTTCTTTTATTTTTTTCCCTTGCAAGGCAAGGCAAGTTTATTTGTAGAGCACAATTCGTACACAAGGCAATTCAAAGTGCTTTACAGAACAAGAAAAATGCATTAAAATCACAATACAAAATAAAAACAAAAATAATCATTACAAAATTAACTCTAAAAGAGAAGAGTGCAGATAAGATCCTGTCAGTGTACTTCAGAAACAGCTCTCGGAGTCAAATTCCTCATATGTGCTGCAAACTTGGCAACAGAAAACAATTCTGATTCTGCAGCAGACCTAATATTGACCCCTGTGGCACTCCAGTTTTGCTGCTCTAGTTATTCAACCCTGCACTCCTTTGCCATATAGCTTGGGTCTTTACTTTTTGCTTTTTTTTGTATATTTACTCTTGTTTTACATTATATTTTTTTGTAAGAACAACAATAATGACTTAATATCCTCTGCTGATGGATGTAATTCTGATTCAAATTGTTATTGTTTTCTCAATCGCCTGATATCACTTTAAAAATTAAACTTCCCAATATCATTTTAAGTCATTTAAAAAAACAAAGTCCATTGTCAACGAGTGAAAAGAGAACATGTCTGCCAGTCCGACTTTCCCTTTTCTAAGTCAAAGGTCAAACAGATGCTCCTGAACAATAAAAATCTTCACTTACCACAGAAATCAAACAAACATCTCGACAAGCATCATGCCGGCAGCTTTTTGAAGCAGCATGGCGATTTATCAGAGCACAAAACAGGGAAGTGGACGCTTTCTCAAAGGGTAATGTGATGGAAACCGTGGGGAGGCCGAACACGTCGCAAAGCCCCCTCCTTTTCTTCATCACTTCCTGTGTCGGCTACACTTTCAGATTCCTTTACTGTATCTGTCTACGTAGTTGGAACACAAAGAGGCTACAGCTTTCCACAGTCTGCAATTACACCCCCTTAAAGAAAATGATGTGCCATTAGAAGTGGGAGTGTGTTTGGCAGGCAGAGAGATGGCAGATTTAGGGCGAGTTATTGATTGGAAAAGTGGGGTCTGTCACAGCACATTAGTTCTCAGGGGAGTAATCCACAGCAGGTTGCAGTGAGAAGCATCTGCTGCTGGAGAGAAGTAATTAAAAACAGGATGTTGAGGCAGTTGCCATATAAACAGGAAATAAGACGGTGGTAATAGACACTTCACGCTGATGCCGTGAGATGGTTTTTACACCACGTCCACTTAATGGATGCAGAGCGCGTAGCCCAGGTGAAGAGCTCAAGGTCAGTGCGGACCTGGATTGAATACAGATTAATGTGTGTGATTAATGTGCTCGGGAGCCGCTAACAACTATGAATTAGGACGTTTGGCTGGGAGAACATTGTGCAATCAAAACTTCTTCACTTCCAGTCTCCTAACTGCTACTTTCTGTTCCCCTTATGGATGTTATGAAATTCACAGTAAATCACACTCTCCCACGACTTACACTTCCCTCGCCACTCTGACGCTTTTTTCAGGAACTACAGTGTTTTACAAGAGCGTTAATGTGAAGGCTGCTCATTTAGTCTTATTCTAAGTCCTCTGAATAATTATCTATCTGCTTGTCCTCTCAATGTGTCTTAAAAATCTCAGACCAGATGGCACCTTGTGTTCGCTGCAATATGTTGTTATGACAACAGTCTGTGTGATGGTTTCCTCTCTTTGATACTCGTCATGTGGCTGCCTTTACAAGTCGCACAGCACAATAAATCCTTCGTCTTTTCTGTTCGACTGTGTGAAATGAGTGCATTTACAGTTTGTAGTTACAGGTATCCATGCTCATACCTGCTGGGGATTTACCCCATAATCCAATATGCATGCTAAGCAAAAAAGTTACTTTTAAGATAAAAAGTTAAACTCATATATTTGGATTAGTTTTGTCAAAAATTATAAAGCCCATGAAAGTCCTGTGCTATGATATCTTTACCCTATTGTACACTGCTCTCTGGTGGTTTAACATAGTCACTGCAAATAAACTCACTTCTGACTTTTTTTTGTTGCTTTATTTTAGGTAACTCTCGTCATATATCAATGAATTCCTACATTTTAACATGTTCTATTGAATCAAATATTTAAGCACAGCTTTGCTTGTTTAATCATTCTAACCAAGCAATCTCATATTATTTATTTCAACCTGTTTGTTTATTTATTTTAATCCTATCATTAGTTGTAGTCTGTGTTATTTTGAAATTAAAATTTATTTCATTTTTATTTTCATATTTATTTTATTTACTTATTTATTTCAAATATATTCAAAAGAAAGCCAAAAAAAAGAAACAGATGATAATTTAGTGAAGTTGTTACATACAATTTCTTCAAAAAGGAGTGGAAGGAAGTAAAATTTGTCATGTCCCAACCCTTCTACACCAGTTACTTTAAAGAAATGCTTCCATATTTACAAAAGAAAAACAGTTTTTACGCAATAATTTATTAATAATAATAATAATACGTTTTATTTCAGGGCACCTTTCATGACACTCAAGATCACCTTACAAAAGTACAAATAAAAAAGTTTATGAAAACAGGTAAAAACAGGTTAAAAACAAACAAACAGCACAATAAAACAGCAAAAAAATCATAGTGAGTGGGAGCGTTTTGAGTCTGTAAAGAGGGGTCAGGACTCAGCGTTGCAGAGATCAGGGGGGAGTGAGTTCCATAACTGGATAGTTTAGTGAGTGATGAAACAAACAAAGGCAAAACAGTAACAAACAAACAACAGAACAAAGTAGTCATCCTTCAGTTTAGTGTGTCACCTCCTGTTTTAACCAGATAATATCTCCTGAAAAGTACATTTTTATACGTTATTTTAAATTTCATCAGGTTTGAGCATTGATTCTGCTGTAACCCTGTTTTTTTCATTCGTATGCTTGACCTATACATTTTAAAATTAAACTTTCTCCTAAAAATGTTGATTGTGGGTGGAAATTAAATATTATTGGCCCTGTACATTATTTGCATAGTTGCAGTTCAACAATATTCATGAATTTAACTAGTTTTGACCTTAAAAATAGGGAATTGTTGTGTTCAAGATATCCAACCTTATGGATGATTCTTACTGTTTTTTTTGTAGATTGATAAATTCACTTTTATTTTGAGGGTTTTCTCATTTTTAGCTCAAGATGGTGTTTCCAAAACAGCAAGAATTATTTCAAAACACTATGGTTTGTACTCATCCATAAGAGTTCTGATGCTTCCTCCCCACTTTCCTCTCATCCCCAGTGGAATCAGCTGATGGAAACAAAAGGAGTGATGAAGCAGATGGCAATTAAACGTGTGAAATGCAGCTCTTTGGAAGTAAAGTTGCCAGACGATCAACAAGGGACACGTTTTAGAAACATAGAATGAAAAATGTAGAGGTGTTAAAAAGCGCATATGACAAGGTCAGGGTGTAAATAAACATCTGATGACACGTGTTGTGTTAAGCTTAATTATCACAACAGTATATTTTTTTAAATGTGAAAATGCTCTCATATGATGAAGATAAAAATGTTTATTCATTATGTTTAAACCCTTATTTTCAGACGCATGTTCGCCAGACTCAGCAGACTAAAAAAAGGAAGAAAATATCATGACTTAAAATCTGGCTCTCTTGAGGGTTGGCAAATGCAGTCTGGTGTTCCCCCAAACCTTTTAGATCTGTTACCTGCTTTCTTGGAGCAACCAGGGAGAAGCTTCTAATTAGTGCCACAGTGACTCAGATGGTCTCCTCTCCCCACACCTGAAGTTAAAACAGATTTAATCATGTTTTTTCACCCACAAAAGCAGTTCATGAATTTACCCTTGCATAAGGTCTGTATAACCCACAAACCACAGGGCCGCGGACCAGTACCGGGTTGTAGATTAGGGGTGGCACAAAAATCAGTATGGCGATTATCAGCGTCTTCCCTCCTGCAATATAATTTTGATATGCTGATGGCAAATACTGAAATTTAAAAATTATGATCCTCTGAACATGTCGGTCCCTGTTGGTTATGCTGCGTACCAGTTGTACTGGGAAGTCAGGATTTCCGAGTTCTTCTGGAACGCCCCTGAAGTCAGAATTTCCAACTGGGAAGTCGGCAGATCCTCACCACCCCCCGAGTTGATAATCAAAGATGGCTGCCCCTAGTATGAACAGCAATTAAGCTCCTGTCTGTTAGCACTTCTGACTAGTGTTTGCCGCATTTAAAGGAGACATATCATGCTTCTTTCTCCTTTTCACTATGCCAGACTAGGATGCCTGTAAAGCATTTCTGCCCTCAGTACAAGTCATTTAGTTCCTTCATTGCCCCACAATTGCGTTCTCAAAATCCTCATTTTAGGCCATTATCAAGCTCTCGTTGAAACACTCGGATCTCAGGATGACCTAAAGTTACCTCGCAACGTCACAGCCCTTTGTGCTCTGATTGGTCAGTTCTATCGGGGGTAGAGCCAGCCTGTCCTTCTTCTTCTACTGTATTTTCCAGCAGGCTCAAAGCAGCAACCGCATACTGAGTCCCCCTACAGGCCAGAGCTGGTACTGAGTGAGTGTGAGCTAGGGATCTATATACTGCTGCTGGATGTGTTCCACAGTGACGGTTTTGTGGCTAACGGACATCACAGAGGAGGAAGTGTTTTATCAGATTACTCCAATAAAAAGAAATGTAACTCGGGTCGTCACGACGATTGAAATCTCGCGGACATCTCGCAATGACCTATTTTCAGAGGCATCAAATCTCGTTCTAGGATATCAGAAAAAATACAATATCTCATTTTTTGAAAATTAAGGGGGTGCAAGGTCTTGTTTTCAAATTTATTATATCATATGTAAGTATTAAATCATGTATCAGCATGATATGTCTCCTTTAATAAGCCCATACAGAAATGCTTCCATATTTACAAAAGAAAAACAGTTTTTACGCAATAATTTATTAATAATAATAATAATACGTTTTATTTCAGGGCACCTTTCATGACACCCAAGATCACCTTACAAAAGTACAAATAAAAAAGTTTATGAAAACAGGTAAAAACAGACATAAAATTGTGACATAGAATTGTTTGATGTTTATATAGAAATACTGCTATAGTTTTATTTATGTTCATCATGTGGCACGTGTAAACTACAGTGCAGGGCATGCTAACAATGACTAACTTAATGGCTAACAACAGTCTGGTAGATTGGCAAGTATTTATTCTGACTTGTAACTGAAACACTGATAACTCAGACATAATGTCATTCCCACTCCCCTCTCCCAAGTTCTGATGTTTATGGAACACAGCATTCATTTTAGCTTAGCTTAGCTTAGCTTAGCCTAGCATTTAGCCACTAAGTATGGCTTCTCTGTGTTCTTCTCCCGCTATCTCCTGCCTAGTGTGTCAGATGTTAAGTTACTCCTTGTCCTACTTTGGTGATGATGGTAAATGTATAAATGTAGCATGTTCTTAGCATTGGAAATGCTCTGCACTCCTGAATCTAAAGCTTCATTTGCAGCTGTAGTTAACCAGCAGGATGTAGCCAGTGTGGGCCGTGTTAGCATAGCCTCTCCCCTGGCCTGTAATAACTTGGCCGCTGTCTGAGGCAACCACAGCCCTAAGTTGAAGACTCACTTGGCACTCCACCAATCAAGTCTCATCTCTAACAGGAGTGGCATCAGGTGTGGTCTCCTATTGCTGTCATCCATCTTCAAACTTCCAGGGATGTCTGACTGCATAACTTGGTTGTATCTCATCTTTATATCATCCTGAACCTTTTTTCTCTGACTGCTCGTATTAACATGCACAAAGAAATACCTCTCACTAGATACGTATTTTCACTTTTTCAGACCATTCTTTGGATGACCTGAGATGGTTTTGTGTGAAAATCTGAAATACTCAGACCATGGCAACAACAGCCATATCATGCTAAAGATTATGACAGGATAAGTGTTTTCTGAAAAAAAATTAGCACATCAACAGGAAAGCAAACCTCCCACCACAGAATAAACAAACTTTGTGGTGAATTCAGTCGTGACTACTGAACCCATCAGGTTTTTCACCTGAAATAATCGGCTAACCAAAAATCAAAAAGGAGAGAGACATCAGACTATATGAGGATGGGATGTGTCATGTCTACAACCCACTTCCTCAAAAACAGGATGGGAAGCAAACCTATTTGACCAAACCTCTTCCTGTTGCAAACATGTTCTGTTGCTCTTCTTGTTGTTTTGTATCTTCTCTAAAATAAAAAAAATATTCTGCAACTGAATCAGTAACACAAAAACAAGGTCTGGAGAACAGCCAATATTCTGTTTATTTAACAGCATTTAAAAGCAGCATTTTGAGCTAAAATAAAAAAGGAGTAGAAGAAGTAATTAGTGCATTTCTTTCAATTTTTCAGATTAAAAAAAATTGAAAAAACTCTGATTATACTTACTTTGATGAAAATTCTTCTTTGTTTCTAGTGGTGAATTCTTCATATATTGACCAGAACAGTGTCTATATATACAGATATCCTGGAAAACCTGGAAAACTGATTGTCCAATTTTTTCGTCATGGAAGAAATATGGAAAATGAGAAAAAAGGCAAATGTCCTGGAAAAGCATGAATTGTCCTGGATTTTTTTTTTTTTTTTACAAATATCTTCCTTCTACCTTGTTGGTGAACGAAAATAAAACATAGGAAATGAAGTAAAAATGTAACTAATGTGCACTTAGTCATAAAATATGATTCATAAATAATGCAAATAAAAATATAAAAACTCAAAACAAAGGTGACAAAAAGGTATTAAAAAATGGTTAATAAAAATAGGCTACTTGAACAGTAAATCAACAAAATATATATTTTAAAAATCTGAGTAAATAAAGATTAAAACATAAGTATAAACTATAGATTTTTAATATCGAGCCACATAATAAAAGCCAGATTAAAAGAAAAGATAGCAGACACATGTTCATGCCCAAGAGTTAATAAAATCATTTTAAGTTCAGTATGATACAGTGGAGCTAGCTAGAGATACAGGACTTGTCTTCAACCTTTAATCTTGCTTTTAAGAAGGCTGGATTAACCCCCACACCATTACTGTACCTTCAGTTTGTTATGTGAAACTGGAATCTGGACAACATCCTGGAAAAGTCTTGATAAATGATTTCCAGAAAAGAGTGAGAGCCTTGTATATGATAAAGTTTTTTTTTCTTTTTCTAAAGATTTAAAAATTAGAAGTAGCGAGTTTTTTCCATGACTTTTTCTTAGTCCTCTTGTAAGTTGTCAATCCAGGATTTTTTTTTTTTTTTGAGGGATTTGTTAACAGTGTGAGACAGGGCATTTTCAATATTTTTGACAAAAACTAACCTGATAGTGTTGGCAATGCCTTGGTAGAAGTTTACCAACTCTTTTTCCTCCTCTTTGGAAACACTCTAAGGCTACTGGAGGCTATGATAAGGAGCTCTGCACTGATTGGCTGCCCATTGTGGAAGGGTTACAGACCAGGGAGGGGATTTTCAAAACAGCCTTGGCATCTGCCTGTGACAAGCGCAAAACACACATGTAGGTGGGGGCTGTATAATTATGACATCATAAACTCCAGGAAGTAGAAACTGAGTATTTTGAAGGGCATTTTCTTCAAAGAGACAAACATGAACTGAGAGTTTAGTCAAGGAGAGATATTCCTCTGCTCCCCATGACCCCTACAACAACATTAAAAACAAAGGGAATTGATTTTGCAAGACCCTTAAAGATGCTTTTAGGAGTTTCTAAGTAATTACAAAAAAGTCTCACTTTTAGATATATGCCTGATCGAAATACACACTTTAAGATGAGTTTTTTAGCATCAAAATAGGTTATCTAGCTATTCCTTAGCTTCCCGGTCGGGTTGGACCGGGCTGGACTGGCCTGGATACTCAACTTTGGGAATAAGACAATTAAAACTGGAGCAAATTTATATTATTCGGACACGTCTTAGAGCATCGGGCTGTAAGTAGTGATATATAACCGGCTACAAAACTACGATCTGCATCCTGTAAGTTGTTGAAAAAATCTGCTAAAACCATAACAAATAACCATGATGTTTCTTTAAGCCAAAGTGTTTATCATTTAAAAAAAAAAGCTTAATATTTTGTGCAATATCAAAGGAGTGTTAATTCAAAAGTTTTATATAAATATAACTGAAATGATCAAGAATCATGCATCTGTTAATCTCTGAATTTCCTTTTGTCTTGAAACTGGTTTAACCATGAGTTAGAATCTGAGGTTTATGATATGACTACAAAGCAGAAATGATACTAACATGTAAAAAAAAAAAATCAAATCAAGGCTGCACAGGAAACTCTGTTGATCCGACAGCCGAATTCATCACATTATCTTTGAGATCTAAGTACACTCAACAAAAATATAAACGCAACACTTTTGTTTTTGCTCCCATTTTTCATGAGATGGACTCCAAGATCTAAAATTCATTCCAGATAAACAATATTACCATTTTTTTCAAATGTTGTTCACAAATCTGTCTAAATGTTTGATAGTGAGCACTTCTGCATTGCTGAGATAATCCATCCCACCTCACAGGTGTGCCACATCAAGATGCTCATCGGACACCATGATTAGTGCACAGGTGTACCTTAGACTGTCCACAATAAAAGGCCACCCTGAAATGTGCAGTTTTGTCTCACAGCAAAATGCCACAGATGTTGCAAGCATTGAGGGAGCGTGCAATTGGCATGCTGACAGCAGGAATGTCAACCAGATCTGTTGCTCGTGCATTGAATGTTCATTTCTCCACCATAAGCCATCTCCAAAGGCGTTTCAGAGAATACGGCAGTACATCCAACCGGCCTCACAACAACATTCCACAGGCCACAATTGACAATCTGATAAACTCTATGCGAAGATGTGTTGCACTGCATGAGGCAAATGGTGGTCACACCAGATACTGACTGGTTCTGAGTCCCCAGACCCCCAATAAAGCAAAAAAAATGCACATTTCAGGGTGGCCTTTTATTGTGGACAGTCTAAGGCACACCTGTGCACTAATCATGGTGTCCGATGAGCATCTTGATGTGGCACACCTGTGAGGTGGGATGGATTATCTCAGCAAAGCAGAAGTGCTCACTATCAAACATTTAGACAGATTTGTGAACAACATTTGAAAGAAATGGTAATATTGTTTATCTGGAATGAATTTTAGATCTTGGAGTCCATCTCATGAAAAATGGGAGCAAAAACAAAAGTGTTGCGTTTATATTTTTGTTGAGTATAAATTCTGGTAATTCTGTAAATGTAAAACCTCTCTGATTAAACAGTTAAGACAAAGATTAGTTATTTTGTGAGTAACGTAAAGAAAAGGGGAACCATCACCAGTGAAAATGCTGCAAAATATGGGACTGGAAAAATAATCTTAATTAAAGTGTTTGGCATCATTTTGTGTTTTTAAGTAACTTTGAACCATAACTAAATTTAAACCATTGTGGCTTTAAAAAGAACTCATTGTAATATTTAAGGTAAACATAAATGATAAAAGTAAAGAGCACTCTGATACCTTTTGTCTTGTTTAATGCCTCGCAGTGGCTGACCCTTTGACTTTATCTGTTGTCTAACTTCGTAACATATTCAATCAAATCCCTCCCAAACAAAGAAATAAAGCTGAGAGACATAAAGGAGAATTTTCAAAACTTTTGATGTATTTTACAAATATAAAAACACAATTACAACAATGACATTAGGACATTCAGCACAAAAAATAACATGAAGGCCACAAAGAAAATTGGTTTTGATGCAGAGGAAATGGTAAAGAACTTTTTTTCTAGGCTTTGTTGAACTGAGCATTTTTTTAGCTGCTAGCAATATATGCACATAGGTAACACAACAACACCCACCACTGACTTAAAGACATAGTTTTGTCCCAATTCAGGAGCTTAATCCTTAAAGGGTGAAATTTAAGACTTGCTTCTAAGAAACTTTGTACCAAAAATTGTGTATTTAATTGATATTATAACCTTTCTATGGTGTTTGTTTTAACGAAATGTGTAACTGACCTCATGGTCATGTCACCACATGATCTTGGTGGGTTTTTATCTGGTTAAATAATGGTGAAATAAAAATAAGTAGGACTACTTACATCAGAAATTGGCACAACATGGGCTGTCCCATTTAAAGACAGCTTTAGATGCTGCCTGCTTGTCCAATTTGTTCCAAAACTTCCGTACTCCCGGTCCAAAAGAAAAAGCACAAGCAAATTTGAGGAGACATTTTGGAACGAACTGAAGCAAACCCAAACTTTGATAAGAAAGTGTTTTGGGACAACTCTTGCACACACTTTTGTAATGTTCAAATTTCTGTGAAAAATGTGCCAAACTGTCTCTTTACCAATGGAAACCAAACCTGCTTTTGCTCTGATACTGAGCTGTCTATCATTTCCAGTGATTTGCTCAGTTTGTTGGAAGTTTCCAGAAGTTCTTGAAGTGCATATGCGCCCAGGGCATTCTTTGTTTTGGACATCCTCTCTGCCTTCAGGAAATCTGTGGTGCCATTCAAACATATGTGCACATTGTTCAGTGTCACCCAAAATTTCAAGTTAATGCATTACTCAGCTTTTAAGCCGGTCATTTTTTAACCTGTTAGCAAAAACACATGCAGTTAAATCAGCAGCTAGCAGTGAACTGAAAAATGTCACTTATTGTAAACTTACAGCAGCTGTGTAGAATACCTAAACCTAATATATTACACTCGGTGTGATTGTGGACCACGTGGTTTTATCCTCACAAAAGCACTCATTACCTCGTATACATGCAGGGATGCAAGTATTCGTTAGGTCTGTACTGAAATGGTTCAGTAAGAAAATCTATCCTGTTGCCCCCCTTATGAGTAGGCATGTCCCCTAATGCCATCACTCAGAATCCTATATTTAAATGAACTGTTCTAGCACATTTGAAGAAAGATTTCCTGCTGTAGAGGGCCTTGGATGGCAAAACTGACATTTAAAGGCTGTTAAAACAATGAAAACACAGCAGGCCTTTGTTTCCTGAGACATTAGATCATTGTGCTGAAGTGAAACTTGAGGTAAGAATGTCAATATGATACACTGGTTTAAACTCTATTCTGTGAATACTTTACATCTCAGTTCACAGTTGAAGCATTGCAAGGGTGGGGCATGATGCAAATGTAAAGTCTTTTTTTAAGATTTTGGATTGATGTCTCATTTGAGAAGCAACTTTTAGCCACCCTAAACCCCAAAAATAAACACAAAAGGTGGACCTTTTGTGATTAACTGTTCAGTTGCAGAAATTAGGATGTCACCCTTAATAGCTCCTCAGTCCATTAAAATATTTCTCTGTCCACTCTCAAAATTCTCCCCCTAATCAGGGATCAGTTAATGGGCAGCAGAAAAGCATGCTTAATGAGTATGATCCCTGCATTAATCTCTCCTTTTCCTGAGAAAGTCCCCAGTATCCATAAAAAATTGTAAGCACAGGAAGCCATTTTGTTGATGCCCTTTTAAACCCTTCCCTAGTGTCCACTAATCCGGTCCAAGAAGAGCTGAATTCCTTCGGATGCAGGTGCTTAGTAGCTGAACGAAATCCCTGTTGCCAAGAGAGCATAACATCATTGTCCGGTCCTGGTTTAAGTCGACCCAAGCCTTATGGGTCCCCCTCACCATGTGGAAAGTCCTTTTCACTCTTGCAAGCGTGATTTTCTGTCTGTGAGCCTCTCAGTTGGGCCTACGGAGGAGCTGGTGAGTTGGATCTTGTTGCCGTCGATAAAATCCTTAGATGAACCTTCGGGTGACGTCCTGACTGCGCTGGAGTACGACATGCTGACTGGCATCTTCAGCAGCTTCATTAATTTCCTCTTGTAGCCTTTGCAAGCAAAGAAGTAGATGAACGGATCCAAACAGGCGTTGAGGTTCATGAGGCACACGGTGATGTGCAGCGACACCTGGAAGGCGGTGAGTTCTGCGCAGCTGGGCTTGGACACCAACTTGCGAATCATGTACTGCAGGATGTCGATGTGGTAAGGGCTGTAGCAGACGACAAATACCAGAGAAACGCAGCAGATCACACCGATGGCTTTGCGGCTCCGTCCAGATTTGTCCGTAAGATGGTTCGTCTTGGCCGTGTGGTGGAGCTTGGAGCACAAGACCGAGTAAGACACGAGGATGGTCACCAAAGGGATACCATAACCGAGGATGACCGCACCGATCAGCGTGGGAGCGATGTTTTCAACCTTCTCAAAATTGGGGTACTCCATACAGGTGATGTAATCACCCTTCTCCTTGTTGGTCATCTGGCTGCCAAGGAGAGGAAGGGTTTGCCCCAGAACCAGAAGCCACACAGCGATGCAGATGTAGCGAACATTGCTGACCCTCCGGAATCGAGCGTAGCGCAGGGGCAGGACCACTGCGATGAAGCGGTCCACACTGAGGCAGGTCATGAAATTAACCCCGGCATAAGTGTTGATGTAAAAGGCAAGGCCGGAAATCTTGCACAGCGCCTCCCCCAGAGGCCAGTGGAAGCCCATGGCATAGTAGGCAATTCTCAAGGGCAGAGAAAGGGTGAAGAAGATGTCTGAGATGACCAGATTGAGGGAGTACAAAGTGGTGGAGTTCATCTTTTTTAGGTTCGGCCGTATGACGTGCAGAGCCAGGGAGTTTCCAAGAAGTCCAACGATGAACACAATGGAATAGAAGAGTGGCATGAGGACTTTGGCGTAGTCCCTGTGGTCGTACAGGGTGTCACATGTGTTATTGCCGTCATTACTGGTGGAAACGGGGGTGACAGCTGACGGCATAGGAGTGGAACCCATCTTGATGTTTTCAGAGCCCAAAACTGCAAAAACAAAAGAATAAAATGTGTTGAAACATTAGATCATTTGAGAGATGTTTTTTTTTTGTTGACTTCTTTGGTTTATGAATCACAACAGACGACAATGAAAATCTGTATTTAAGAGGAAGTAAAATCAGACATGTCAGTTTGAAAGGAAAACAAATTGTTGAAATGTGGAAATGAAACTCTTTTGGGTCGTACAACCTGGCAGAAGAAAGAGCACATGTCTGTGGCCCTGGTTTGGAGTTCCCCCACATGGCATTTACTCATGGAAAGGAACATTTGCTTGTCTCGCTTTAACTTTTTTTCAATTTGCGTGAGACCCCACATGAGGTCAAATTTGACACTTTATACAGTGCTGTTGTGCAATGTGATGACTGAAATGTCACACCACACTAACAGACTGGCTCACCAAAAAACCACAGTCTGCTCAGGCAGGTTTAAATCTTGTGACTTTAGAGTATTTCTGAGCAATCTGTTTATATCACGGCCAGTACACACAAAAAACGTATCAGGCCACCTTCAATGTAAGGTTTATGATGCAGCTGCCCTAAATTAACACCATAGGTTATGACCAACACCAAGTTATGTCCTGTAATGGCTGATACACCAGTATGCAGAAGCTGCTTAACTGAAGTTATATTTCTTGATGTTAACCCTTTAAATGCCAGCTCAACTGTTTGGCAAAGGTCAATAAATCTAGAAATATTTAATGTGTTAAAAAAATGTTTTTTGTTTCTTTAAATGCTTTAAGATACAGGGAAAATGCAAACAAAGCAAAATAACTTTAAAGAATTAAAAAAACTAAAAGTTATTATTAATACCAGCATCATTATTCTAAATACTTAACCGTATATTTATATTTAATCTCTTATTCATCAAAAACATTTTTTGTTTTTGTTTTTGAGTTAGTCAACTCACTATCAGCTATTTTACGTTATTTTAAAAACCTTTTATTACAAATTAAATAATACATTTATTCCTATTTAAATGGATTTTGTCCCACATATTTTTGCATTTTATGTCATCATGTGATCAACTGTCAGCTTTTAAAACCTTGAAATCCCAAACCAAGAAATATCTGTTTTTGGTTTGTTTGTAGTTTTCTCCGTTCCCTGAGATGTTAACAGTATCAAACAATGCTTAGATTTGTTCTGTTCTTAAAACATTAGATATCACTGAATTTATTGATGGCATCTGCCAAACAGTTGAGCTGGTAGCTAAAAGGTTAAAATAGAATTATTCATACATTTTCAAATTAAACTGTTCAACAAGAAAAATAGCAATTGTGTTATTTTTATCATGTGAGATTATAATTTTTTACTCACACTCCTGAATAGAAGGAAATATGTTTGATGGTTTAATATACTGTTGGATTAATTTTTGACTTCTCAGAGGAGCCCAGTGATCGGCTCAGATTTGGGTGTAAAAAGGTGAATCCATCTTGGGATTCCTAATTTGTTTTCAAAATGTGTTTTTAATAACAAAACTTTTTTGGTCTAAAAAAAAAATGAAAGACTTCCAAAATGTTTGTTTTCTATTTTTATTGGACAGGTAGTTATATAAATTTGTCAAGCACTGCGTTTGACAAAATTGGATACTTTATCTATAACGTTTATTCTTTCCAGAATCTTTGGGTGTGGTGCCTATCCCAGCTGACATTGGGCCACAGGTGAGGTATGCCCTGAAGTGATTGCCTTCCAATCACAGGGCTGCATAGAAATGGACAACTGTTCATGCTCACAGTTGTACTAAAGAGCAATTTAGATTCACCAGTTAATCGAAGAGCATGTTTTTGGTCAGTGGGAGGAAGTATGAGCCGGAGCTCTTGCTGTGAGGCACCTGCACTTTCTACTGTGCTACTCTGTTGCCCTCTTCTGTCCGACATCTGCAAAATGCAACCCTGACTTTTTATCTGCATGATTACTGGCATTTTTAGAAACTATCATTTTCACCATTTCAGTATGATAATTTGAATTGTGTATGGGAGAGTAAATCATAAGTCCACCTGTCAAAAAAAAAAAAAAAACATCATAGGAATCATCAAAATCTTCTTTTTTATTGAACATTTTGAACATGAATGAAGAATTTTAAACCAAATTCACCTTTTCATGCCCCAAATTCGAGTGGGTTACTGGACTTTTCTAAGACGTCAAAAATGAATCAGACTAAAGTGGTGACTGGTGGAGGGTGTGCCAACGTCTAAAACAGAGGCTTTGTGTCGTTGACCTGCTTGCAGCACTTCTGTAAATGCAGATTGCCTGCTTTGCAATTTTGATCCAAAAACAAATCTTTCACTGCTACTATACTCCTCATTAAAGTTTGGACATTTTATAAATATTTCAGTAAATTATTTCCACATTAAAAGCATTGCAAATGCTCCCTCCTTGAAAGTGGTACCTCATTGTAAAGTTGACTAATCAGGCTTTCCTAAGATATGAAATGTAATAGCTGTTGGTTTTATTAAAGGACAGAAACAGTCAACCAACATGTCTCTAAACTCTTTTTGAGGAGTATCAATGTGATTTATTAAAACTCCTTTACTCTTTTACTCATTCATCCAGGTCATGGTTTTCTGGAAGATTCAAAATCGAGGTAACTGGACTGTACTGAGTTTTGGGAAGACATTTTGTTTCTCATTCAAGAAGCTTTAGAACTGAAGAAGCTTCTTAGATGAGAAGTGAAACATCTTCCCAAAACTCAACACAGTCCAGTTCACTCAATTTTGAATCTTCAAGATAATTATTTAAGCTATAAACCATTTGAATGGGGGTTGAATACTGGGTTGTTAAAAAATAGCATGATGTGTTAAAAGATCTGACGATCTATACTGATGTGAGCTCTGAAGATTTATTTGAGGCCCAACTGGTCCTGTAAGGTACTGTAGATGGTTTTATGTGGCGTATGGTGCCATCTTGTGGTTTCTTTTAAGTGAAACCCTCAAAAGGCTGAATTTAGTCCTCCCGTTTGTCTTGGTTTCTCTCTAACCAATACTGAACACAGGCGAGTTTCACAAGTCTTTAAGAGCTGAAAATGAGAGTAGAGGGCAAGAAACCGAAATTTCTGATCCTTAACACTCAGATCAAACCGTGATGACCGCTAACCTTTAATCATACTCATTTAAAATGTTTTTTTAATCATCTCACATCCTTGCCCTGCTTAAACTGAGCTCATAACTGCCCTTTCTCAGTTATCACCCACTAAGAAACTGCTGTATGTCGTCGACTTACAGGACATTGCTGCTGTTTTTGCGGCTAAAAGTGACATGAAGGAAGTGAGTGAACAATAACACGGCCCTAACAGGGATCCTGAACGCAGCTGCAGCACTCTCACACTTACACTGCCAAAAAAAAAGAAGTGTTGAAAGATGAGCTTGTATATGAGGAAGTCGGCGTCCCCGGGTGCTCTGCCTTTGAATGGTTGGCAGTTGGAAAGTCACATTGTTGGAGCAAAAATGACACCACCCTGCAACTATGTCCGTGTCCCCCGGCACATGGTGCAGCAGAGAAACCTATTTCCTGGCCCATTAACACAGATGGTGGAGTATTTAGGGCAAACACGTAACACTCTCTTTTTCAATAGCATTAAAAAGTGATATGAAGAAGTACTTAGCAAATTATTATTTCTACATATTCTTTATCATTAGAAGGTAATTTACAGAATGGTAACACTGGCTGTTAGTTATTAAATTCACCCCACACAGTTCTTCTTGATGAAAAAGAATTGCAAAACAAGAAGTACGCAGTGGAGCTGTGGGGCTGCAAGCAAATATATTTTGTTTAAAAAAAGTGAAGTTAGGTTTTCTATGAAAGCAATGGGAGTGGAGTTGTTTTCGATGAAGTTGGTTGTGCAACAGAAGATAAAGCCGGCGGTCGAGAATAATGTGGTTTATCACTAATACGCAACGCAGTTTATGAATGAAACTAAGAAACAGGATGGCAACTTTAAAGTGTTGTTTGTGAAGTTAAAAAATTGAAATCCACTGTTTTACAGCAGCAGTTAACATCCAGTCTAATCACGGCCAACTTCATCTACCAAGAGGGCCTCATAGAAACTATCCACACAGCAAAAGGGCCAAACTTCTTTCACGGGGATAAAAATGACTAATCTATACTATTCAAGGAAAGTTTCAAAACTTTATTTCAGTCAATTATTTCTCCCATTTACTCATACCAGTCAGTATTGCTCATTCCAGGAATGTATGGACCCTACATGTCATATCTCCTCGTAAAGGTGATTACGTAGGCTTTCCAACAATATAAATTTCAATACCTATCAGCGTTATTTAAGGGGAGAAATCAGCAAAAATAATGTTTGCATACTTTCTTTGAGAAGTACATCCCTAATCAAACATTTATGATGTTTAAAAATATATGCAATTAGCAGTGCTTAATCTAAAAAGATAAACAGCATTCAAGACGGTTTGAGCTTCTTTTTTGATGCAAGTAACAGCATTTGTTTAAGCTTGTTTTCCTTAACTTTTTATTTCTGTTTGCAAATGCATGGAAAGAGTTTAAAAACAGACACAATTACAGGAGAGTCAAGCATTATGTTACAACATATTCCTACTTTATTTGCTTTCATGACAGAAATTATGAGGTTTTCCTAATGAATATGCAGTTTTTGATGTTCAGCCGATCGGCTACATTAAGAGAGGCGCAAATGAGACAAGACACATCCAGTTAGGATTATAAAGATTAATATAAAAATGCTGCATGTTGAAAAAAAAATGTTTTAATGTCTGCATAAATGACATGAAGAACAACACAATTTTAAGGCCTGTGTCCTGAACTGCCCTTTTTGTGATGGCAGTGTTTACTTTAAATCTGAAACTGAAGCAGTCCAGAGTTTACAGCGCGCCAATGGAAAACCCCTCAGCTGATTTCTGTCAGAAGTATTACTTAATAGTAGTTAAAGTTTTGGGACAGCACCTCACTTTTCGGTAATGCTTCTCCCTCACAGGCCAATCAAAGTGCAGAGGGAGGGGACCTGAGTCAGATCTGGAAACAACAAGGCAGAGTTAACCAATACTCATCCAAGTGGGAAAAGGGGACTTTATGAGCCCAACATTGCATAATTCTATGTGCAGATTGAAGTTTTGAGACTTTTCCAGGAGTCTTTTATTTGAAAAGTGCACATAACTCCTTCAAAGCAGAACCCTCTGAGTTTATTGTGCTTGTTGTAGCGCTGCAGCCACTTCCTGAAGGCTCCCTGTGAAGGCTCTGAGTCATCCAAGGTCATGGTTACCCAGCACGGATCCAAGTGGCAACTGGACTGGTTCAGATTTAGAAAAACTGACAAAGCCTTCAGGAGGAGAGGCAAAATGTCTTCAAGAGGCTGAACCAGTCCCGCTGCCACTTGGATCAGCATTGGTCGACTGGATGGCTGGGAGTCTCCCCACGACAAGTGCAATAAGAGGACTCACTGTGGAGGAGTTTGTGCACCTTTAAAATAAAAGACTCTCCTGAAAATGTCTCAAACTTCTGGAATGCACCTCGAACATAGAAATATGTACTTTGGCCCATAAAGTCCCCTAAAGAGGGCCAAAGCTTTTCGCTTGATCTGTATTTACTTGTCTTAAATTATGGAAAACCTGCTAACATAAAACATAATCTTAATCTCAACCAGGGTTTGTGTAAAGATGTCAAACCTCAATAGATGTACTGCTTTTCTTGTGTTCTTATTTACTTATTTTATCAAGTTAATGATTAGTGTGACCCGTCTTGTAAGTCAAGCATTTTAATGCAACAACAAAAAGATCATAGTCGAAACAACTCTTCTCGATCTGTAATTTAAATTTGTACCTTTTACTCTAAATGATGGCTGCAAAAACCTCTGAATTTATTCATAAATTACATATAATACAAGTTCCTGGTGCCAGCAGACAGTCTTAGCGCAACAGGTTGTTTCAAATGTGTTTACTTAACTTTCAAAAGTTGAGCAAAAGTGAGAGAGGTTCACACTCGTGGGCAAAATGAGAGAGAGAGAGAGAGAGCTTCAGCAGGATATTTTGTCTCTACAGTAACCGGCGGTAGATACGGATCTTGATTGAGAACAAATAAAATCATACATCATACATCTTTCCAGTCAAGAACTTTTAACTTCAATAACTGCTTAAGTGCTGTAAAAAAGCTCATAATTTTAATTATTTATTGCTTCAAATTTGATTATCAGGCACCAATTTAACCTTAATAAAAAAAAAAACCCACATTTTTAATACACCAGTATTTTCTGATTAACACCATGGGCACAACTGTGAGCACAATATTAGGTGAAGTTTGTTTTAAAATGTCAAAAGTACCCTGCACACCTACTTTAGCTTTTTATGCTTTTGTTAACCATATTTGAAAAACTAATGACAGACTTTAAATCTGTTTGTGTAATTAAGATTATTAGTCCTGTAAGCCCCAAACTATGGAGCAAGCACATCCAAATGTGCATGTAAACTCTTAAACATTGCTTTAAATATTATTTAAAATGTGTTTCTGGCACTAGAACTCCCTCCCATATGACGCATATCTGTCCCTCTTGTTTTAGGGCTGCAGAGGCATAATGTGTTACTTAAGAAGCTGGAAATTTGCATCATAATTTATTACGAAAGGGCCAAATGTCAATATTTGCATGCGTCTGCACTTTCAAGATATCTGTTATCATTGTTCTTGCTCTTCTATGTGTGAGTTTGGCACTGGAGTTGCCTCATAGTAGCTCAGAGTTTAACTGTTTACAACAAATTACAAATTAAAACTATGAAAAATTGAGCTGCGGTGAGAAGCTTCAAACTTTTAGCATTTAAAGTTATTGTTTTAATCCTGACGTTACAACGTGGAAAACTCAAGTGTTACTACACTGTCCACAAGTCATATTATAAAATTGAAATGATGAATATTGTAGTGAAAATGCCAATAAACATACAAATAAAATAAGGTTTGCATCTGTGGATATCTGACAGGAGAGGAAAACACCCTTAGTGTATCCATGTTATAATAAAAATTTTTGAAAAAAAAGCTCAGGCAAATGTTTCTCCCCTTTAATAAGACCAATCGGTATTGTGTTCTATATCACTGGAAAGCCTGGTTAGTCACCTTTACAAGAGATACCGCTTGTAAGGATCTTGCATTCTTAGAATGAGCATCACAGCTAAACATGTGGGTAGCGCCCCCCTTAAAAGTGTAACAAAATCCCCTCCTCCTCTTCAAGAAAGCCTCAGTTCCTCAGTGTAGCAAGGGTGAGGAACCGGTCTTCTTGGGGTGTTGTCTTCCTGGGACGGCCTCTTTGCAGTCTGTCTTTTCACCAGTCTCGTGGTCTCATGTTTGGAAAAGGGCTGACGCCAAAGATTTCTGCCACTCTGCGAAACCAGTTCACCAGCTTTAAGCTGAAGGGGCTTTGCGCACATTTTTTGTGGGCGCTACCCACACGTGTAGCTGTGTTGCTATTTCCATGAATGTGTTGTACCGCGTTGAACAGGTAGTAAATCAAGCTAAAATATAAAAACAATCAGTGCTATTAAAGTGGAGTAATAGCTGAGTAAAATAATGTTTTCTAGCATGTTTTAGGAGTATATTTAGTACCAACTTTCATTTTTTTTAAAGTATCGAGGATGTAATTGGTAAAATATTTTGTTTCTTTATGAATTTTACATTACATTTTTCACTATAACATGCTTTGCAAGTGTTCAAAGTTGCTGATTTCAAACTCAACATGAAATTAAAACATTTATTGTTAAGTTACACTTTGTCTGATTTTCAGTCAAAAACATCTTTTTAAATTTATAAGAAAAATAAAGCAAAAAAAAACCCAATATAATCTTATTTGTGACATTTTACAAGCTAAAACAAGGCATGTATTCTTTTAAATTGATGTACAAGGCTAATTGTGAAAACACTTTAATTACTTGCATCCTGATTTGTTAGACACATTTTAAGCAATAAAAAAAAGAATTAGACCAACCTATATATTGATATGTGAATTTCTGTTTCCTTTGCCAAAATGTTCCCTTAAAAAGATTAAATGTTGTAAACAGAGACTTACCTAAAAAGAGAGATGATGTTTGTGTTGTGCTCACGCTGATCCAGAAGTCAACACAAAGTTTATCTCAGTTGTGAGCTGTCTTGAAGGCACAGGCACACTGGCCAGAGTGAGAACAGCATGACACACAGAAATCAAGATCCGTATCTACCGCCGGTTACTGTAGAGACAAAATATCCTGCTGAAGCTCTCTCTCTCTCTCTCTCTCTCTCTCTCTCTCTCTCATTTTGCCCACGAGTGTGCACCTCTCTCACTTTTGCTCAACTTTTGAAAGTTAAGTAAACACATTTGAAACAACCTGTTTCGCTAAGACTGTCTGCTGGCACCAGTACCTTGTGTAATATGTCATTTATGAATAAATTCAGAGGTTTTTGCAGCCATCTGTGTCACAATCTGAGAGAGGAACATTGAAGTTTTGCACACATGACAGCACCGTCTATGCCATGTGAGTTTACTCTTGGGAGGATGTGGCTTCAGCTGCAAACACGACACCATCCAGAGAGTGTGTCGTCTTAATTTTCAATATTCACAAAGTGGATTCATGCAGTGATGGGTCCCAAAAGTGATCAGTATTTGGGGGGCTGCTTTGAGATTTTTCTCAGTCTTGAAACAGTGTGAGTTTTTGTCGTAGGCATGTTTTAGCCTCATAAGTTTAGTATATGGTCGACCGAAACGTAATATTTGAGCTCAGTTTTAGTCTATTAGATGTCCTCATTATTTATTCAGTACAAAAAGTCTGATTTTTTTTTCTCCTTAAACTTAAACATAAGACGAATTGTCAAAATAGCTTAATTTTAACTCAATTTATGCACTGGCAGCACTGAAATTAATTAAAATAACCTGATGACATACTGACATTTAATGAAAGAGAACACTAGAACACTAATGCTGTGTTCCAGGCGACCAGTAACTCGGATATTTCCCAGTTAAAATCTCCGAGTTCCGACCTAAAAGCGTTCCAGGCAAAATACGACTTCGGTTTGAGCGCAAGGAAATCTGGTATGTAAATTAACCAACATGGCAGGCATTATAAGATTTATGCTTTGTCAACTACCTCATTTGAGTGAAACAGAAGCGGGGAAACGGCGCATAATGTAACAGAAGTTTATAATTTACAGTGTTTGTCTTTATTAAGAGGCTGCCTTATTGGTTAGGCAGTGATGTGACGTCATAAGTCATAACTCGGAGTACATCGATCTGGTACGAGTTCACCGGTCATAAGTTACGAGTTCGACTGCTGTTCCAGTGCATTTTCACGAGTTACAGGTGGGAAAAACGCGAGTTACGGGTTGCCTGGAACACAGCATAATGCTGCGTTCACAACGCAAGCGACCCAGCTACCAAAGTTGCATTGCCCACTGACGTAGTGTTGCGCGTCCATAAATACCTAATTTTGGTAACCGCTGCTGGTGACGTCACGTCCGCTCAAGTTTCACCGCGATCATATCATATATCATATAATAGGATGTATAAGCGGACATTATTCCAGGTGTATCGTTTTCACTCACTTATCAAACACAAAACACTGCAGCTGATGCCCTGCAGCAGCATCATCTGTGAGTTTCCTGCGGTCCGTCTAGGCGGAACTAATGTCCTCACTGACATTAGTTCCGCCAAAACGGAACTCATCCACCCTGTAGTCCAGATGAATAACTGTCTGTCTAGGGTACCGTCACACGCACACACACCGCTGATTGGCTGATGCCGCACAGCCACACACGACGTCGCCTGAATAGATCAACTTCTTTTTAACTTTGACATTGCGCGACGAGTGAAGTGATCGTCTTGTACGCGGCTGTCGCATCGCGGGAGGGTTAGCACCGCCCCATCGCGGCTGTACATTGACTTTGAATGGAGAGTGATCGCAGAGGTAGGACAAGTAGCGTCCGGTGTGAACGCATCTTTACACAACCTTTAGTAACCCCATCACTAATGTCAGGTATCTATCATATTAGGATTTTCTAAACCTGAAGAGATGTTTCATCTATTCGAGACCCCACACCTTAAGATAAATAAGGCGTTGAACAGTTTTGATTGAACTGTGTGGTTTGCTCCAATCATCTCAACACAGCCCACCACACACACAACGATTCTGTTCCACCACGACTCAAGAATCTAGTCTAAGACAGAAGTCTGATACAAAAACTAAAAAGAAGAAACACTCCAACAACCAGAAGAGAATGATGGTTGTCTTGGGACTGTCTTAGATGAAAAATTACAAAGCAACATAAAAAAAAGACGGTGGAAAAAAACCTAAAGACGGCATGAACAGGTGAGCCTGTCCTTCTTTTCAGAGGTCCACCAAACTTTGTGGCTATGTTTCAGTTCGGCTTGTTTTCATTTAAGCCTGCGTCCTTGTTCTACAGTCAGCTCGAATCTCGATTGACTACATTCACGTCACCATTCACAGAATCATGACTTGGGAGTTGTCAACTTTCCCAACACACATGAAGATTTTTGTTTATAAGTATTGAACAGGTTTAACATTTGTGATTGTCAGCCCAACACGTTTCAGAGCCGATCGTCGTGACGAATTTACTCTTAACACCTCAGACCACAGGATAATCTTATAAGACGTAAGAGAAAGAGTCTTTCCGTCCTGGATTACTGCAAAACATATGAGGTATTTACTGAAAATGCATTTAAACCCAAACATGATTTTGTCAGCTGATAAAAAATTTAAGACCACAGCTTTTATCTGCATAAATGTGTCATTTCTTGTCAGGACCTCCTGATGGAAAAACAGATGAACTTTCTTTCTTTGAACATGTTACGGTTGTTGAGCTGCATCAGCAAAGCCTCACGCAACACTGCTGATGGTAAGACAGTCATTTGAATTATCAACGATCCTGTGGGCTATGGAACAAAAAGTCAAGAGGTAGACCCCCCCTCCCCCAAAGGAAAAAAAAAATCATACAGAGTGTAAAGGAAATGGCTGACATTTTACGTAAAACCTTTTTATTCTGAAAAAATAGGAATGTATAAGTTGGAAATGCTTCGAAGGGGTCACTAAAGCCCATTTTACATGACAACAGTCACGGGAAATGTGTCACTATCTCTGCGTTCTCACAGAGACATGGCATGAAAAAGATGTCGCTCACACGGATCCGCTAGACGACAGAAAAGGCTGTAGCGTCATGCCAGGCCAGTCATGTAGTGAAACAGCTAGAATATGAGCACACTTTCCGGTCAAGACAAACTTTTTACATACAACAATGATTTATTGTTTGTACAATAAATCTGTCCAGATAGTTTTGTCTGGATACAAAACCGAGCACAGGAAACAGTACACATGAAGATGGCTGAAACTGTTGTTGTTGTCACTGTTGTTTTTCCTAGGTGTACGCCAACCTTTATCTGAAAAAGTTCTGTGCATATGCCACATGTCATTGTTTTCCCCAACGAATGTTGATTCCTGTCACATGGAGACAAATACCAACACATTTTCAAAACTTTTCACTCTGAACCCTCATTTCAAAGGTATGTGGATTCAGGCACTCCAGGCACAGTTTTTGTGTAAACAGAAGGCGCAAACGCAACAAAAAATCTGTCCATTTTGGCCCATTTTTGTTGTTGTGTTTGGCTGGAGATAATTTACGCTTTACTTCCCCTCACCGTCCTCTTCCCCTCATAACCTCCACCAAGGAGGTTATGTCTTCGGGAGAGTTTGTCTGTCTGTCTGTCTGTCTGTCTGTCTGTCTGTCCGTCCATCTGTCCATCTGTCTGTGAACAAAATAACTCAAAAAGTAATGGATAGATTTTGATGAAATTTTCAGGAAATGTTCAGCATGAGAAGAGGAAGAATTGATTCGATTTTGGTGTTGCTCTGGATCAGTGTCTGGATCTGCCATGACGAAAAATGCGATTTTCGTGAACAACTACTGAACTAGAATAGATACCATTATGAAACAAATTGCTAATGGTATGTTTTCATGGTCAAGGAATCTAAATATTTACATGAAATAAAGGTAGGACTTATATTTATGGTGAAAATCACAATATGGGAGAGGACTGTGGCGCTGGCAGAGGTCTGCGCTCTCCGAGTGCTTTTCTAGTTATGACTATTATAATTATAACTATTTTATGTAATATTAAGAATAAGAATAAGAATACATTTTATTTATCAAGCCTCAAACCTCAAAGCACTAATCCTAATAAACATTTGATCACAAAAAAAAAAAAAAATATATGCCTTAAACACAGTCGGCAATGATAGAGCAATGGTCACCATTATCCGGCCATCCCTCCATTATTTATTTATTCCTCTCGGGGTCCCATGGTGCTGGGTTGTATCCCACCAGACATTACGTGAGATGTGGGGTAAACCCTGATATGGTCACCAGTCAATCACAGGACCACATAGAGAGGCAGAGAACCATTCATGGTCACACTCATATCCAAGGGCGAATTTGATTCACCAATCAACCTAAATGGTATGGCTTTGGTCTCTGGGAGGAAACCAGAGTGAATGAAGAGAACCCACACATGCAAGGGGAGAACATACAGACTCCCCACAGAAAGGCCGTGGCCGATATGGGAATTGAACCAGCAACCTTCTGTCTGTGAGGCACTTGCATTACCTGCTGCACCGCTGTCTTTGAAAACTTTGGAAATATCTGCTGAAAAGTTGACTTTGTGTGAAATATTTAAAACCAAGAATTAGCTGATTTAGTAAAGAAAAAAGTCCTAAATGTCAAATTTTACAAGCTGTTCATTTAAAGAAGTAATGATAAAAATTTTGGACCAGCCTGACGACAGTTTCCAACTAAACATATATTTGATTTCTAACATGTTAAAGAGAAGTCACTTTATCTGATGTAACAAAGACCCCCTTATCATAAACTGTCCCTGAAAATCCATCAGCTGCGTCACATTCAATTCATTTTCAATTCATGAACAAACTTCTCTTAAATGACATAAATCATAAATAAGGAAGTCCCCACTTTGTTGTGATGTTTCGCAGTCAGAATGACTTTCAGTAAGAGTTTTTATGTGTGACTAATTTTGAAATAATGGGATGACGTCAAACCAAATCATTCATCTGACAGCATCTCATGACAGAACAGACATTTGGAGCTTTTTATGCATGAAACCTTCAGTCAGTGAGTCAATGGCTTAATGAGCTTATGATGTGGTCACTATGGTTTAATGTCAAAGAAGGAGAAGCTGATGAAACTCCTTTACTTTGGAGAAAGAGGTGGGACTGTCTTAAATGTCAGACATTGTTAAAATATCATTTTTATAACAGGAAGTTAAAAAAAGCAAAGGTTTCTAAAAAGTTTTGTGGTTAAAATCCCCAATGAGAAGATTCTTAAGAAGCAAGAACACATGATGAAGGAAAACTGAAAGTTTTAAAACTATAAAAAAACATCCCCCACATGTGACCAGATAAAAGACTGGAGAAATTATTAAAGGAACACTACACCCAAACAACAATTTGGCCTCATTTTCTACTCACCCTCATGCTGAACAACACTGTGGAGTAGTTTTGGAACATCTAGGATGCAGCCGGAGATCTGAGGGGATCCTCGCTGTCCACTGACATTGATATCATGACTTAGATAAGAGCCCGAACAAACAGTGTCCTTAAAAGTCCACAAAAAGTTGGCAATATTCCTCCATACTGCTCGTGCGCTGTAATCCAAGTGTCCTGGTAGTGCGTCCACCAGTTACTCGAAACGACATCATTTAGCACATGTTTATAGCCTAAACAGTACTACTTGGCATTTCTATGATACACTTACGGGTGCCTACGGGGGCCGCGGCTGACCAAACCAAAGGAACACGCACTCTGCAATAACTAGGAGCGTAGAACAAGAAATCCCACATTCTGCTGTGAGCGACGGAGCTGTGGACAGACACAAGAGGGGTCAGCAGAATGTGGGAGTTCTTGTGTTGTTGGTTCTTGTTCTAATGCTCCTAGTTAATGCAGTGTGCGCGTTCCTTTGGTTTGGTCAGCCGCGGCTCCGTGAGCACCCGTAAGAGTATCATAGAAATGCAGTAGTACTGTTTAGGCTATAAACATGTGCTAAATGATGATCAATGTCAGTGGACAGCGAGGATCCCCACAGATCTCCGGCTGCATCCTAGATGTTCCAAAACTACTCCACAGTGTTGTTCAGCATGAGGGTGAGTAGAAAATGAGGCCAAATCGTTGTTTGGGTGTGGTGTTCCTTTAAAGACCTAAAAAGTTTCTGCTATGGCTGGGAAATATATCGATTAACTTGAATTATTTCGTGGAGAAGATTTAAAAATTAATCAAGATTTATTTTCTTGACTTGGTCCAATTGTAAATTGTTTTGATGTTTGAAAATATTAACACTGAAAATGTACAGTTTTCATGATAGTAAGCCTTGTCAGGTTCTGGACAAGCAGATGTTTAGGCTTTTATTTCTTTCTTTTTTTTAAATAAAATACTGTTTCAAGAGTTCCGTTTTAACGAGTTGAGGCTTGTGTGATGATTTTTGTCACTTTGAGTTATTTTCTGTTTGTTTTAAGAGAAAAAATTGATTGAACTCATTCATTGTGTGTGAGCCCTAGTGTTCCTTCTGATGAGCTTTTTTTGTGTTTTTAGGAAAATTGTTTCTTGTATTGACGTGAAATCATTCATACAAGTGGCAGGTTTGTAGTTTTTATTGTGCTGAAATATATACTGAGTGTGTGTTAGGATTATGTCAAACTACACTCATGGGCCACTTTATTAGGTACACCTTGCTCGTTCAAGGTCCAACCCCTCTTTCTGCAGCATTCTTGTACGGAGATGTGGTGACCATGGAGAACACTTTCCTTTTCACTGATTCATAATGAACATTCAAACATTGTGATCATGGCCTGTGTGTACATTCATCAAACATAAAACCAGGATTGAAACATCTGTTCAGAGCTGTCAACAAGGCACAGTACACAGTGAAGACAGTGAAGCATGGTGGTGCAAGCATCATGATATGGGGATGTTTCTCGTGCTACTGTGTTGGTCCTATTCATCGCATACCAGGGATAATGGATCAGTTTGAGTACATCAGAATACTGGAAGAAGTCATTTTGCCATATGCTAAGGAGGAAATGCCCTTGAAATGGGTGTTTCAACAGGACAGTGACCCCAAACACACCAGCAAGCGAGCAAAATCATGGTTCCAGACAGTGTTGCCAAGTCCGCTTATTATAAGCGACTTTGGGCTTGCTTTTCTGTGAAGTCGCTTATTAATATTTGTAGTCGCGGGTTGCGGTTTTCTTGGGCTTGTTTCTAAATTGTAGTTGCTTATTTGGGCTTTTTCCTAGCCCCATAATAAGTTGTCAAGCAGATAATTTCAATATGTTGTTTAAATATAGGATAGTTTGTCCTGCCTGTTACTTTGCCTGTTCCCTCGGCCCCCAACCCCCGCCAGTGCCGCCACACACTGTCAGACACACACACAGAGGAGACAGCAGCGTCGGTTCCCACCCACATCCTGCTTCTAATTGTAATTGAGAAATACATGCACACCACATGGACCTGAAGCCACCTACATAGCTTGTCACATGCACGGTACAATTTTCCAAAACTGCGCACAGTTCACCAATCTGTCCATTTGAATGTACATTGGCAATCTATCCCACAGTTTTTCTCTCCCCAGAACTTAAATAGAGGGCTCAATAGAAAAGGCCGCTTGTTTTGGGCTTGTTTTTAAATGCGTGGTTGCTTATTTGTCTCACGAGATCTGGCAACACTGGTTCCAGACAAACAAAATTCAAGTTATGGAGTGGCCAGCAAAATCCCCAGACCATAATCCCATTGAAAACTTGTGGGCTGACATAAAAAATGCTGTTCATGAGGCAAAACCAAGAAATGCTGAGGAATTGTGGAACGTAGTACAATCGTCCTGGGCTGCAATACCTGTTGACCGGTGCCAGAAGTTGGTAAACTCCATGCAGCACAGATGTGAAGCAGTTTTCAGAAACCGTGGTTATGCAACTAAATATTAGTTTATGATTCTCGGGAAAGTTGAATCTCCAAGCATTTCTTAGTTAATAAAGTACATTTTTGAGTTTGTACATAAAGATGTCAACACTGCTATTTTTTTGAACATTAGATTTCTTGAGATTCTGTTAAATATCAAATTAAATGACTTTTTTCTGATTTTCTGGCTTTGAATAGAATGTGCAGTGTCCGCAATGCATTTGTGTGCATGAGAATAAAATTTATTTGAAGAATTTTGAGGTTTACTCACCTTTTTAAACACACTGCTATTGTTATGAACATAACTGTATGCTACGTCATAGCAGCGCTGCTTGATATGGATTGGTCTGTGATGAGTGTGATGAGCTGAACGATCGTCCAATCCCAAGCTGCTGTTGTTTTTAAAGGTTCTGCCCCTGAAAACGTTTTCGCAGGGCTCCTTCCCAGATGGATTAGTGAAATATTTCCAATATGGAACTGTCCTTCTGGTTAAAACAGATAAGATGGGGGCAACTGCCACAGCGTTAAGTGTAGACTTCAAACTCTCACTAAAACATGTCACAAGTGGAGTTAAAATCTCCTTTACATGGAGAAAGGCTTTCAGTGTTGTTTTTAATTTAGAAATGAAATGTGGTCCATATCTGATAAAGCTGTTACTGAAGCTGTTAGCATCTATGCTCATTCCTGTCGTCTTGCTTGTAGCGCCAACCCCTTCTTGCTCTAAAGTTTGCTGATTGTGCAGTGCTGCTTTGAGCCAAGAACAATATGTTTAGATTGGAGCTTGGCAAATGAATCTGTAAGCAAGTGTAGTAAGCATGGCCAGTGTCGTGGGGCATTTGACCCTGTTCCTCGAAAATCCTATAAATTTGGGTCGACGTGGGCATTTTTCACAATTTCAAGAAAATCCTGTAAGGTGGTTTTGGGATATCAGAAGCAGGTGTTTAACCCTTGAGTGACCCTTCAAAAAAGCTACACGCATGACCCTTCAAGTGGACATTTTTGTCCATTTCTGGAAAGTGTCCAGTAAAAGGTCACAGGGGCATGATTTTTGGCAAGCGGGGGTAATTTGGGGTTAAATTTGAGAATACCAAGTTTCAGTGAGAAAATCCATCATTTAACCGTGTAATGCAGTTTTATCCCATCCATGACCCTTCAAGTGGACATTTTTGTCCATTTTCTAGAAAGTGTCCAGTAAAAGGTCACAGGGGCATGATTTTTTGGCAAGCAGGGGTAATTTGGGGTTAAATTTAAGGATGCCAAGTTTCAGTGAGAAAATCCATTATTTGACAGTGTAATGCACTTTTCTCCCGTCCATGACCCTTCAGGTGGCCAAAAATGTCCATTTTGTAGATAGTGTCTAAAAAAAAGTGTCCAGGAAGGGTCATGGATGAGAGAAAAGTGCATTACACGGTCAAATGATGGATTTTCTTGCTGAAACTTGGCATCCTCAAATTTAACCCCAAATTACCCCCGCTTGCCAAAAATTATGCCCCTGTGACCTTTTTTTTAACCACTTTCTAGAATAGGACATTTTTGTCCACGAAGGGTCATGGATAGGTTAAAAATGCATTACGTAGTCAAATCATGTATTTTCACACTGAAAGTTGTGCTTTGGAAATTTTACCCACAATGACACCCCTTCACCAAAAATCAACTCTGGTGGGGAGGGGGATTGTCTGTGAGGGGGTTTTGGATTTTGGAAATGGACAAAAATGTCCAAGGCTCATACGAGGGTTAACATGGTGGTGATTGATAACCTTTACTCATAGCCTTCAAAGTTAAGTTAGGTCATCTATCAGTGCAAAAGACAAATGTTCATTTATACATTTACAAACAATAAAAAAAGGTAAAAAAGATAAATATTTAGTTCATTGGTGAAGATGCTGACTGGTAGTTTGAACCTTCGTGTGGCTCTAGAGGTAAAGAAAATACATGAGGATGTGGCTGATGTGACACAGCTCTGTAAAATGTAATTATAAGATCAGTTATGACTATGTTAATAATAACCATGCTATGGACTTTTCAAACCAGATTTGAAGCAGGTGATAAAATACAACAAAAGAAATATAGAGAATGATACTTATGAATGAAAATAAGCAAAATATGTAAAAGTGGTGATCAAATTTGAGTTATTAGATTACTACAAAGCTTCAAGGTAATTTATTTTTCCATTAGAAATAGATATTTTGATTTTGGGATCCTGTTTAAGCAATAAAAACGTTCTATAAAGGAGATAATTGTTCACTAAAGGAACCTGTCTTATTACCTTCGCCAAGGAGGTTGTTTTCAGGCGAGTTTGTCTGTCTGTGAACAAAATAACTCAAAAAGTAATGGATGGACTTTGATGAAATTTTCAGAAAATGTTCAGCATGGGAAAAGGAAGAAGTGATTCAATTTTGGTGTTGATCCGGATCACCATCTGGATCCGCCATGACCAAAAATGTGATTTTCGTGAATAACTACTGAACTAAAATAGATATCATTATGTAACCAATCGCTAATGGTATGTTTTCATGGTCAAGGAATCCAAATATTTAGATGAAATAAAGGTAGGACTAATAATAATGGTAAAAATCACAATATGGGAGAGGACTGTGGTGCTGGCGGAGGTCTGCGCTCTCCGAGTGCTTTTCTAGTTTTTTTTTATGTTACTGATGCTTTTCAATAAAACATTATTTCAGTGTAAAAAAATTGCAGCATGAGCAATGTATTTCATTTGTGATTACTTGAATCATTGTCAGCATAATTGCTAGATTACACTTTTTATTAACAAAAAAATCAATAGCTGCAGCCCTATATGGTACCATGACCTTAACCTATGGCATCCAAAATTTGCTTTTTTTTGTCAAGTGAAAGTCAACATTTATGGTATGTTTTAATGAAAAAAAAAGTCTCATAAAGCATTCTTAAAATGTCACTTATGAAAGATAAGGATAAACATGAAGCGCCATGACCTTGACATGGCCCTGACCTTTATATCCATGAACTTCAAAATTCAGCCACTTCATCTTTGAGTTTGTGCCCAGTTTGAGGAAAGTCCCTTTAAGGGCTCTTGAGATATTTGGTTCCCAACAGTTGGACGGATGGAACGACAGACAAATAGGCAGCCGTGAGGACAGACGACTCAACACAATCCCTCCGCCCTCCAGCGAGGCCGAAAAGTCGTTTTTAAATTTATTTTCCAGTGAAAGACGGTTATCACCTACTGGACCTGATTTTGGCTCTGAAGAAATGCTAAAGATAGAAAACCACATCTCCGAATCTTCACAGTTCAGCAATAATCTCTTGAATTCTTTGGGGTGAAGCTCTCATGGAGGAGACTCGCCTCCATCAGCTGTCGAAAACACATGTTCAGATTCTTCAGATTCTGGCATCCACAGACTGCACACACCGCACAATAGCATACAGCAAATATCTAACAGATCTGCAGACTGAGGGCTGGTGGTTTAATGACTCATAGATTCCAGAGAAGGAGAGTAACAAGGCAGAGGAGTTTATTTTTTGATTTATGATTTTTTGCAAGACAAAACAGCTCAAAGAGCGAGACAATAACACAGGATTGGCTGTACATAACATACAAACAGGTCAGTTTTAGAATTTAGGGGGATATAATACATGACAGAGAGGTGGGAAATTATGATTATGAACACACAATATTGATTTCATAAAAAAAAAGAAAGAAAGGGAGAGAGGGAACAAAATGAAAACCAAACGTAGAGAAATGAATCAGGGAAAAGAAAGAAAACACCCAGAGATGTTCTCCGTGTGTAAGAGGATATGCAAGTGTTTGCGTGTGTGGAAAAAAAAGTGGGTGTGTTCCTCTGTTCTTACATCCCTACTTAATTCAGCCAGCTCATCATCAGACCACAGAAGACTATCGAGCAAATCTTAACATGTTAGTTTCACAAGTCAGGAGGACATGATGCCCAAAGATGGAATTTGTCATTGAGTCAAAGTTGGCATTTTTGCACAATTTAGTTGATGATTAGGAAAAATGACTCGTGTGTGAGATGATTTGATCTGTTTTGTTATTGTTACTGGCAGGGCTGGGCAATATATTGATTAAATCCATTAATTTGAATTATTTCCTATGTAAGATTTAAAAAGGATAATGATTTTTTTTTCAAATTACTTTAACTCAAATCACAAGTTGTTGCAATGTTTGACGTTTTAATGACTGAAAATATACTGTTTCTGTAGGTCTTTTCAGGTTTCACAATAGCATGTGTTTAAGGCTTGTATTTGTTCTTTAAATGCAGTTATATGTTCACCAGAGAAGTCCATTTTAACTTACATAAACATAGCTCAGCCTTCAGTGTTCATATACACGAGCCTGCCTCAGTTTGAACTACACAATCAACGTTTTATGACAAATTTACAGCATGAATTTTAACACTAAGTAAGGTCAGATTTGATTTGGAACATAGTTTGATATAATAAAAGGCAAAACTCGATTCATATGATTTATGTGTAACTTGGAGGGTGTTATTTTTCATGAGAGGAAAATAAATAAAGGTTGTGGATTGGATTTTCTGGCAAGATATCTATAATTTTATTTTTAGGTCATCTCACCCAGCCCTAGTTACGAGTAACACAAAGTCAGGTAATAGAGGTGAGGACACACTCGATGACAGACTTGACACCTGTAGTGTAAAGGTTAAGGCTGTCCCAATCTGATATTGATATTGATATTGGTTCGATATCAGCAAAAAAAAAAAAAAAATCAGATTATATTGGCCTGCATCTAAAATATCCAAGATAAGCACTCCAATACAAGCAGTCCAATCTAATTTATGTTTTATTTATTTAATTCAGTTATAGAATATGCTTATGTTTAAGTTAAACACAGTGGTTATTTTACAGTTTAAAAATATATGTTTTTGTTTTTACTGGATTTATTAAGGTTAGTTTTCAGAGGTGTCTAATGTATTTTTTATATATTTTATTGAATTGTAGCATATTTTTATGTTTTAGGTTAAAATGCATTCAACCCATGGGTTAATAACAAATCGGTCAGCTTTTCTCATACCTATGATTGCTGACTACTGTTCTCTGTTTGAGTAATCTCACTTGATCAAGCCTTTTCTTACAGTCCATAATACAAAATAAGTAATAAAAATATGTATGATTACTGCTGATATCGTATTGGATTGATATTGGTATCGGCCAACACTCAAGGCTGCAATATCGGTATCAAAGGTGAAAAAGTTGTACCGGGACACCTCTGCAAAGGTGGTCAATAACAGGAAAGAAGCAGAATGTCAGACTGAGAAAAACAGTGGGAGGAAGACAGAGTGCCTGATCGTATCACAGAGATGAAACCAGCAACCCTCATGCAGTGAGGCCCTTGTACCACCTGTTGTGCCATTGTGCCATCCTAACCGACCCTAAGTGTCCTTTAGATTAAGAATTTTTCAGAGGAAGCCTCAACTTGACCAAATATTTGAAATAACATTACAAGTGTCAAATTTTAAGAGCTGTATGTTTAAATAATTGTAATTATAGATACAGTAGCCAGCCTGTAACCATATCCTTTTTTATTTTTGTTTATTTATGATTTAATTTATATGTATTTATTTATATCTGTAAATTGTTTCTACTTTTTGATATTCTGTTTACTATACAGTGCTACTGGAAGCTTAATTTTCCTGAAGGAGTCCTTCTAAGGGAATAATCAAGATCTATTTTATCTAATACAGTGGTTCCAAACTTTTCTCAGCCTGTACCCCTTCAGACTCTTGACCTTCAACTCCAACTTCAACTTTATTATAGTCCCGTGGGAAAATTGTTTTTCAGCAGCAGGCATCAGTACACAAGTACATGATAACACATAAATCATACAGACATTAATAAAAAAATCAGGAAAAATCCTGAACTCAAGTGAAAAAGGACGGCACTTAAACCACAAAATGGCAAAGACTAAGAGTCAGGCAAAACCCATAAAGTGCATTCAGTCATCAAAGTGCTGTGCAGTAGATAAATAAACAGTAATGAAGAACATACAAGATAAAGCAGATAAAAAGAGATTCAATAAAAAGTCAATAAATAATCAAGGATTAAAATCTAAGTCAACAATTCTATCCACAAGATGCACAAAGCACAAGACAAGAAAAACTAGTCAGGCCAATGAATTAAGGTGTTCAATAGCAACTGGAATAAAATAAGTTCTGGCTCGCCTAGTTTTGGTTTTTGACCTCCAGCCGTGTATTCCCACTATCACGCTCTTACAGCAGCTAGAAAAACAAATGTGTCTGTAAGCCTGCCGCCACCCCCTCCTCCCCCATTTAACATGCATAACATACAAATAAAATCTCTTAAAGTAATTATTTCTCACTAAATAGATTTAGCAGCAACGTCAGTGGGCAACACCAGTTCACTTTTGAAAAAGAAATGTACATTTCTGGAACATATTCAGTTATGAACTTCAAGCTGTTACAAACTCACCAGAGTTTTAATGAAGCTGTCTGACTGAACTTATGTTAAAGGATAAGTTTGGTTTCTACAGCTTTCACATTGTTTATAGAATGAAGTAGAGCAACATACTCACCCAGAAGGCTTTCCTGATCCAAACAGTGCTTCGGGAGATATTTAGATCCAAAATCGAGCGGCGGACATCTGTATAATGGTAGCACACGGGGTATGTTAGCGCTGCTCCTAAAACTGCATTAATCGTCCAAAAACTCATTAGTTTCACCAATATTTCATCATGGTCCGCTCACGCTACTCCTCCGCGACAGTCCGGGGTCACTCCACCCATGTTTTCGTGACTGTGCTGACCTCTGAACTGAAGACTGCTCTCTGGCCAGCTGATCTTCTCTTTGCCTCCGCGTCCTCCTTTCTATGAGCTCCTCATCTGTAAACTCTGGCTCGAAACTGTAAGGACACCCATCATATTCAAAGTTCTCGTCCACAACATCTTCATCCGATAGATATTCGTCCATTTTGCACAAAACTGGAAGAAGAAAGTTGTTGAGTACTGCCCATGTGCAGCAACCGTAAAGAAAGTTTTCAGTTCAGAGGTCAGCACAGTCACGAAAACATGGTTGGAGCAACACCGGACTGTCGTGGAGGAGTATCGGGGGGTGGACCATGATGAAATATTGGTGAAACTAATGAGTTTTTGGATGATAAATGTAGTTTTAGGAGCGACGCTAACATGCCCCGTGTGCTACCATTATACAGATGTCCGCCGCTCGATTTTGGATCTAAATATCTCCCGAAGCACTGTTTGGATCAGGAAAGCCTTCTGGGTGAGTATATTGTTCTACTTCATTCTACAAACAATGTGAAAGCTGTAGAAACCAAACTTATCCTTTTATATAAGAATTTTAGATAATTCAGGACAGATTTCCTTTTCCAAAATGAGGTCACAATACAAACATTTGCCAGTTTGAACTTGAACTACTAAAACAGCTGTTTGAAACCTGACAGGAATTCGTGTACACCCGACATCACTTCGCATTCCCCTGGGGGTACCAGTACCCCAGTTTGGGAATCACTGATCTAATCTAATCTAATCTAATGTTAAAGCTGGGGTTGGCGATTTTGGAAAACTAGCATGAATTTGAAAGTAGCATCTCCTCAGGGCTCCGCCTAACACCCCACCCCCCGATCACATGCACGCGCGCGGCTGATATATCCAGAAGACTGATTCAACTCCAAACCCTCAGCACAACGTGTTTGTTTTACACCAAATCATGTCTCAGTCAGCGGCAAGAAAACACCAAACAAACATGTAAAGTTAGTCTTTATAGCCTGATGTTGATCGGGGTATAGGTAGTTCCTCTGACATTCTCCACATAGCTGTCAAACCTCCCGTTTTGGCCATGAAACTATCATATTTTCTGTATTTTTATCCTCTTTCCCACCGTCCTCCTGTATCAGTATTCTCCCGTAAATCTCCCGTGTGATGATATAATAATAAAAACATTCCTCTGCCTCTCCAAACTGAACTCTGTCACTGGCCTGAATGGGGCGGTAATGCTCCAAAATGATGGATGCCAACCGCCTTAAAACCAGAGAAGAAGAAAAAGCCTTGTGAGACCGTCCACCTGCAGGAGCCTGGGTGGCAGCTGTCGCGAGATTAGAGCAGCAGAACAAACTTAGAAAAACAAAGAGTTTATTTTAGATTTCTTGTAAATCTGTCTTAAAATGTGAAGAACACTGGAGCTTGGTTGGGGTTGTGGGACGGCTCACGGCGGGCTTCCCTTATTTTCAAAGACAAAACTTGAAAGGTAAGCATTCTCCCGCGGACTCTGTGCACGCCGGTAAAATGCACGTGCAGTAGGCGGGCAGAATGGCGACAGGATTTGATTGGTTTAAAAACAGGTGTCCCGGCATGATTATTGGTTGGTGTTTTCCCTGTTTTACTCCTGCTGTAGATAGCGGATATTTTTCACTCTGTTTTAAGAACACATTATGAGTTGATTACCATCGGGTCATAAAGACTATTTTAACCAGTATTACAAAAAGTGTATCTAAATCAAATCGCAGACCCCAGCTCTAATGTTGAACCAGCCTGACTACAGTTGTATTTTAAATCCATTTTATTTTTTGTAACATGTCAGACATGAGTCATTTCAGACGTATATTCATTTGATATGACAAAGTGCCCTTTATTTATCATTCAGTCAGCTCATCATAAAATCACAGAGGACTGTCGTGCAAAGTCTGACGAGCAGCTTGAAGTGTTTCATGTTAGTTTCACAATTAAGGAGGTCATGATGCCCAAAGATGTTTGAAATCATCACGGAAGTTTGTCATAGAGTCAAAGTTAGTATTCCTGCTACATTTAATTGACAACAAAGACAAATAACACGTGTCTTGATGATTTGATCTTCTTGTTCCTGTTACTAGCAACACAAACAGCTTCACGATCTTCAAACCGGGAGCTGCTTAACCCAAACATAATACCTTGTGGTTTCACACCCTCGAATCACTCCCGCCCTGTTGGTACATCTTTCTGCTGAGCCTCATCTTCAGATGTGAGCTAATGCACTTTAATGCCACATTTGAACAAGAACGTGTGAACAGTCATCTGCTCACTTTGTTTTTTAAATGTATTGATTTGAGGACAAAGGCTGCATGCGTTTGAGAAACTAAAGTCAAAAAACACATAAACAGGCTGAGAAAATGTCACTGGAGACTGAAACCTGCTGAGTTTAAAGCGAAGGAGTCATGGTCTGTTTTCCTACACAACAACCAGCCTTTGTTCAAAACAAGTCCATCAGTGAGCAGAGGAAGCAGTTTAACTTCCTCGTGGCCTTGCCATGTGGGCCTGACTCACCGGGCCGCAGACAAGCAGGTCACCCCCAGCGCCGACAGACGAGGGGCATGGTCGTCTGCCATCTCTATTCATAGAACACAATGGAGCTGAGCTCGACAGAAGCGGTCGTGTACTACGTCTTTACTCTTAATCACCTGCTCCTACTGTAGGTGAGCGTTATTTACAGAGCAGGAAGTGATTAAGTAACGCATCAACAATTGTGCCTCATGGGAAGTAAATAATTTAGCATGTTTAATTTTAGTAGAGGGATAAAAAGATTTACCGTAAGTGTTTTTCACAACCGATGAGCAAATTGAACAGCCTGTTCTGAGCAGGGATGAAACAGTGGAGCAAACACATGCCAAAGTTAAATATCTGAGTGGATTTGTAGGTAAGAAACGTCATAGGATGTTTTTTTGTTTTTAAGTGGGGGTTGCTTGAGCCTAACCTTGCCACCTTAGAAACAAGTTTATTTCTGGCTGTAAGGATTTCCTTTTTTGGGGAAACATCATTTTTGCCTCTTTTTTTACGGTAAAATTGAATGGCATCTTAAAGGTTTAAAATGAGTTAACACTGGAGGGGAGGTTAAAGTATAAGAGTAGAAAAAAAATTGAAATGAAGTTTAAAAAAAAATAACAGTTGGGTGCTTTAATGCGAATAAAAACACTAAAAATTTACCACAATATGTTCAAACAAGAGAATAAACTTCTCAAAGATAATTCTGAAGTTAAAACAGAATATGATGAAAACCTCTATTACTAAAACAGATTAAAATTAGCTGATTACTAATGCCATAGGCCTTAAGCAAATCTACTTAAAAAAACCCTGAACTATCCCTTTAACAGACAGTGTTCTGGAGACATATGGACTTACTTGCTCAAAGGAGTTACACATGGTACCTTTCATAGATATCAGTTTGTTTATTAATTGAACATTCGGTTCCAAAATTAGATTTCATTCAGGCCTTATCCACCCGAAGCAAAACCCTGAACAATTTCCAAAACAATCGTCATAAAGACAAAGGCGTCTCAGAAAATATGTGCGTCTACATGAATGCACTCAATATGCATGAAAACGCTGTAAAACACATGCCAGACCTCAAGGGGAGCTGTAACGATATAACAGAAACAAGCGGAAACAGACAAAAAAACAGTGGGCATGCGCACTTGCGGCAAAAGTTGTAAACAGAGATTGTGATAAGTGATCATAAAGTGCCGTAATGTGTCCTCGATACTTGTTTGTTCAACTCGGTGGTGATTGAGAAGAAGGAGATTTTGCTGCAACAGGGATAGTAGGGTCACTAGCTTCATCAGCACGTACGCTTCACCACGCCGCCATTGTTGTTGATGCCGCGTGTGGTGCATGCGTGTCAATCAGTGGCGTAGCTGGGATGTATTCCACGTGGGTTTTCATATGTGTCAAAGGGGCCTGTATGTTTGGCATGCCGCATTGCGCACAAGAATAGAGGACAGAAAAAAAGTAAAATAATAAAAAAAAGTAAAATACTGAATACAACCTCTCATTACTGCCACTATTTGAGATGTGTTTTTCATGTGATGTGACATCTCTCTCTCAATGAAAAGTAATGTCAGGCTTGAGAGGAGAGACTCGCTCATTTTTGAGTGCAGATAAGTCTTGATCAATTTAAGGTGACTGAAAGTGCGCTCTGCCTGTCCACCTAATGCTGCGTCACTTTCATGCTCTCCTTCAATATATCCTTAATAATAAATGTTATAATAAAGCCTCTGGATTTCATTTTTATTGACATAGAAAATGAATGATTTATAATGTATGGCTTTTCTGTCTGTGCCCTGAACAATTATCTGGACTACGCATATATGGATTATTTTATGGATGTATTTAGTGGATATTTTCATCAGAGACAATTCTGTCCACACCACAGAATTATCTCTGTTCATACAGAATGGCTCTGAGGCCTGAAATGTCAGGCCCAGGCGGTGGTGGAGTTCAGAAAAATTTAAAATAGCACAGAAGATCATTATAAGCAAGCACAGTCAAATGGTCCAGAAGAAGCAAATGCAGATTTGAAACTAAATAATAATAATAATAATAAATAATAATCACGAGTTAACAAATGTATGGGAAACACTCTTTAAGTGCAAGTATAGCCTGTTACATGTGGACAATTATTGTTGACAACCACTTTTTATCGGTTTAATAATAGTCGTTAATCTCCATTTATAAAGGTGAAATCGTTGTGTTTGTGTGGTTGAGATGATGTAGCACCATGTCGCTGCAGTAGACAGTTTACCTGCATGTCTACCTGCTGTAGCCGTGCTCGGTCCCGCATCATCACTCGCCTTGGCCACCACCCGGATGTTTTCCGCCCCAGTGGGGACCCCACTGTGGCAGAAAAGATCCGGAAGTTTGGCGCATTTGGCTTCATCTTCTCTTAAATGTTTTTTTTTCGAGCAATACGTTGTTCCGCTCCACTAGAAGCTTTTTCTGGCGGAATCTGTCTTTTCTTCATCTTTTTTTCATCTCTCGTTTTCGGTCTGGCTCAATACGCGGCTGAGCCAATCACATTTCAATGGGCCAATGGATCAGCTCAAATCGGCAGGGGTATCCCCCTCTTAATATGCAACATAATACAGTGACCCAGTCTGACGTCACGTTACACTCTGCACTAACCTGCTGCTGCAGAGAAGGCAGCTGCTGCGCTCATTCAGCCTCGGATTTAAACAAACAAACAAAAAATCCTCGGAAGTGTGGTGAAGAGGACCCGTGGGTTTTCATAACCCACCAACCCCACCTAAACTACGCCACTGGTGTCAATGAAGATATGAAACTTCGACGAAAGCGTATCTGAAAAGTGGCAGAGAGCCAGTAATCACGGAGCTTCGTTTACAGCATTTCAAAATCTTTCCACTCTGGAACCTGGTTTCAAAATTGATCTTTTACAGACCCCCAAAACGGCGTCTTCGTATGGATGATACGCAGATTCAGCAAAAAAACTTATGCGTTTAGACCTCAGTTTGTCTTCGTGTGGATGGGGTCTAAGTGCAATCTGGGGGACCAGCTGCCATTTTTAATTTGCCCCTCACAGCCCGTCAGGGGTAAAATATCTGGAATTAAACCAACGGTACAAAGTAGCTGTGCTGGTGTGAGGTGTTTTTCAACTGAAAAGAAAACAAGTTAGCTGAAGATTTGAGGTTTTTCAAAGTTATCTCAAAGTTTTGATACCAATCAGTGTTTTTGCACATCCTGTATGGCAGAGGAAGTCAGGTTGAGACAATTAGAGAGGAAATCCTCTTGAGTTGAAGTCTCTGTATCTGTTGAAACTGTTTGTTGCCTGGAATGAATGTTGTAAGTCTGCTGCAGCCTGAGGTGATGCTTTTATTTACATAATGCTTCCTTTGATTCTTACACTCTGTTCTGATATATTGGAGAACAGTTTATAATGTCTGTATCAGCCTCAGTGATTCAATCACGTTAAAAATGAAGCTTAAATGTGAGCACCTCTCTTCTAAACCCATGAGCTGAGTTTACGTCTCTGGATTTACTCCTGTTGGTAAAACGCTGAGTAAAAAACTCTGTTTACAGTGAGGTGATGAAAAAAGTATTGGCATGCGACAGCAGGCCTCTCAGCACGTGGTTCAGATAAGATTGCAACAGTTTTAACAGGAAATGGCCTGTTCTCCTTGGTTCATCTGAAAAAAAAAAACCTCTGGGTTTGGCAACAAGATGGACTCACGGCTGTTGACATTTGCATTTTCATTTCAGCTTTTCTGTACGGTCTAGACTTTTTTTCTTTCAGTGACGACGAAAGTCAAACCATATTATACTGTACTATGGATTTTCCCTAAAGTTCAGTTAGTGAGAAAAAGAAACAGCAACAACAAGCAACAAGAATCTCACACAATGATGTATGATTTGTGAAATTTACTGTAGGGACTCAATATCTTGGGCAGTTATGATGTTAGCTTGACAGTCTAACACATTAGCCTGAAACTATAGTCAGTCTTTTGACCCAGTGTTAAACTTCAGCTCGTCACATTATTACTGAGGATGGTGTAACATGAAGGACGTCAGCAGGGTCGGCACACCCATGACCCCGAAGTACAGTTCATTTTACAAATGTGAACCAGGGCTGTCACAATATCAGACTTTAACCTCACCATTATGGTGTCGTATATCAATGATGATGATAGTGACATTATAATGATATTAAGAGCAAACTGGGAAAGAAAATAGTAATCTAAGTTGTATTAATTGACAGCCTTATTGTTAGTTTCTGCTTTAGCAAAATACTCTTTAAATGCAAAGACTGCCTGTAACATCATGGTTTGGAATCATGTACAAGAAAATATCAATAATAGTTATATCAGTAAGAACTTTGACAGCATGGCGGTGCAGCAGGTAGTGCACCTGCCTAACAACATGAAGGTTGCTGTTTCTGTCAGGGCCAGTGTTAATGTTGATAACACTTTGTAATTTGGTTTTATTCAAAGTCTTTTGCCTGAAATATCTTGTAGTTTTGGTCTAATTTTAGTTGATGAAATCTTCTGTAAATTTAGCCAACTAAAATATAAAATGTAAATGCTCAGGCGTTTTTTATGTTTCCCTGAATTTCTGAAGTCATGTTTGACACTTGGATAAATTTAAGCTTCTTATCGACACCAACCTGTTTGATGAAATTATTTTATCACCTAATTTGCACTGCTGTGGTGTTTAAGCCAAGTGGACATGTTCAACTTGTCCCTGTTTTCTACTTGACCAAATTAGGTCTGATTGGATTGGATTGGGCGTTTTCACATTAGGTCCACTTGTTTCGAGCCGTGCTGCGGTGCGGTTCGCCATGGGTTCGCCCCCCTCCCCCTCCCCCGCTGGCTTGCATTCACACTGGCAATATCGAACCATGCCCGGACCCACTTGTGTATTTACTCAGTTTGAAACAGCAGGGGGCGATATGCACGTAACTGTTACCAAACCTGCTATGGAGGAGAACAAAGAAGAGACTACCATGGTTACCATTTCCTACACCAGACAACCAATGTTTACGTTTCGCTCTCTTCTACATTTTCCTTCAAATGTGTTTTTTTATCGTGTTTGAGACGGCATTAGTTACCTTCTGGACCCTCGTAAATCATCGTAATCCTCAACCAGAATAAACAAATCGACAAATTGAGTAAGCAAACGATCAACCGCGGGATTAACAGGAAGTAATGCATCAAAAGTAGATCAGTTCAGACCACTTTGTTTCACACCAGTGAAACCGCACCAAATGTAGGGAGATGGAGCGGATCGAGACCACCCCTTCATGGAGGTCTCAGACCGGCTGATTTGGTGCGCACCAAAGTGCGGTGGTTGCATTCACATTGACACTAACGTACCAAACCCTGGGCCAAAACTTCTTTGGTGCGCACTAAATGTGGTTGGTGTAGACCCCCTAAGTCTCCGTCAAACATTTTCGTCTTTATCTGTTGACAAAAATGTTTGTTCATTTAGATTTAGATTTTGTCCATGTGCACTTGTTTTTATGAGTTACTGTGTAGTTTCCGTTAGGGGAAAAAAGTTTGTAGATGAAAATTATGACAAAAATAATTAGTCAACAAAATGAACACTGCTCTGGGCCTTTCTGTTTGGAGTTTACATGTTCTCTCTGTGCATGCGTGGGTTCTCTCCAGGCACTGAAGTTTCTTCTAACATACTGAAAACATACTTTTTGGTTAGTCGATGACTCTAAATTGCTCATTGGCGTTAACTAATGTGTGAATCATTGTCTGTCTCTTTATGTGGCCCTGTAATTGGCTAGTAAACACTCCACCCCATCTCAACCCAATGTCAAGTGTGATATACTACTGCCCCTTGCTGCCCTGGAAGTGATAAGTGGTATTGATGACAGGTGAATGCATAGTAATAACTGATTACTGAAATGATATTGGTAATATGAGCTACTATCATGGGCACTGCCTGAAAATAAAACGATTTCGGATTGGGCCCTATCCCAAACCAACTCTGCACAGTTTCTCAAACCAAGCTTATGTAAAATAAGACATAAATATAACAATTTACTGTATATATTTTTAATGGACCAAATTAAGTGTTTAGCCCTTTACCTCCCAGCTCAACTGTTTGGCAGTGGTCATCATTAAATTCAGGGATATTTAATGTTTTAAGAAACAGAACAAATCAAATCATTGTTTTGTTCCATTAACGTTTCAGGTAACAGAGAAAACCACAAACAAGCAAAAAAGAAAAAAAAAAAAAAATTTCTTGGTGTGTGATTGAAAGGTTTGAAAAGCCAACAGTTGATTGTGTGATGATGTAAAAATGCACAAATATTTGGTACTGAAAATATTGCAAAACTAACTTAAAATAGATGATATTGAGTTTGACAAGCACAAAAAATGTTTTGGATATAACAGACTTTATATGTACATATGTATCATATCAGTAAATGGTAGAGTCGAGTATTTCTAATAATAATGATGGTCATAATAGTAGCTTTTAGCTTTCTAAAAAAACATTGACAGAAACAAATAATGACGTGTTATGTTGTTATTGATATGTTTATTTAATTAAATATTCTTGAATGTCATGACCTCTGCCAAACAGTTGAGCTGAACAGTGAAAAAACTATTAGGATTAAATTCTAGAATTAACAGTGAATAAAAAAAATATGTCCTGATTGTTGGAAAGCCTGATTAGTCATCTTTACAATGAAGTATCACTCTTAAGGATCGTGAATAAGGGGAATTAGCAACATGGCTAAACGAGTGGGTAGCACCCAAAGAAAAAGTACCAAATTTCCCTTCTCCTCTGGCAGGAAGCCTAAAGTCCCACAGTGAAGCAAAAGCTGAGGATCTGGTCCTCTTTGGGTGTTGTCTACCTTCGTGGTCTGTCATTGACTTCACCATCCTCATGGTCCCAAGTTTTTAAATGTTACTAAGGCTGACACCTAGTAACCCTGCCACTCTTTCGTACCGAAACACCAGCTTCAAGTTCAGGGGGTTTTGCTTGTTTCTTCTGGAGTTTCATAATCTACCACACGGCCCTTAGTTGCCACCTTCATTTGACCCAGACTTTGTTTATCAGATCCAGGTAGTACTCACACAGACGCTATCTTACTGTAGATCAAGATGTACAGACTGGGGACTTCTGCTAAAGGTCATGCCAGCTTCTGATGTAACATGTAGGTCATGGCAACATACTGACGTGAGGAAGTTTATTAAAAAAGGAACTTTGTAGTCAAATTATTAGGGATGCCTCTGATGAGAGTTAAGGCTCTTACACAGTGTTGGTTGAGCGAAGGGGAAAAAGAAGGCAGAGATGGAAGGACAAGAGTGGCAGAAAGATGTTTTTCTCTTTTTATTGTTGTTGTTTTCAAGTGTTAACAGAGATGATTGTGATTAATAGAGATGCCTGTGTACCCATCAAACAAGGAACTGCTGTGATGAAGTTCAGGCAGCACGATGCCTCCCTCTGCTGGACATAAATGAGACCAACTCAACCCCCGTACATGTCTGAGGTGTGATGGCTTTTCTTCCTGATGACACAAATGTATTTATTTATGCAAAAATCTCCGTCAGTTTAGTTAAGAACGTATTAATAACCCATGTATCCCAAAGCCAGTTTCTGCTATTTTGTTGCTTATTCAAAAAAAGTGCAGCAGAACTTCAACCCTTGGGACCACAACCAAGTTAGAGACTTTTTATTTTTCAGGAACCTCAGAAGAAATTACATTTTTGAACTTTGAGATGAAACAATAAATTAAAACTGAGTTGAACGCTCTCAAAGCTTAACAAAAATCAGGGACAAATGAATGATGAACAAGACTTTTTACATCTGAACACAATTCCATAAAGCCTTGGTGATCAGGAGAACTCATTAAAGTTCACAAAGGAAATAAAATGAAAAATGTAAAACATTTCTTTTCCACCAGACCGTGTTTTGCATTATTTACCTCCCCTTGGAAACAGTTTTGAGGGTTAAGACACTGCATTTAAAACAATGATGTCCAACATAAGGCCAAAAGCAAAACTGAGACTAAAGTAGTTTAACTCTAGTAAAATATTAAATTGCACCAGACTCTGATTTTGAGAACACAAATGTTTGTTGAGAAGAGGCATTTAATGCCAAATTAAGACATTTTCACCTGAAACAAAGTCATCTCTTCAGATTGAAGACATGATGGCATATTCAGAAGCTAACCCTTTTTAAAAACAGTTTGCTTTGCTTTTAAAAACTTTAAAACTCTAAAAGGAGGTCAGTTAATGTGGCCCACTCGTCTTTATATTTTTGTAATAAGGCCTCCCATTCAAAAACAGTTTGAACAACCCTGATGTAAAGCACTCGATACCAGTTTATGTATATCCCTCTCTTATATTTTGTCATGCAGTAGCGTCTGTACAGGTAAGAACTGTTTGGAGAACGAGTTCCTCCTTTACATCTCTGAAGGAGACAGTGAGCGGTCTTTGGTCCTTCAGTTAATGCAAAGATCACTGTGCAGAGAGAAATGGTGCTGCTCACAGGTTACATAATAAGAAGCCACAAACGGCCACATGCTTCAGGGTTAGGAAGTGCAAATGTTGCAATCAATCACGCAACTTAAAGAGATCAACATCAAAAACAAAGTTGACTCATACTGAAATGTAGAGTACAGCAGGGCATGAAGGTGGTGACACTCGGTGACCAGATCTATAAACCACAATCAAGACCTAACACACATGTTTCAGGATTCAGCTTGAACGTTTATGAATTTAACTACTTTATCCCTTATTTGACTGGTCAGATTGTGAAAGACAAACAGGAAATGTGTGAGGGTGAGATTGGCAAAGCAAAGAGGTCTGGGTGAGTAGAACCCATAGCTGCTGATGGGGACTTGTGACATTCAAGATAACCATGAAGGCGATGTCCACAGGAAGGCGGCTTGGTTTTCAGAAATACCTGCTGAATTGACTCTGTTAAATCCCCCTGCTTCTGCACTGATGGATGCACGACCGATGCATGCATCCCTGCAGAGGATGCATGGCAGCCATCATGCAACAGCAAGAAAATCTCCAACTTGAAGGTGAAATCCTGGATCTGTCTTCCAGTGGAAGGTCTTTGGATCACACTGAGTCATTTTGTACCTGCACTTTTTCGATACTGTGGTGTTTGCGTGTTCTCCCTGTGCATGCATAAGCTCTTTCTGGGCACACGAGCTTCCTCCCAAGGACCAAAGTCATGCTTATTCAGTTTAATGGTGACTCAAATTGGTAGCCTGTCTCTCTATGTTACCTAGCAACTGGTTCATTGTGTACCTCGCCTCACACCCATGCCAGTTAGGCTTTAGCCCCCCATGACCCCGAAAGCGAAAAGTAGTATAGATGATGGATAAAATTAAACAGCATAAAATATGTTGATTTGCAGTTTACTGATTTATGAATTTATAAACTTCTCAGAATTGCCTAAATTTCACAATTTGCTCTCAACTCTTAACTCGGGCTGGGTATTTCCAGCAACCCCACGATTTGATACCTATCCCGATCACATAAATTGTGAACATTGACTGCACTTTTAACAGAATTCCCAGCAACTTTTGCTTTATATTATACATATTTCATATATATACAAGGATGAGTTTTAAATGGCTCTACACCTTCAGAACTTTAATTCAGGTCCCCAAAGACGGTAGAGACCTAAGTTTAATTTGGAACTGTGCTTCATGATGTACCTTAGCTTCTACTTTGAACTGTGCCATTGTTAACAGTACCCAAAGAGTATTTACAACAACCGTCCAAACATTGAGGCCGTATCGATTCCGTAGAATCCGTATCAATACATGTATCCCCAAGCTGTGCATGACGATAGTTTGTCGTATTGATATTTTGAGCTCAGGCCTACTCATAACCAAAACAAACTAACAAAAACAAGCTATTGCAAATGCCCTATTTGAATTGAAATTAAAAATATAAAGTTTTTGTGTATACAACCCTTATTTTTAGACCATATTAATTTATTTGTAGGACTATCTGCAAAGATGCTTCAAGACTTTGCTTTGAAAAATGTGTTTCTTGCTTGCCTTTTTTTCTTTTCAGTTCTAAAAATACATTTAATCTTTTTAAATAAAGTCTTTCAATATATTTATTGTAGATGTCCTGTCTCACCTGATTCTTGTTACTTGCATTTGGTGCTTTGGCACTTTTTGCATTAATTCTTCTTGTTTTCTTTTGCTTTTGTTTGCATTCGTGCTTTGGTGTTTTTTCTTCATGTGTGACTTTCACTGTTGTTATTTGCATTCTTACTCTGGCATCTTTTTGGATTTATGCTTTGTCTTATTGGGCTTTCACTGACAGAATTTGCATTTGCACTTTTTGTTATTTGCATTCGTTCTTTGGAGTCTTGTAATCATCTCGTCAGACTTTCGTTGTTACTTACATTTTGAGCTTTTGCACGTGTTTGCATTACTTCTTTGTCTTGTTGGACTTCCATTTTCTTTATTTTCATTCCTGCTTCAGCATCTTTTTAACAGTAATGTTTTGTCCTGTCTGACTTTTCCTGTTGTTATTTACATTCTTACTTTAGCGTCTGCTTACTTCAGTGTTTCATCTTGTTGGACTTCCACTGTCATTTTCATTTTTCTTCACAGTTATTTGCATTTGTACTTGGGATTCTTTTTGTATTAAGTCTGCCCACTGTCTGAATTGCATTTAAAGCAGCACTACGGAAGATTCTCGCTGGACCGGAATGAGAACACAACTACCCATGAGCGCTAGCGTGTGCATACTGCCGTAAAGGTACTGATCTGCCGGTCGCGTGCATTTGTTTTGTAGGCAAATCACAGAAGCCAGGACTTCGCTCAAAAGTATTCTTCTGTCTTCAGCGGCTGTTTGCAGGATGGATAGCGACGAGGTAATGTATTTATTTTTGACTAAATGACGATGTTAAAAATCGCTAAGTTCAACTTGGTTTGATTACTGTGAAGTCGCCCCCGTCCTGTTGAAGCGATAAAGTGAATAAAAGTAAAGACAACCACGAGCTGGCGATATCACGCACTTGAAATAGGTCTAAACAAAACTACATACTGGTACGTTCTCATGAATACTGTAAACGGATGGTAAACAATCAACAAGTACTTACAAGTCCAGCAATAACGGGGCCAAGTCGGCATCGGTCGGACATCCTTCCTCGTCTTTTATTTCACGCCAGCGAGTGTGAAATAAACCGAACCGATGTTTATTCTGATCCGAGCATTCAGCTTGTTTTTCTCTTGCTTTCTTTGTTCGGTATCCTCAAAATAAACTTTTCTTTTTCTTGCGTTCTTTGCTGCCTCCGCCATGACTACAGCTCCGCGTTTGGCTTTCGCCGACACTTCCGTGTTTTAAACAAATCGGGAATCGGGGGAAATGACGTAGCCTATGCCGTAAAGCAGTCCAAACTTGTAGTTTTTAGTGTGGCAGGGTTCCCACCATCCACCCCGAAGTTACATAGCGCTAGTGAAAGCAATACAGACCACTTCAGAACACGACAGAGGTGTCATTCGACTTATTGTAAAGTGGTGGACCATGACGATGAATATCTAAGGACTATATTATGTTTGAAAAACTACATAGTGTTGGTTTAAGTTATTTGAATTTGTGTGTTTTCTGCGCTGGTGTCTGCTTCTACATTTGTTCTTTGGAGTCTTGCATCATCTGGTCATACTTTCGTTATTACTTACATTTTGAGCTTTTGCACGTGTTTGCATCATTTCTTTGTCTCATTGGACTCCATTTTCCTTATTTCCATTCCTGCTTCAGCATCTTTTTACAGTTATGTTTTGTGTTGTCTGACTTTTCCAGTTGTTATTTACATTTTTACTTTGGCATCTGTTTGTTTCAGTGTTTCATCTTGTTGGACTTCCACTGTCATTTTCAGTTCTTATGCTTTGAGTTATTTGCATTTGTACTTGGGCGTCTTTTTGTCTGACTTGTGTTTAATTTATTTGAGCTTGTGTGTTTTCTGCGCTGTTGTCTTTTTGCATTGACGCTCTGCCTTGTGGACTCGAACTGTTGTCATTGGTTTCTTCTCCTTGTTTTATTTGTGTTTTGGCTTCTTGAATTTGTCTTTTCTGTTGATGTGAAGCGTTCTGTACGTTCATTCCTGTGACACTGAAGTTTGCTCACGTTATTGTTATTGCAAAGATAAAAACTATGGAGCAGTACCCTTTAAGACGGGAAGTGTTTATATTTATATTTAGATCGGGCCCTTGCTCTACAAAGAGGCGTAGTGCACCTGCTGAAATGAGGATCACACCCACACACAGCTCTAGATGTGGGACCGCGCGGGGACGAGGGTGCTGTGGGGGAGCAGGAAAGGTGGGTGAGGAAGTGGTGATTGGCTTAGTGCAGAACTCAGATGTGGTTGTGAAATGTTTTTTTCTATATGTGTGACATCTTCTCCCTTTTTTAGTCACAACCAAAGTTCATCGTCAACATAACGCGGTCTTCATGATCGAGGCAGTTACGTTTTGAGTATACTTTTCATGATCTGCAGACTACCCACAGTGGAAGTGAGAACATCTGTTTTATTTCATTATTTACAGCAATTGTTTTTACAAACCCTAATTCCAATGAAGTTGGGACTATGTTTTCAATAAAGTGATTTTCAAACAATACTAAACCATAGCCACAAATACTGAAGCCTTTGGCTTAAATCCTAGTTCAGCTATTAATGGAACCAACAAACCTGAGCAATTTAAAGGTAATACTTTCTCTCTCTAGTCTTTCTGTATCTTTAAATCCTTAAAGTTAACGACACCGTCATTTAAAACAAGCAATATAGAAATATTAAACTTTAATTCAGTGTTTTATTTGGCCGTTTGTGCAAACTGAGGTCATGTTATAAGCATGATCCTTGAGTTAGCTTATAGGAGCTTATTGGAGTTTGGAAAGATGGATCCGTGTGGTTACAGATGATGAATTAGGAGGATCAAGCTGCTGTGCAAGGTTAGAATAGAATAGAACAGAATGCTCTTTATTATCATTATACCATGTGTCCAACAAGATCTTAGAGCTTCTATATTTTCAGTGCAGTTATAAGTACCGTATAAAGCAGGGGTGGGCAACTGGCGGCCCAGGGGCCATATGTGGCCCTTCACGTCACTCAATGCGGCCCACCAGTCATTTGCCAAAAAAAACCCAAACAATGTGGAAATATGAAGATACAAAGAAAAAGTTGCTGAACATGATTCATCATGAGTAACCAGTACTACGTAATGCATAAATTAGGATAGGCGATAAAATATATGTACTAGCCTTAAATTGCTGGTACGTGCTTTGTGTTTTTAGGAGTAATAAAAGTTCTTACTTTGCTATGATTGTATCTCTACAAATATTTTTTGAGATATTAAAATATAACTTAAAGTATTGGTACAAAAACATATTTGGAAACTATGGTAAGGGTAATAATTTTGAGCTTTAAAAACCGGTAAGCATTAAAAAGAAGCTTAAATTCATTTTAGTTAGAATATAGAAGTGTTGGTATAATCCTTTGTTAAGCAATTTTTTGTTTATTTATATATTTTTCTTATTGAGAGTGTCAACAATATGTAACAGTGCGACCCTCGGCCACAGAAAAAAAGGAATGTGGCCCTGTTGGCATTGATAGTTGCCCACCCCTGGTTTAAAGTAAGGTATAAAATGCTTACAAGTATAAAATACTTACAAGTAACTACTTATTATTATTTTATTGTGACCATTTCCAGTAAGCAACAGCTAAGAAGAGAGACAAGCAGGTTTACCAGACAGAAGGATGTTTTTCAGAATCAGAAAACAAGCTAGCCTGATCTAGCGAGGTTGAGGCTGGGTGTGTGAAAGATGGGGAGTTTCTCAGATCTTTTCACAGTTTCCAGAAATCACAGTTAAACCCTGCTCCTGAAATGCAATGACATGTTCCTACTCTGCACACATGTTGTTGAACCAAAACTTGTTTAAGCACAATTTTAATGTACAGCATTAAAGCTCTAAAGGATAAAAGTATATTTAAAAGCAACTGAAATAAAGGAGTCATAAATAAGACAGTAAGTTTTTTCACACCTTAGAAAAGCTGTGGTCCATCTTTTGCAGGGTGTTAAAACAGAAATGAGAAAGACACCTTGCATTCTCAAAGACATACACGTGAGCATGGCTGCTAAAGATACAACATGCTGACTTTTTGGTGATTTCCAGAGCGGGCATCAATGCAATCGAACTGTAGAAGGCCTCCGTGAAATCAGCAACACCTCCTCATCACAGTTTGCTGTTTTTGTCTCCTGAGAGCACAGCTGTGGTTTCTCTCAGGTGTTGCTGCTGCTGTTCTCAGCTGTCACTTTGGAGGAGGCCCCGGAAGTGTACAGAAAGTCCTTAAATAAACTCAACACTCGCTTTTTGTAGGTCTTGATGGCAAAGAAGTAGATGACTGGATCCAGGCAGCAGTTGAAGTTCATTAGAGAGACTGTGATCTGCAGGAGGGTGGTACGTTATGAAGGAGAGGTGATGATAAATGATTTTAAATGTGAAAATCTGAATTAAAAAAGCAGTTCTTACCTGTAAAGACAACTTAAAGGCCCTCAGCTCCTCACAAGTGGGCTTGTGGTGGATCTTCCTGGTCATGAACTGCATCACATTGACATGGTAAGGGCTGAAGCACATGATGAATGTGAGAAGGATGAGGAGGATGATGGTGTTGGCCCTGTGATTCCTCCTAGACCGCCCGGTCACAGAGCTCTGTTTAGCTGCAGATCTCAGCTTCAGGTTGAGCTTGGCGTAGCAGCCGATGATGATAGCGAGCGGGCCGCAGAAAGAGGCGGCGCAAGCCAGGAGGAGGAGGTAAGGGGTGAAGTGCGAGCCCTCGAAGTTGAAGTATTCCATGCAGGTCTGTCTCTCCTGGTGTTTGTGCAGCATGCTGCGGAACATGAGAGGAGCTATCTGCAGGAATACCAGGGTCCAGACCAGGCAGCAGACCCTGCGGACCACCTTAATGCTCCTCAGACACTGAAGACGATGTGGGTGAACCATGGCGAGATATCTGTCCAGGCTGATGCAGGTCATGAAGCCAATACCTGGTGGAAATATAAGAATGTGCTGCATATTAACACTCACAAATCATAATGACAGGGCTTAAAACATGACACATTAACCCTTTAGCATCAATTAGAGACTCTGTTATCTCCTTGTTTTAATGTAAGTTAGAAATCAGGTAATTTAGGTTTGGTCCCAATTCAGGGGAAGCACCTTTTGGACAACAAATGACCCAGCCTTCTTTGCCTCCATACACTTGTTAGGGTAATGTAAAATTAAATAGTCAATGTTTGCTCAGTTTGTTTGGAGCCGTCAAAGCCATGACAACAATATAGGTACTTTTTATGAAAAAACAAACAAACTTGCTCACACTGTTTTTCCCAATTAAATGATTGACCCCAACCTTACTTAATCAGTGAATTCAGTGAATATGAAGCCCCCCTTTGTTATGCATTATGAATGTATGATAAGCATGTTTTTATAGTTATCATAATTTATAAAATGTGCTAATGATGCTGTTTAGTCACAGCTACAGACACTTGAGATAATTTACTCTGCACAGAAATATAAATATTTAACACAATCTATGATTCCCCTAATATCTGACAAACTATAGATCATAATGATGAAAACGTTCAGGTATTATTACAGCATATTTCGTTACCACTTTCTGTATTCATTTACTAAGGTTTCTAGTCTTTAAATAGATAGTAAACAGATTTTAACACATTTTGAACAATTCACATCTATTATAATGTGATTATAAGTGACTAAAAGTGGCCATTAGATGCTCTGAGTAAATGCAACTGTTATAAGCAGATAAACTGTTTCTTAAAAAGATAAAATAAATGTTTAAAAACTGTTTATAACATTGTGTTTGCATTTCTTGCTTTTACTCATTTTATATTTTTTCACTTAACTAAAAGCTTAAAGTTATTAATTATAATTACTTATGACAAGTTTGTCATGCTTTGTCTTTCTTATTACTACATGTAAATTACAACACTTTAAGTATGTGTAAAATTACCTACGGTATGTTTGCTTTTATGAAGCATTTTAAATGATTAAAAATGCTTTGAGCTGGACTTGTTCAACATTATAAGCACATTGGACATGTTATGATGTGTTATGAATATGCATAGAATACATTTATAGTGACATTTACGGTAAAATTTGCTCAAATTACATTATAGGGACTTTAGACCCTGTAAAAAAAATAAAAATAAGAATTCAGGTACAAATATAGCTTCATGACAGACCTTTACAGAAATGATTATAATAAGTCTTTTCTACTTATTCACTGTAAAAAATAATTTAAAAAGTTATTAAAGACAATCATGAAATATTTTCAGGATGTAATGCATTTTAGCTGTGATGTGAAAGTGTTAAATGAGACTTAAATACATCATGGAAGACTTTTTTCCCTTATGGCTGCAATTTTTGGAGACTGGACATTGACCGGGGGGCCACATGAGGCCCCTGAGTCACAAGTTGCCCATCCCTGGCATAGGCTATAGACAGAATGCAGAGCTGTTGAAAACAAGGCACTGAACTGTGCTGAACTGACCAATAACCACAAAGTAGAACAACCAGTCATAACAGACTGGACATACATCGAAAAAGGGCCCTTTATTGGCAGGAGCTCTTAGTCAGACAGAGTAAGAATAGAGGTGGATCAGGGGTCAGGTCTTTTGAACATTTCAATCAACTGTCAAGCCTTTACTGATTCTAAATCCTCTGAAAAGTTTACAGAATTTCCACAAATTAGGTACATAAGTAGTTGAAGCCAGTGGACATGTGCCTGAGTTCTTACAGGTGGACTCAAACATATAGTGACATATCATCTGCGTACATGATTACTTTACCTGCGTATGTGTTTGCAAAGAATAGAAGTGTCGTCAGTCTGCAGAGGAGGTCACCAAAAGGCCAGTCGAAGTGACGGATGTAGTAGGTGATTCTACCGGGCAGGGCCAGCGTGAACAGAGCGTCAGAGAGAGCCAGATTCACCAGATAGACGGAGGTGGAGTTGAACTTCTGCTTCCTCTGGCAGATCACGTAGAGGACCAGGCTGTTGCCGCACGCACTGATGACGAAAACCACAGAGTAGAAAATGGGGAAGAGAACCAGGGAAGGTCGTTGGTACACAAAAACATCACAGCTACTCTGGTTTGGGGAGTTTTCAGATGAGTCCAGGGTGGTGTTTTCATCAGCCATGTCACCTGTTATATTGAGGAGAAGATCATGTCAGAAATGTAAAGAAGGGTCAAACTGTGGCATATACTCCTTGTAGCTGTTCTTACCAGAAAAGTCAGGATCACCCAAACTGATGAGTGTGAGTATAGAGTCCGCTGCTTGTCTTTGTGAAGTGAGCTGAAACTCTTGAAGTATTTCAGCTGAAGTCGTCTGCAGTATTTAGATCCCACCTCTCCAAGATGACATCATGTGTTCAAACGCCATGCACCAGAACTCAGCTTTGCAGCTTTGACATGTACACATGATCTATAGCCCACTTGAATTTGACAGTGTAACATTTCAAAAATGCATCAGAGAAGAGTGGCATAGAGCCGGGAGATTCTGTAAAACATGAATAAAGACACAATACAATGATAAGCAGATAATTTTCAAACTATATTCACCTGAATATGCTTCACAAAATTTCAAAACTTAGATCCAAGTGAGAGCATTTGTCCAACTTCAAGACCAAAAAATCCCACCAGACTCATTCTTATCTACAGTTTCCCAATATGTCTGGATTAAAGCTGGGGTCTGCGATTTGATTTAGATACACTTTTTTTAATTCTCGTTAAAATGGTCTTTATGACCCGATGGTAATCAACTCATAATGTGTTCTTAAAACAGAGCAAAAAATATCCGCTATCCATAGCAGGAGTAAAACAGGGAAAACCCCAACCAATAATCATGCCTGGATACCTGTTTTTAAACCAATCAAATCCCGTCGCCATTCTGCCCGCCTACTGCGCGTGCATTTTCCCGGGGTGCACAGACTTGGTGCGTGTGGCCGAGCTGAGAGGGATCAGAGTCTACGGGAGAATGCTTACCTTTCAAGTTTTGTCTTTGAAAATAAGGGAAGCCCGTCCCACAACCCCAACCAAGCTCCAGTATCCCTCACATTTTAAGACAGATGTACAAGAAATGTAAAATAAACTCTTTGTTTTTCCAAGTTTGTTCTGCTGCTCTAATCTCGCGATAGCTGCCACCCAGGCCACTGCAGGTGGACGTTCTCACGAGGCTTTTTCTTCTTCTTCGGTTTTACGGCGGTTGGCATCCATCATTTTGGAGCATTACTGCCCCCTTCAGGCTAGAGACAGGGCTCAGTTTGGAGAGGCAGAGGAATGTTTTTATTATATCATCACACGGGAGATTTACAGGAGAATACTAATACAGGAGGATGTCGGGAAAGAGGATAAAATACGGAAAATACAATAGCTTCATGGCCAAAACGGGAGATTTGACAGCTATGTGGAGAATGTCAGAGGAACTACCTATACCCCAATTAACATCAGGCTATAAAGACTAACTAACTTTACATGTTTGTTTGGTGTTTTCTTCCCGCTGACTGAGACATGACTTGGTGTAGTGTAAAACAAACACGTTGTGCTGAGGGTTTGGAGTTGAATCAGTCTTCTGGATATATCAGCCACGCGCGTGCATGTGAGCGGGGGCGGGCGGTTAGGCGGAGCCCTGAGGAGATGCTACTTTCAAATTCATGCTAGTTTTCCAAAATCGCCGACCCCAGCTTTAAGATCTTATTTGAAGATCTTATTCCCACACCGAAAATAGGTTTGCTTTTTGTTTGTTTGTAGTTTTCTCTGTTTCTTGAAATGATATTGGAATCAAACAATGATTTGATTTGGTTTGTGTTTTAAAATCATTTAATATCCTTGAATTTATCAATGATTTCTGCCAAACAGTTGAACTTGTAGTTAAAGGGTTAATTAACTGTTAAATCCTTGTAGTGTGGTGGATAAGTATTCATTCAGTTTCTCTTTATGGGAAGCAATTAAACTTGGAGCAGAGGCAGAATGAACTAGAATGCACTGTATGCTGAACAGTGAGGTTTTTTAATGCTATGTTCAGGTTTAACCTCTGAGATCTGTGGGCTAAGTGGTCAAATCAAAGCCCAGTCCAGAACTAAAGGAACCACAGAAATAAGAGGAAATGCTTTATCTGGAGGTTTAATCAAAATAAACAAAAAACAATACTTTCGTTCTGGAGCTTCAATCCATTTAAATAACACTAAATTAAGTGTTATATTATTTGTTATATATTGTTATATTCTTTGAGATTGTGATTACCAAAGATGACCAATGTTTTCATGACACCTGAATTATTGTCTTATAATTGTTTGATTAATAATCTCCTAACCCTAAAAGATTAACTGCATAAATTATAAGTTTAAAAAGTATCAATGAAGTGATACATGCAGCATGGTGGGAGCTGTTTGAATATGATTTTGTATTTGTTGTGCTTCTTGCAGCGTCTGCAGCTTGTATTTGAGAAAGGTTAGATGGAGTGATAGAGTGTGAGGTTTATGACACTCCTGCCTCTGAGGTTTTTATCTGCTCTCTATGAAGCTGAGGGTAAGGCAGACAGACGGGCCTCACAGTGAAACTGATGGGAGATATGGGAGGAAGCCAAAGTCTTGCACTTACAATCCTGTGATGTGTGGATGAATCACTAACAGTCTGAAGAAAGTCATTCGTACATGCACCTTCTCCACCTAACCGCCTGAAAAGATTCAATGAATGCAAACAGTCGAACAGAAGAAGAAGGGTTTAGATTCTCAGAAAAGTAGAAATGTGGCGATGCCAAGTTTGCAAGAGCAAGACAGCATGGAAAAAAACAACTCTGTGTGCAAATAACAGTTTTTATTCTTGACTTGCCTTTGTAGAATTATTAATAACTTCATGTATATAGCACCTTTGAAAACAATGTTTACAAAGTGCTTAACTGACAAATCAGGCAGAAATAGGCAAGACTCTGGAGACAGTAATTCAACAATCAGGTCAAACAGAGACCTAAAGAGTTAACAACTCAAGTTAACTAAAGCAACAAAAGAGAAGAGTAAATTATGAATATATTACATTAGTACAGCTTATTATGTCAACAAGTACATATGAGTAACATTGGTAAAGAAAGCTTTTAGTTTTACATATAATGACTAGGAGGCAATAGGACAACAAAGAGATAATAGATGTATAGATACATTGGTGACAGTTGACAACATCACATCAGGAAGATGGAAAAGAAGAGGACAGATGGAGGATGGTTAAAAAAGAAAAACAAGTATATGAAATAAAATAGAATAATAATGATAATAATAAAAAAGGGAGTGAATTAAAACATGAAAAGATGGTAAAAGCAGGACTAACACAATGAGAAACCTGTGAGGAGATTAAAAACAGCGAGATTACAAAGGAGATTAATAAATAGTTGTAAAATAAGAAATGTAAAATGCAAATAAATACCTAACATGGATGATAAACAAATTTGTAAACAATCATGTACAAAAGGAAGCCTATAAAAACGAGTTTTAAGAAGTGATTTAACAGATTTCACTTATCAGCTCACCTTATCTCCTCCGGCAGGGCGTTCCAAAGTCGCTCGATCACCTTTAGTCTTAAGCTTCGACTTTGGAACAGTCAGGAGGCCCCTGACCAAAGATCTGAGGTTTGGGCCAGACCTGTAAGGGCTGTAAAAGTGATCAGTAAAATCTTAAAATCCATTAAAATATGGACAGGAAGCAGTGGATAGTAGGAAGGAAATGAGTGATGTGATGCCGTCTGTTAAAATCAGTTAAAAACTCACATTTGGAGGAAAATACGAGGAAAAAGAGCTGATTTTCAACACCAAAAAAAAAAAAAAAAATGTTGATTTAGATTAAAAATAACATTTCAGGAGTGTGGCTAATGAGAGTAGCAGTTCAGTGACTACAGTAGGAGTAGAAGTACACCAGCTCGTTGGTGTAATCTGAATGGATGGCTGCTGGATCAGCGAAAGGTCACTAATTGTCACCAGTCAAATGTGGTTACAGCACAGCTCACTTAGGTCACAATAAGAGCGTCATGTAGACAATATCACCTGCAGGTCCGGAGCCTGCTGCACTTCAGGCCAACATTTCATGCTCCATTAATTTTGTGCTCCGAGTTAAACATCTTGATACATCTTATCGGGGCGGTGGAGAGCGGAAAAGACAGTCGTATGTTGGCCGCTCACCGGGTGTCCTGAGGGTCTCTGGGTGTTAAATGCAGCAGGAGGACGTGGAAAGAAGGAGGGGATCACTTCTGCTCATGTATGGCCTTTTGCATTTTCACTTCCCAGATAGAGAATGACAGAGGAACAGGGATTAGAAATGTTTCAGACCGGAAACTGAACTCACCTGAAATATTGTTTATTTTGCACAGTTTGGCAAAATTAATCCCACTTTTTTAAAATGTGAAGCTTTAATCTGCAAAATAGTATGATATTTTATTGGAGTTTGTTTACTCTGTTGATCGATAGGTTAAAAGTAGGAATCGAGCATTAGATATATGAGCATAATATATCAGCTGCATGTCTAACACCAACTTATTTGTGCAATTTAGACAGTATTGGGAAGACTTTGTAAAAACCCCACTTCCAATGAAGTTAGGATGCTATGTAAAACAGCAACAAAGAGTGAATACACTGATTTGCAAATCCTTTTCAACCTAAATTCAGTTGAATAAACTGCAAGACAAGATATTTAATGTTCAAACTGATAAACTTTATTGTTTTGTTGCAAATGTTCGCTCATTCTGATTAGATGCCTGCAACACTTTCCAAAAAAGCTGGGACAGGGGCAACGACAGACTGTGAAAGTGTAGGAATGCTTAAAAAAAGCATCTGTTTGGAACAAGTGGAAGCAGTAGTGTCATGATTGTGTATAGAAGAGGAATCCCTGAAAGGTTCAGTCATTCAGAAGCAAGGATGGGGCAAGGTTCAACGCTTTGTGGACGACTGCATGAGCAAATAGTACAACAGTTACAACAGTTGGAAATTCTGTTTTTTCAGTTTCTCTAATACACAGTATAGCAGTCAGAAATATCAAATGAAGACATGAGAATAGACAGAAGCAGTAATTTAGCGAAAATAAAATAAAAGTAAGATAAATACAACTAGGAATTGAATTGAATTGAATTGATTTATTTCGGTCATGTCAGCACACTTATTCAGCATCACACATTGTCAATAGATGATCACATTTTACATGTCCGAAAGGGAAGACGGAAGAAGCAGAGCTTATCTAGTCCGTCCCCATTTCCTTAATATTTAGTCTCCTCTTTTTTCACATATCATCAGATTATTGTAAATTTGTATTCCATTTACAGAAGTATGACATAATTCTTGGCTGTCTTTTAGTGTCCATATGTGACCTTTAATGTCCAATCCTTTGTTCGAAGTACGGCATAATTCATGAGTGTCTTTATAAAGTTCCTGTAAAGCATTTTGATTGTCCAAAGTTCCAGATTTTGTTTGGTTCCGTTTTGTGAGTCCCGGTTAGTGATGTGGGAGTGGTGTGTCCGCGTTACTTTTCCTTTTTTTTTTTTTTTCTTGTGCAACGGGTTTCAAACATGTGTTAAACGTGTGACTCGCCGTCACTCTCCTCTTCACCCAGGCGTGCTCCTGCACTGTCGTCCCGGGCTCTGCTGCAGTTTTCAGCCATGCGGGCATTTCCGCCTCCCTCTCGGGTTTTGTAGAAGGGCGCGCGAGCCATCTTTCTGGGACCTCCAGCTCTCTTGATCTCATCGCATGCTTGCAGCATCGCCTCTATCTGCCTCATGTGTCTGCACCCTCACTTTATTCACTATCATTGTTTTGGTACATTTGGTCTTTCCTACGGTCTCACAGACTATACATACTCATATGTTTACATTTCAGCATCTGTCAGCTCTTGACAATTATTAGATGATACACAGTCAGATATTATCCTCTTCATATCCGTCAAGGGTCATTCTGACAATTCTTTTCTTAAATATATTCATGGTACCGCTGCACCTGGTTTCTCCTTGTAAGCTGTTCCATTGATTGACTCCATTAACTGTGATGGTCATGGCTTTCAATGTACTTCTCACTTTTCTTTTTTTAAATATCATATCTCCTCTTAAGCTGTGTCTCGTGTCTCTTTTTATGAACCGTGTTTGTAGATTCCTTGGTAGTTGACCGTGTGCGGCCTTGTACAATACCTGCACAGTCCGATACTTTATTAGGTCATATAGTTTCAGGATCTTTGCCGCAATAAACAGCTGATTTGTGTGTGCTCTATAGCTTGCGTGGTGAATAATTCTTACCGCTTTTTTCTGTAGTGTTAATATGCTTTTAGTGTTTGTTTTGTAAGTGTTTCCCCATATCTCACTGCAGTATTGTATGTCCGGTGCCACCAGAGCCCAGTAAACTGTGAGAAGTGTTTTCTGATTCAGCAGTTTTTGTGCCTGAAATGAAAATAAATCAAAATCCATGAAAATTAAATAAGCAGGTTGCAACATGCAGAGCCTTAAAGCAATATCAAATCATCATCTACAGTTCAAAATATCAAAGATTCAGAGAATCTGGAAGAGTGTCAAAAAGTGGCAAAAAACGACATTGAATGCCCATGACCTTCGAGCCCTCAAACAGCACTGCATTATAAACCAGCATGATTCTGTAAAGCATATCACCATATGGGCTCAGAAACACTTCAGAAAACTACTGTCAGTTTACACAGTTCATCTCTACATCTACAAGGTCAAACTTCATTCAATGACAAAGACTAATATTAACAACACCCAGAAACACCACTGGCCTCTCCGGGCCCTAGGATGGACTGGCAAGTGGCAACGTGGAAAAGTCTGCTGTGGTCTGAGTCCACATTTCAGACTGCTTTTGGACATCATGGTGTCCTCCAGGCTGAAGAGGAAAAGGACCATCCAGACTGTTATCAGGGCAAAGGTCAAAACCAGCATCTGTGATGGTATGGAGGAGCTTTAGTACCCATGGCATGGGTAACCCGCACATCTGTGAAGGCAACAGTAATGCTGAAGATACATACAGATTTTGGAGCAACATGCTGCCATCTCAGGGACGTATTTTACCGAGAAGACACATTTTGCTTGTGTTACAATTGCCTGAAGTGCATTATGAAGTGCAAGGTACGACAACAGCCGTACATCAAGTGAGATTGTGAAATAATTCCACCTACGAAGATTCAACATTTATATTCCTCAGTTCACAAACACTCATCACTTTGTAATGCATGATTATAATATTTGAAAGAATACAGTACCAGAGCAAAGGTCAAAAGACAGCATCTGTGATTGCATGGGGGTTTGTTGGGCCCATGGCATGGGTAACTTGCGCATCTTGTTGAAAGGTACTTGCAGGCTTTGGAGCAAATATATTACAATGCCAAAATACATTCTGCATGTGTCCTCAGATGTTAAATGGAAAGGTGATTTAACACAAAGAAAAACATGCCATTGTCTCAGCTTCTTAGGAACATGTTGCTGGTATAAAATTCAATATGAGTAAAAAATGTACAACCAAACAATGACGTTGTCCCATGCAGGTCCTGTTTTCACTCTTGCAGTGATAACTATGACTGGAGGCCTTTCAGAGCTTCAGTTCATTTGTCTCAATGACTAAATCGGCCCCTTCTCTTACTTATTTGATCCCCTCAGTTAGCCAGTTTCACTGTTCTATTCTTAGTATGACACCAGCAGAGTAGAAATGGTGCACATGGTAGTATGTGGTGTGTTTCTGGGTTGACGGCTGTGTGACATGAAAGGTCTTAGGAAATTGAAAGTGACGACCCAGCGTGGAACGAGCATGGAAGTCACTTCTCAGAAATGTGACCTTTTTCTGGTTGTTAAGTCAGGGGAGGGCAGAAAAAGAGGGGAAGAGGAGGAGGAGGGGGGAACAAACTGATTTGAGGAGAATTATACAATAGTCAACGGTGCAACGGCAGCCCATAAAAGAACGCCCCAGAAGGCATATCGTTTTAAAGGCACCCTCGTGGTGGAGGGGGGCCGCTGGTGTGTTGGTGAGGCAAACTGAGAATGACTTCTGGTGTCCGCCTCATGTGCGGAGCAGCCAGCGTGGTTCCACAAACGGTGCCTGACCAAATTTGGGATGTTTTCTTCTGCCAGAGTGAATCATGTATGAAACTTCCCCACATACTTTAGATTCATGTCTGGTCTTTGAGATAAAGTCACTTTGTTGCTGTGGAGCCACGCTGCTGACAAACTAGAGCCAGTCAATGAAGACAGATGAGTTATTAAACAACACTGATGATTTAGACTCATTTAGAACTAATATACAAACAATATATACAAAACACTGCTCTGTGCTCCTGTTAAAAATATGATTATTTAACAATAATAACATATTATTAGTGTGAATTCCTTGGCCTTAGCTATAGCCTCAATTCTGCTTAATTTGCTTTTTTCCTTCATGAGGAAGTTGATAAAGATTCTGCTTGTTGCAACCTGCCTACTTAATTTGTATTTTTAATCTTTTTTTTTAAATTTTATACCCTTATCTATTTTGATGTCTTTATTTGACACTCCCTAAGACCAAGTGAAACAACTGAATCTCCCTTAATAAAGTATTTCTGATTCTGATTTTACTGTTCAGACATTCTCTGTTTTTGTCATATGAATTTCATAACTGGGAAACAAGTGCATGCTGTATGAAAACATTTCTTCATTTCTGTCTAGCAGAAACCCTGAATCTCTAAAATCACTTCTTAGCAATATATATATATTTTTTTAATTAAATAGATCAAGTCTGTGTCACCATAAGTAGTACTTGTTTTTGTATTATTTGTTTTATATTTGATAAAAACTGCACACAGATGTGAAAAAGACTTCACGACAGTCACTTTGGCACGACATGCAGGAACTGTTGTTCTGTACCATAGGGATGTGTCAGAACCAGATTTTTACGCTTGATAAATTGTGGTTATAATTCTAAAAGCGAAGGCATCTGGCTACAGAATATTTTTAATCATAGCCCATCTCGTGAATTAATTGTTATCATACTGTTTTTTGTTGTATGTCAGGTTAGGGCTGGGTATTTCCAGCAACCTCACGATACGATATGTATCCTGATACGTGTAAATTGTAAATATTGATTACACATTAAGCTCAATTCTTGACAAGCTTTGTTTTTTTTGTTACTAGAACAAAAAGAAGGAAGAGTTTTAAATGATTCTACAACTTAGGAAACTTAAATTCAGGTTCTCAACAATGACAGACCTAAGATCAAATCTGGACCATGTGCTCCATCATGTAGTTCGGCTTCTACTTTGAACTGTGCCATTTTTAACATTACCCAAAGTGTTTTAACAACAACTGTCAAAACATTTGAGGCTGTTTCAGTTCTGTAGAATCCGTATTGATACACGTATCCTCAAGGAGTGTGTCATGATATTTTTGAGCAGCCTATTTCAGGTGCTTTTATTTTTTTGTTTGTGTAAACTTTGTCAACTGTCCATATTTGCCAGGGCACGATTATTATGTATTGTAATCTTAACAAGTTTCTTTTCTGGATTAAATAAAGTTTAACAAAAAATACATAATAATAATCACACAATGTTGTCATTTTTCTGCATAATGACAGGGTCTCTGTACTTTGGCACAAACTGGTTAATTTTGTGTTTGTCAACGAACCAGACTGATTCAGTAAGAATCAGTCTCGTTAGCCTAATGTCAAAATTTAAAAAATATCTGCAATACTGTTGGGTGGCACGGTGGTGCAACATCTGATGCACGTGCCTCACAGCAAGGCTCAAGCCCCATATCAGTCAGGGCCTTTTCTGAGTTTGAATACTCTCCCTGTGTATGTATGGCTTCTCTATGGGCACTCCAGCTTTCCCCTCAAAAATGCTTGTTAGATTAATTGGTGACTCCAAATTGCCCTCAAATGTGTTGTGAATCTCTACATGCAGCCCTGTGATTAGCTGGCGACCAGTCCAGAGTGTATCAGGTTTACTCTGCCTCTGGCTTATCCCTTATCCCAATAAGGAGGATGGTTGTTGCGCTGTTCAGTAAATACACGGAGACATAGAGTGGATCTTATTGGGGATTTTTTCACTTTACGAAAAGCATACAGTGATCACGTGGTGACGTCCTTGTCAAATAGTTTTGATGCAGAATTTACTTTTTAGTACTCCTGTTGGCTGACGTGTTGTATACAGTAAACCCTTGGGATATCGCAGTTCAGTCCTTTTAATTTTGATATTGCACATATTTTCACTATTAAACAGCATTCTGCAGCATTTATTTACAAGTTTAAATCTTGGGCGTCACAATTTAATGCCTGTTTGTACCGGTCCAGCCAATCAGAGTGTCTGTATTTTTTTCTCTTCTGCTGATTGGCTGTTGTGTATTTGCATCTTGCAGGGAGGAGATATGCTTGCGCTGTTCTTTCTCAGCTCCACGTCTCTCTACAGTGATGGGTGTTCTGCATAACTTTAGTGTTTTGTGCATTGAGTTTGTGTTTTATTCATATCCACAAGGATATTTTAAAAGCACACCTAGGGTATATTGAAAGAGGGTATTTTTATTTCACAGATTTTCATTTATCACGTGTGGGTCTGGAACCTAACCCCTATGATGGAGGGGGGACCGCTGTATATTGTTTCCAAGTGAACATGCATAAGTACATCTTCATATGTGTATTTGTTAAATTTGTGTTGTAATATGTTGTCTTGCAAGTAATAGATTGAGACAAATGTAATAGGGTTGGCAAATTACTCCTTTTTCTGCTCAACTGCTTTAAGTATTTTTTATTTATTTGGTAATTTATTAGTTTTTGGTTTCTTTGTTACAATTATTGAAGTGTCTATTCATGTATTGACAGCACCAAACAAAACAAAAAGGAAAAACAGACCAATGCAGTCATAATTACATACAAGCAGGTAGAAACATTTAACTTCTTACTGGCCTCTCGTAATTCCTTTATAAGATATTTGTATTATTTCAGCCACTTCTGAGTGATATGTCCAAGATATAGTCTTAAAATGTGTTTTTTATTTTTAAATCACATTTTGTTCCTCTGCAGTCTTCCTGAAGTAGCTGTTATTGAACAATCAGCCTCTAGAGGGCGAGCAATCACTACAAATCAGAGGCAGGAGACGATCAGCTGCGTCCACACTCAAGGGGGAAATTCATTTGAGCAAAAATATTTCAGGTTTTATCTCTTTTACAAGTGAGGAATTGTTTTAAAACATTAATTGGACTTAATTTATGATCATAAAAGTCAGAGCATGTGTGTCCAAAGAGCATTACTATGTGCATTTGTGCATGTGTGTGCGTCTGCATAAGCAGTCTGCTGGACTTACCGCAGGGGTCTCCTACATTGTCAGGGGGCCTCATGTGGCTCGTGTCCGTTCTCATCATCACTACCCCCCCAACCCCACACCCCCTCTTTACGCATCAGCCTCCCCCCCGCACGGCTCAGACCCCAGTCCACTACGCTGGCGTGAAGACCCTCCGTTCACACTCTGCCTCACACTTGTCACCTTTTCACCCACTAACTATTTGTTGTTTTTTAGGTAACACTCCAGACCCTCTGATTCACCGAGACAACGACATGCTACTGCAGCCTCACGCCTCATGCTCATGAGAGGAAGGGTCTCTTTGTGTTGGGAGCGTCATAATTCGCTGTCAGAGGTGTCTGCAGAGACACTTTGGCTGCTTCTTAATCCAACATGTCACAGTGTTGACACTGGTGAATCTGTTTGTGAAAAACACACACCAGTTTCTTGGGCCTGGTGTCCCTTCTGAACTGCTCGTGACTTCACACCCGCACCCCCGCTGTGAATTTTCACCTTTCTCCCACATTTAGAGTCTCGTGGCACGTAAACTCATCAGTCTAATGGGCTCATCACAGACTCATGAAAACACAGGAAGGATTCGGTAAAAACAAACTCCTTTAGAGACTCTGAAGTCATCAGTGGAACCAGAGCCATAAAGTCAGGCTTCTCCTTGACTCATAAGCAGGGAGGAATAGAAAGAAGCCTAAAGAAAAAGAGATTTCCAGCTTTAGAGGGAGAAAAAATGCTAGAACACATAAAGATATAAATGTTTGTAGGGAAGTGAATCTTTCCCGTTCTCACAATTTGATTTGGTTTGGATTCTGAAAATAGCGATTCAAGTCAGAACAAATTTTTGATTTGAGTCTGGCTCACAATTGTTTTCTATATTCAACCCTCTAAATATATTTATATGTAAGTATTGTATTTTGAGTGTACACTGTTATCTATAAGCAGAAAACCCTAAATATTGTTGAACTGAAATGCAATGAAAGTACATGCTATTTTATTCTTTTCTTCTATATAAGAAGATATACAGCTCTTTATAGGGCTGAAATATTTACTGCTTTGGATCAAAATCACAATTACAGACAACACAATCATGTGATGGCCAAAGCTGCATTTTTATGCAGTGCTCCATACTGACCCGGGATCTGTTGTGTCAACTATTTTACTTAAGCTGTGCTGGTTAGCACGTCAACAAAACAAAGCCTCTGTTTAAGAGTAGAAGTTGGAGAATCCCTTAGGTGAAGAAAACAGATTATTTATCATCAATATTAGCTGATGATTAATGGTTTATGTGTTTTTTATCATTGATTTCCTTATTGTCTATACTGTAAACATAGTGAATACTGAACTGAAGCTTGATTTGAAGAAAATCATGAATTGAATTTACATTGCAATATCTGCCAGAAAAATCACAATGAGATATTTTTCTGAAGTTCTTCAGCCTTTGCTCTTTATGTTACAAAAGCATTTACTTAAAGAAAAGCTATAAGCTGGTGTGTGCTTAAGGATGACAGCTTAGAAAAAATAGTTTTAAGACTTTTAAGAACTAAATAACAAGTAAGGAAATTGGTTGATTACATTGACGCTTTAAATGTCATTATAATTATAATAAGTTTTGTCCTGGATCTAAATCCTTCATTATCTACAATGTTATAGGTCTGTAAGTCTTGAGAAAGGAAACAGTAAATGATTTTAGTCCTGGATTAAGACCGCAAACTGCAGTCTGCACCTGGAGATATACTTCAAATTTGTCCTTGCTTTCCCCATCTGTTGCTATCATCACTTATTGTTTATATACTTCCCTTTATGTTATTTTTGTTACTGGAGGACACCACTAGAGACACCAAAAAAGACCTCAAGCTGTATGTAACTACCTGGTGTGTTAGAAGAAAATTGTAAACATGGGGAAAAATTCTGAGAGCAAATCAACAATATAAACGCTAATAATCGAAGTCATCATTAAATAACTGATGACCAGTGGGAAACCTCACCATCAGCATCATCTGCACTTGCCTGTATGATAATTTCTCTGTGAACCATTGTATCTGTCATGATGTAGGGGTGTAATGAGTGATCATGCCAACTGATGACTGATGGCTAACTGTGCAACTATGCTGATAATGTCGTAGTTAAAGCAATGCCTAAAACAAACACAAAAAAATCCCTTTGTTGCATTGCCTGTGTTTACCTGATGCACAGTAGTTATAACTTTCCAAATAATGATGTTCCAAGCATCTCCTCATTCACTAACTGTGCAATGATAACAATAACGGCTATAATAGTAAGGCAGGGATGATCTCTCAGGAGTGTTAGTGGAGAAGGTTAAGCACTGACATCACAGTATTTGCACCAGACTGGCATCTTCACTCTGTTCTGACTCAGCCAGAGTGGAGATAATTGTGATAAAGCTGCCATCTCTGAGTTTATCTGCCTGGCCTGCAGTACTGTATTCAAGCTAAAGCACTTGTATGTGTGTTTGCTGCTTGAATGCTAAGACACATTTACACCGAACATGACTTGATGACAGGAATTGCGTTGCCCAACCAAGTTGCGTCATATATTGTCAGGTGAAGTTACGCCTGCTGGAGTTTGACCGCCATTACATCATATCATATTATGGGATGTATGAGCTGACATTATTCCACCTATATCCTTTTCACTCCCTACCAACCACAAAACAAGCTGCACCTTGAGTGGGGAGTGCTTTGTGGTCCTGTCTAGGCTGAACTAATGTCCTCACTAACTAATGGATTATCACTCTGTAATCCAGAATAAAACAGTCTGTCACAGGTGTCATCACACTCCCACACAATGCTGATTGGCTGTCGCAACGTGATGGAAAGTTCAAATACTTCAATTTTGGCGACCGAGGGATGTGACCTGGTCATGGGTCGAGCGTTTGTCACATTGCGGGAGGGTTAACCCTGCCCCATTGCAGCTGTACATTTGCATACTTGGAGAGTGGTAGCCCAGGTAGCCCAAGTCATGCTTATGGTGATCAAATTGGCCTTAAATTAGCCATTACTTTTGCCTAGCCTTACAAAGCAGACAGACCTGCCTAATTCTGAAATCATGCATCTCCGTCTTGCCAGCCTCCATTGTCCAACAGTTTCACTTGGCTAAATGCTTAATGGCCCAATCAGGGAAGAGAGGTGGGAGCAGCTGGCGTGATGACAACAGGAAGTGACTTGACTTAAAATAATGGCGGCTAATGTCGGTTAGCCTTTGGTCATCATGGTTACTCAGTTATACTTGGCGAAAAATGCTCTCCTCATAAATTTACTTCGTAGGGATTGGCTTTGACGAAGTTCATGTCACATATAAGCCTTAAATGATACATCTGTGTGGTATAATTTAATGTGAAACGATAGTCTTAAGGTAGTTAAGCTATCAGCTAATGGCTAACAGTTAGCCGCTATGACTAACGGCCATTAACTGTTGTTTGCCCTTGAAGCCGTTAGCCATAGCGGCTAACTGTTAGTGTTATAGCCGCTACATATGCCACGTCATAGCAGCGCTGCTTGATATGGATTGGTCTGTGACGGGTGTGGTGAGCCAAACGATTGTCCAATCACAAGCTTCTATTGTTTTTGAAGGTTCTGCCACTGAAAACATTTTTTCAGGGCTCTTTCGCAGATGGATTAGTGAAATATTTCCAATATGGAACTGTCCATCTGGCATGGCAGGTTAACTTTAGCCCTGTTAGCCCTGAAACTATAGCGCCTGGGCTGAGAAGTAAGACTCCACCGTGCTTTCAGACGGCAATGGAGACTAGTGAGAGGATGTTTAATTCTCTTATTTGTGGTGTAGAGGATAAAATACTTCAAAGAATCAAAGTTTTGGGATGTGGCAGATAAGCATTGGCTATGGTGCATTGTTTTCTTGTCACTCTTTGGCTGCTGTTTGTTGAAGTTGCTCTCAGCAAAGATAGTAAGATGAGTAAGATTACCCACTCCATAGAAAAATCTGCTCCAGAGGACTGTGTTATGTTCACTGCATCAATAGAACAGAATTAAATTGCTCTCTACTGTCACTATATAAACACTTGTCAGGCACCAGAATCTGCACAGTGAAACATAGTTTGGCATTCTTTGTGGCAGCAAAGAAGACAAAAAAACATGTAAAATATAAGATATACTGTATGCAGACGAAAGCGAAAAAAATATCAGACTTTCATGTACATCAGGGCATGTAGAAGAACTGAAAGTGGCTTGTGAAAAAAACAAAAGTTGATGCTATCAAGGAAGACTTTCCGACAGTTAAATCTGTCCAGGACAGTTAATGTCATAGAATTTTTTTGACTACACCCCCTAGTTGTTGCATCCATAACTCAAACACCAAAAAATTTCTAACATTCCCAAATAAGGGACTGTCAGAAATGTGAAAAATCCGAGCAGATCACCATTAAAATGTAATTAGGTCTTTCTCATGCCATGACCAACATTCCCTGAAAATTGGTTCAGATCAGTTTATTAGTTTTTGAGTAACCTTTTTTTATTTGAACAAACTAAAAAAACACTGGCAAACATGCACTCGAATAATGAACCACACAGACTTTTTGACCTCCTGAATCTGATCACTTTATTCATAAGACACTTTGGATGTTGGGTTGAAGTTTAATCAGGCATTCAAAAAGAAGAAATAAATACGAGACGTGACCTTGACCACTGACTTTTCCCCTTAAAAGTACATTTAGCTGATTTTTGAGTTGGTATAGACACCAATGCAGTTTTTGTCCTTAGGATGTCCTGTTCAAAAGCAAAAGCTGGCTTTGAGAAGTCCTGACCTTGACATTCAAAGGGATGAACATGAGGCTCTTGATATCAGCTTGAGACCTACAGGATTTCATTCCTTCCTTCTTGATTTAGCGCAAATGTTTGTGCAAAGTGTGAAGATCTTTCACAGCGTTCTTCAGATATTGTTTTTAAAACATTTGCTTCTATGTGAAGATTATCATAAACACGGACTTTACAATCATCATCATCATCTAGAAAAAGGACTCAGTCTGCTGCATTAACCAACTGAAGATAACTTCCTTGTGAAAGTTAGTATCCTACATCTCAGTTCCTTGCTCACTTCCCCCCCCGTAGGTGAATCAGAGGTCTGAGGTCAGCTACAGTGCAGCTCCCCTGCGGTCGGTCGGGGTTTCGTGACTAGGTCAGAGACTTTTAAAAAGCACGGATCCTCTGCCGATACAGGATCTGAAGCCAGCCGACAGGAGGTCTCACTAAACTGTCCTTTCGATGCAGCGTGTTGGGTGAGTGCTTCTGCTGAACTGACTTTCAAAAGGCTGAGAGGATGAGGAGCGCAGCAGAGCAGCACCATCTTCAGGAGCAAACAACAGCACCAACCCTGAGCTCTGATTAATGATGTTTCCCTCTGACTGGTGGTTTTATACTTCATTTTTATGTTATAAATGATTTTGTAGGGTGAATTCTGAGATGTGTCTTTGCTTAAAAACTGATATGCAATACAGGCAAAGACAACTCAACTTATGTGCCATAAACTAAGAATAATAACAACACATCTGTAAATCCCTTTCAACCTATGTACAATTGAAACACTACAAAGACAAATATTTAATGTTTTAATGGTTTAACTTGTTTTTTCTAGTAAGTATTTGCTCATTTTGAATTTGATGCCTGTTGGGACAGGAGCAACAAAAGACTAGGAAAGTTGAGGAATGCTCAAAAACACTTGTTTGAACATTTCACAGGTGAACGCGTTGATGGGAAACAGGTAAGAAAAGGAGCATCACTGAAAGATTTAGTTGTTCACAAGCAAGGATTGGGCACAAGTGCAATGACAAATAGTCAAACAATTTAAAGCCCCCTACACACTCAACCTGGGCGACCACTGTCCATGTAAAGTCAATGTACAGCTGCACAGGGCTGGGTTAACCCTCCCGTGATGGCCGATTGCATAGCTCATCATTGCATAGTTAAAAATTTTAACTCCTCAGGTAACACTGCATGTCGCTGTGCGGTAACAGCCAATCAGCATTCCATAGGTGTGTGACGGTACCTGTAAATTCCAGTTCACCGGGTGACAATCAATGTCCTTGTGGGAACATTAGTTAGTGAGGACGTTAGTTCCACCTGGACTGGACCGCAGAGAACTCACAGACGATGCTGCAGGGCAATCAGCTGCAGTGTTTTGTGGTTGGTAGGTGAGTGAAAAGGATACAGTTTGAACTAGAAAAGCACTCGGAGAGAGCAGACCTCCACCAGTGCCACAGTTCTTAGTCATATGGTGATTTTGACCATAAATATTAGTCCTACCTTTATTTCATCGAAATATTTAGATTCCTTGACCATGAAAACATACCATTAGCAACTGGATTCATAGTGATATCTATTTTAGTTCAGTAGTTATTCACAGAAATCACATTTTTCGCCATGGCGGCCAGACGCTGATCCGGATCAACACCAAAATCGAATCAGTTCTTCCTTTTCCCATGCTAAACATTTCCTGAAAATTTCATCAAAATCCATGTATAACTTTTTGAGTTATGTTGCTAACAGTGAAACAAACAAACAAACAGACGCTGGCAATACCATAAGCTCCTTTGTGGAGGTAATGATGTCACCTAATATTTCCTTTTATATGATCTGATACGATCGCTGTGAAACTCAACTGGACGTAATGTCAGGTGTGTATGGACTGGTGATGCTGCTTGGATGGGCGATACGATCTCAATCGCCAAGTCGCAGCTTGAGAATGTTTCTCAATGCACAATTACAAGAAATTCAAGGACTTCATCATCTACAGTCCAAACGTGGAAAAATGTCTAAAGGGCCAAGAAACAACATTGAATGCCCATGACCTCCTGACCTTCAGATAGCACTGCATTATAAAGAAGCATAATTCTGTAAAGGAAATCATCACATCAACAACACCCAGAAACACCACCAGCTTCTCTGGGCCAAGCTCATCTGAGATGGACTGAGGCAAAGTGGAAAAGTCTGCTGTGGTCTGAGTTCACATTTCAGACTGTTTTTTGGACATCATGGTGTCCTCTGGGCTGAAGAGGAAAAGGACCATTCAGACTGTTATCAGAATTAAGGTCAAAGCCAGCATCTGTGATGGTATGGAGGAGCTTTAGTACCCATGGCATGGGTTACCTGCACACCTGCTAAGGCAACAGTCATGCTGAAGGTACATACAGGTTTTGGAGCAACATGCTACCATCTCAGGGACGTATTTTACCGAGAAGACACATTCTGCTTGTTTTACAATTGCCTGAAGTGCATTATGAAGTGCAAGGTACAACAACAGACACTCCAGACTGTTGAGCAACTGATGTTGTACATCAAGTGAGATTGTGAAATAATTCCACCTACGAAGATTCAACATTTATTGTCCTCAGATCACAAACACTTACTGTGTTATGCAACACAGAGGTTAACATGCCCCTGTTCCAGCTGTTTTGGAAGATGTTGCAGGAATCAAAATTAAATTGATTATAATATTTGAAAGAAGACAGTAAAGTTTATCAGTTTGAACATTGGATATCTTGTTTTTGTTGTGTAATTAGTTAATTATAGCTTAAAAAGGATTTGCTAGGTGGGTTAGTGGTAGTTAACTGAGTTTGTATATTGATTCAAATTTAGTTTAGTGAGCTTAAGTCAATTTCATTGGCGAGCTGAAATGTAGGATTCAGTAATTCTCCATATTAAAGCCAATAATTAGCAAAAGGCCAATGCTCATGGACATGAGGTCCAACAAAAGATCTCCAAACTTCTTTATCCTTGACTGCTCTGCTTCTTCACTGATGCTCCTCAAACATGTACATACACACTCAAACAAAGCGACTCGGGCTGCGTTTGAAGATGTGTCCTTGATCCGCCGTCCGTGCCGCGGCAGGTTTTTCAGGTCATCTGAGGCGATGTGCATATTTTGGATGTCATCTCGGCTGTTGTGTTATTGTTTTATTCACAGGGCATGGACTAATTATTTCAACAGCTCTCCTGGTCGGGGAGCAGACTGACAGTTGCCGTCATTGGAGTGATCAGTCTGTTTCTCGGACTCGGCTCAGGCTATTTGATGTATATTAACAATAATTGGTGCCACCGCCACAATGATGTTTAGTAAACCTTTGTGCCATTTTCCAGGAGGATGCCCATGAGGAATTCCTGAGTAGCTGCTCGAGCTGCACAGACGCCTTCGGAGCGAGGACAGATGGGACGGACTGCTGAGACACCACGACCTAATCATCATTATCACATACAGGACATACAGTCTTTGTCATTGTCTCTTCTGATCAACGGAGAGGCTAATATCCAGCACGTACACTCCACTTCTATTACTGTAACCCTTCATCTGCACTGAAGAACACAGACAGAGGCAAAAACAACCAGGCGGGTGTTATCATAAGCACATTTAGGGGACATGTGGGGAGAAAATACCCGTCCTGCTACTGTGACGTGGCAAAAGAATGGATAAAAAAGGTTGGAGAACTTTGTGGGTGCAGAAATAAACCTAAACAAAGAAGAAAATTATATTATGTGCAAGTTAATATGAGTTAAACATGTTGGAAAGATCACAACAATGTAGAATATCTAAAGAACTCCAAGTTTAAGAGGCATTTTGTTGAGCTGGCAAATTATGAAGTCACTTTTTAGGAAATAAAATTGTCATTTTACCAACCATTTTTTAAAATTAAATTTAGATAAGATTAGATTAGATAGAACTTTATAGATCCTTTGGTAAACTCCCTCAGGGAAATAAGGATTCAAGTTCCAGTTTGAAAAATAGATAAAAGATATATCAATAATATAAAACAAATATGACTAAAAAAATATAAATATATGTATAATACATAGCTGATTTATTTTACTAGTAGGACAAAAATAAATCAACCTTTTGCGCATTTTTTTTTTTAAATTTAGTTAATTCATTCTCATTCTTTTTGTTTTGTTTTTCAATAATGTGCCAGAAACTCATTATAACCAAAATTTAAGTATGTACAAAATGCATAATTATTTGATGCATCTCCACATTTTTAAGATGTATTTTCTGTGGACCATTTGTCTTTATTCATGTATCTATTTATTAAAAACTATACTGGGCTAGTAATGTCTCAATAATTGTTATTGAAATTTGGATTACATGAATAATTGGCCTACTTGAAGGATTTTTTTTTTTTTCGTTTTAGTATTAACTGTTACTTAAGTATGTTAAGTGTGCATAATTGACCCACTCTATTAATTATCATAGTCCTAAACATACATATGTATACACATCCATCCATCCTTCCCATAATAACTGCTATTGAAGCATGAGTGTAGTGCATAATTGTCCCACATGCATGATTTTTTATCTAATTATCCATTTTCATTTAACCAAATCAACATAAATTATTAATAGTTTTTTCTAAAAAAAAAAAAAAAGCTATGATGTGCTGGTATTTCTATTATACTACTTTTTAAATATTTACAGATAAATAACTGACCCACTTGCACAGTTTTATTTAGCTGATTTATTCATCTTCTTTGACATGCTAGTAATCTAATTTTAAAAGCTATTTAATATATAAAATGGGTATCTGTCCCAATTGCACATTTTTAAGTCTCATTTATTTATTTTCAGAGTTTCAATTTGTCATTAGTAAACATAAGTAAACTAAGATGTGCTTGTAATAGATACATGAGATTTAGTGAAAAACGTTGATTAATAAGGTCTGCGGTGGACAAATTCTAAAACAGCATAAGTTGGTTTTTATAAAATTATTGGATTTGCAAATTAACTCTTCATATATGACCTGCAGCTCTGTAAATGTTGACAAAAGAATGACCAACAAAACAAAAGTTCATAAAATGGTTCCAGAGATGCAAGTAGACAACATTTTAAAATCTTTGTGGAAAATAACCTTCAAAAGTATAATTTTGGTCCAGTGTTGTGCAACATGTAAAAGTAAAAATCACAGAAAAAGGAGTTTGATGGGCAGCACCAGCAATTTGCCAAAGCTAAAGCTGAAACTTTTTAACCAGTTTGAGCATTTTCCCTCGAACATGAGACCTTAATCTCTAATATCCAATATGGTGATATTTCAAACTCAATTCTGTGAAAGACAATTTTTGTGCCATATCATGAGTGCAGCACTCTTGCATGCTTTATTTTATGCCACAAGTTCAAGTTGTCTCATTATTCCCCTTTAATCCTGTATGCAGGCCTGATGCAGTGATGTGTTGGTGTTTGGAGTTTGAGCATCGAGCAGCGACTCCAGCAGGTTCTGAGTCTGCCAGATCCTACAAGTGAATGAGAGGCAGATGTGTGGTGACAGCACTACGCTCATTAGGCCGAATCAGTGTCATACTGTGACAAGTGGCCAACTTGAAGCTTCTCCCGTCACTCTGCTGCTTACTCCGCTCAGCCTGGACCGGCTCGGACTCTCCCAGACCTCATTTCAAACCATTAACTGTTCTGGCTTCTGTCTTTTGCCTAAAACACGGCCCTTTATGGAGGGTTTAGTTTGGTGTTGTAACACTAATAAACCACTTGTCTTGCACCGCCTGCACCCATAATATTACAACACCTTCTCTAGATCCTTGTGGTATCCCTGCCCCTGACCACTGGTCTACCCCGGCTCCACAATCCCAGCTGTGCGGTTAGCTTGGGCCCCTGGGGGTCTCCATCCCTGGGCTGGAGTTGTGATATCTATTTCAGTCCTCCAGAGACCAGACAGCCGCCGCCGTGGCTCCAGAGAATTCCCCGTCCGGCGATTACTGACGGTCGCGCTGCCCTCATATGCTTCAGCATCTCCAGTGTCCAAACTGCTTAGCATCTGATGGGTCGCTCTGAGCCATTAAGGCCAGTTTGCAATTATAGATGTGTGGCTGTGGACGCAGAAACAGATGTGCTTTGATCTATTTACGGTAGGCTGGACGGACGGGTGGGGGGGGCGTAACAGCTTACTTCCATGCGTGGGTCAGCTCACGCACCTCTCACACCCCTCGTCTTTCAGTTCACTTGACATGCACTTGTGTTTTCCAATCAGCAGAAAGTTCAGTGATGAGTGGGCATTAAGAGCAGCAGCTGCCGTGTGAGCAGGGATGATGAGTAACTGATTGCCTTTAGCCCATTGTCGGAATTAAGGGTCCCACATGTTTACCACTAATGTTTAATAGTCCTTAAAGCACCACCCATGGGTGAGGGTTCTGAGTTCTGGTCGTGTGCTGTTCGATGCCTTTGTGAGGTAAGAAAGGGCCCAGATGTAAAGTACAGACCAAAAGGCCTGTTTTTTTATGGTGGGATGTTCGGTAGAAATCTAATGAACAAGGGCTAAATATGAGGCCTGATTGCCTTAAGATTTAAAGGGACATTTTTATTTTTGCTTTGCCTCACTCTCAAGTCCATGACAAGCAGATAGACATCATTCTTCGGACCGTGCATGCAGTGACAAGGAAGACAGGCAAAGCTCGCTAATTAGCTTAGCCCAAACACTGATAGTCAATGGGTAGCGTTAGCCTGCCAGTTTGTCTGATGCCTAAAGTCATCAGACAAACTTTTCAGTAACTCCTAACAGTCATGTGTGCCTGTTGTGACTCATTTTTTTTTTACCAGGTTATGTTACATTTCTTCCACTGTCATTGTATCATCTTCCTCTACTCATAAACAGAGGCTTAGTTTTGTTGACCAACTTCTGTCAAGTCTTTTGAACAGTTCCTTTAATTCATTTTTAAATGCAAATTGCTGCAAAATTTAGGAACGGCATGCATATGAACAGCTCACGCACTACTGCGAATCCGTTCATATTGTCCACTGTAAAGATGCTATGAGGAGTTTCTAAGTAATTACTTAGAAACAAAAAAGTCTCACTTCTAGATACATGCCTGATCGAAATACACACTTAAGACGAGTTTTATAGCTTCAAAATAGGTTATCTATAAATGCTATTCCTTAGCTTCGTGGTCGGGTCGGACAGGGCTGGACTGGCCTGGATACTCAAATTCGTGACGAAGACAATTAAAACTAAAGCAAATGTATATTATTCAGACACGTCTTAGAGCACTGGGCTGTAAGTAGCAATACATAGCTGGCTACGAAACTACAATACTAAGTTTTCCAAAAATTGCTTGTTGTCACACATCAAAACTACCGCTACATCACTGGAAAGAGATACATTACCTCGTGGCTTTGCATCCTGTAAGTTGTTGAAAAAAGAAGTTGTAAAGCAATACAGAGTTCTGAGGAAGGTCCGAGTTGCATTCATTAGCATCATAACAAACGCACGCTTTGGCTTAGGTCACGTCTATGCGACAGTCGCAGTGCGTGCTCATGTGTAGCAGAGCCTTTATGTCGCTGGAAATAGATTCTACTCATAGCACCTTTAAAGAAATGTGTCCACAAATGACAGGTCTAACACAAATCACTGTGGAAGATAGTCAACAAAACTAAACCTCTATTTATGAGTAGGAGATGAAGTAATGATAGTAGAAGATAATGTAAAATACTTTTTCTATTTTTAAAACACACGTGATGGTTTGCACATGCACCCTGCGGTTTAGTTTTGTATGTACCTCTTTCAAAAGTTACATTAAGTGCAAATCTTAGTCTAAAAATACATAAAGTAACATAACGAGTTGTCTAAAATTGGATAATTCCCCTTAAGATAACAAATATTATGCACATAATATGCTGTGAATGACCAACCTTGCAGTGCAGATGGATCTTCCTGATCTATCTGTAATCAGTCAGGTCCATCTTGCCAAGCTCCAATCTTCAACGACTGTCAGCAAAAAGTGATACGACCCATCTCGAGTTCTTAAGAGCAGGAAGAGGTGGGAGCTACGAGTGAGACAGCAGCAGGAAGTGACTGCTCGTACAGAGGTTAGCATAGATGCTAACAGCTTCAGAATACGTTTTATCAGATCTGGACTTCTTGTCTTTATTAAATGAAAATAGATATATAACAACACTGCAAACCTTTCTATAGAAAAGACATTTTCCCCTTCAGACAGGTTTTGCTGAGAGTTTGTTTTGCTAAGTGGTTGATGCTCTGTCTTTTACAGTGCAGCAGTAGCGCCGCCTACTACATTATCTGATTGGACCGCAATGAATGTGATTGACAGAATGGACATCCAATCACCTGCCAGATGTGGTTCTGAAAGGTACTGCCCATTCCCAAACATTTTCTATGGGCTCTTTCCCAGATGTACTAGTGAAATTTAATATTTCTAAACAAATGACACGGTATGTTTACCTTTTACTTTAAGTGATTCCTCACAATTAAAAATGAGTAATTATAAACGAAAAGAAACATTTTAACTTGTATGCATTATTAATAATCAATACCGTAACAAAGCGGAAACATTATATCGCTCCATTATTTATCCCCTTTAATAACACCAACTGATTTTGTATTTTACATTGTTGGAAATCTGATTAGTCACCTTTATAATGGGGTACAACTTGTGAGGATTATGCATTCATGGAATGAGTAACACAGCTTAAATGTGTGGGAAGTGCCACCAACGCACTGTGCCCAATTCTGGTGCGACTTGAAGCTGTTCTGGTTCACAGAGTGGCAGGATTGTGTGGTGTCAGCCTTTCCAAATGTAGGACAAAATTCTGTGAGACTGGTGAAGTCAAGGACAGACCAGGAAGTGGGCATCCAAGGAAGACAAAACCCTTAGAAGACTGGTTCCTCAGCCCTGCTTCATTGAGGGACTGTAGGCTTTTTTTTTCCAGGAGAAGAGGGGATTTGGGGTCTATTTATTGGCATTGCCCACACATTTAGCTGTTGCTCATTCCATGAATGCATAATACTTACAAGTTTTATCATATGGTAGAGGGAACTAATTTGGCTTTCCATTAATATGAAATAGAACACCTGTTTGTATTAATAAAGGGGAGAAATAATCATCTGAAATATTGTTTCCAAACCTTCTTTTAAGAGGTATATTGTGATATACGAACAGATAGCTGACACATTATACTCCATCTGTTTTAGAAAAGTTCAGTCAAAATACTCAACACTTTGAAACTCCTTTAAATGAAGTACTTGAGCTTCAGGGCGATTTTACTTTTACTTCATTGATATTTGATCAGAGTAAACGAGTTTCAGTTAAGTACAGTATATTTCCTCTCTTCCAGGTGTTTCCACATTCGTCCTGCATGTGCCGACCACAATCGGAGCATGTGTGGAGGTGAGAGCTTGAGATCCGGACCATCCTGCTGCACTAAATAAAACGAAGAGGGGCACCATTTCAGGCCCCATCTGTTAGAGCATCAAAATTCACCGAGGGGCAAAATAGTTAGTGTTGCGGTACATTTTTAACGCCTTGTCTCCTTGTTTCCCCCCTCAGCTTGAAGTGCTTTGGGTGGTGAAAAATGGAAAACAAATGTTCTGTTGACAGCTTTCTTATGCCCAGGGTGTGTGAGTATTTATATCATAAAGGTGCCAACACATCCTGGTTTTACAGGCTGACCATCGCTGGGGGGAGAGAGAGGGGGAGACGGAGGAGGGAGGGGGAGGTTATCCTGTAGCTCGTTCTGGTAATTACAAGATCGGTGGTGAATACGCAGCGATAAGCCTGTGACAAATTAGCTCACAAGTTTGTCTGCTGTGGTGTGGAGGTCTGACTCATGGAGGAAGAATTTAGCTTTAAAATCCATTTGAGACATAAAGGCTGGACCAGTGTTCATTTTGACAGCACTTTTTTATGTTTCATTTCACAACAGTTAAGTCGATGAAATGCCGATTAGACCCTTTTAAACTGTCGACAGGAGCCGATTGTCACCGTGTTTAAATTTTTTTTTTTGGCCAGTCTGAAAGGGGCATTAAAGGGACAGTTCAGAGACTTTGACTGCAGTGTCTAACATTTGTAAGTTTGTTAAACTGAGGCTGACCAAAGCATCAACACACAAGCTGAGCCTAGTAACGGCTCGGCCTTTGACAGAAACTTTGAAGGTGGTTCAAAGTTGGGACTACCTCCTGGATGGTTTGTGGCTCTAGGATATAAGTGACAGAGCGGCGGAGGGTTAAGAGGAAGATTTTGCTGTTTTTTGTGGTTGTCCATCCATCCATCCACCCATCCATCCATCCATCCTTGCTTCCTTCCTTCCATCCATCTATCTATCTATCCATCCATCCATCATCTATACTGCTCATCCCTTTCTTGGTTGTAGAGGGCTGGAGTTTATCCTAGCTGACATTGGGCAAGAGATTGGAGATACATCCTGAACCAGCCACCAGCAGATCACAGGGCCACTTGAAGAAACAGACAACCGTTCATTGCTCACACTCAGAAGGGCAATTTGGAATCACCAATCAACCTAATAAGAAAGTTTTTGGTTTGTAGCAGGAGGCCACAGTGCCTGGAGAGAACCCACACATGTACAGTGGGAATATGCCAACGACACACAGGAAGGCCCTGAATAACACAGGGATTGAATCAGCAACCTTCTTGCTGGCCTCATCAGTCAACTTAGTAACAAGCTACAGTTTGTAAGAATGTGAACCTTGCTGCAAAGGTGACTAATTAGGCTTTTTAATGATCTCTAATATAGTGAAAAATGGTATTACTAAAAGGGAGGAAGTAATACTTTCAGACTAATTTATTGAGGGGCATATGCAAGAAGTGTACAACACTGGTGGATGCTAACAGAAGGACAGACAAGAATATTAAGTATATTTGTAGCCTTTAAGACCCAATCTTTGTTTTTTTTTTCTTTAGGCAGTAATTTTTTTTTTTTAATCAGTCTCTCTATAGAATGGGCCTGTTTGTGAAGGACTTAGAGAGGTTGTTTGGATTTTGGACACAGCTGTGTTCAGCAGACACTTTTATCACTGTATCTTTTCTGCAGTTTCACATCATCTCTGCTTTTACCGTTAAAGGTTGTTTTTGGAAAAAAAAATAGCTTTATGGTAACTTAGAATGAAAGTAAAGCACTTTCTGACTGTAAAGGCTATGTACATCTAAAGTAATTATATTTTTGGTGCTTGATTTCTTGAACTAGATTCCCTCCACACCTCATTCATCTGTTCATAACTGAGCTTCTTTGTCAGGTGAACATTTGGATAATACATTTTGCTTACCTCTGACAACCCCCTTGAATAATCCGCCCTGAACAGGACTGGTTCCAGAGTCTGAAGCAGAGCACGCCTCACTGATATTCAGTCCCACAGTCATTTTTCTTCCCTGTCACTTGTCTTATTGTCACCACTTTGCTTGTATTAAAAATTCACGGGTCACTTGTATGGCATTTAGTGCTTGTCTCCAGTGTACGGCGTGCCCGTGCTAACTAGTCAATTGTGACCACTTTTCACAGCGGCGGCTGCAGCGCCTTGGGCGAACTGTGATTTCATAATGTTTATGGTGTCAGTGGCAAGCCTGACGGGGAAATGGTAATAATCCACCACCAATATGAATAATGAATGAACTCATATCATTTCATAAATCAGACGGGATGTGCAACATATGGAAATAAGGCGGGATGTTCCTGCTGCTGTTTCGCTGTTAAATAAAAGCAGCACGTTCTGAACTCCTCTCTCTCTGCTTTACAGTAGCTGAATGGTGTATGATATAGCTCCCAGCATGCAATGGGGACACCACTGTCTACTGTACCATCACAGACTTATTCAGCGGAGTGCACAGGGGGTGTCCAGCAGTGACATTGTGCAGAGAGCAGGTCTGTCCTGAGGTGAACTGTGTGCACACAGCTTTAGGTCCTCTGATGGAGGTGTTCCTCGCCCGCCGCTGTCCTGTTGCGAGGCCACCGTCCCACTGTGATCGTACGGCGTCAGAGTGCTGAGGCGAGTACTACAGACACATTCATTCATAAAAGTTACTCTGACCGTAGTAGAAAACTGGAACCATGGGAATCCAAACTCATCTGTGTTTTTCTTTTTAATGGTTAAAGACTGTATTGCCTTTTCATATTTCTAAAACAGAAAAAGAACATTAGCTGATAATAAAAGTAAGCCTTATATCATTTTGAGAGTCACAGATAGCCTAAAGCATCCAAGAAGTGGACACAACCATGAAATTGTAATATGTAATTATTATTTTCCACTGATACTGCATCAATTGTTCTTCGCAATATTAGCCCAGTTCACAATGTTTCCCATCAATATTTAAGTGTTTATATGCCATTACATTTTATCACTGATATTTATTCATAATATGGGTAAGGAATACTCACAAAATAAATTCATTTCCATTTAGTAAATGCAAGAGGAGAAATAAATGTATAATTAATACATATTCCTTCCAAAAATTCTCCTTTATCCCCTTTAATAATACCAATTTGTGGCCCTGTCCGAAGACATGGCTGGGCCCCTTAAAGGACTAGTTCATCATTCAATAATATCAATATGTAGGTAATTTAGGTGACTGTACAAATGATTTGCCCATCCAATATATAAACTGTAGCCTTGTGGCCTTAATGTGGCCTGTGGCTCCTTTATTCCATGTCATGCCACAATCTCTCCACAACTGTTAACCCAGTCCACTGTCCTGTCACTTAAATATGCTGTCTATTGCAATGTTCTTGGCAACTTTGGTGATGAAATAAAGAAAAAAAAATGGTCAAATATCACTGTGCCCTATCCAGAACATTTTACTTTAATAAGAAATTAGTATTTAGGTTGTACAATAATAAATAATTCTGGTCTAAATGTTAAATGGATCATAACAAACCCTCTTGTGCCACCTACATGATGCCAGTTGTTATTATATTTCATGTCTTTTGAAAGCCGGCATAAGAGAGCAGTAATTTCATGCTGTTCTGTTGTTACATTTTTACTAATGGAAAAACTAATCAGTTAATGTTAACTCTGGACTGTAAGTGATAAATTGAGCAGTGTTGCCTCATTATTATTATCTGTAACCCTTTCGATGCAGCTTCCTTTTCTGTCTTTTACAGCCATACTGTTAAAGTAAATGTGTTTATTTGCAGTAAAACTACCTTCATAATCACTGGAAAACAAAGGCCTGATCCTCATCAAAATAACGGGTGCCCAAGAAGCTAATATCCAAGGTCTGGCTGGACGTGCTCATTAATTCAGTTAAATGAAGTGAGAGAGGGGGAATCAGAGTGAACCGAACGGGAAAAAAGCCCTTAAAACCATTTCCTGTGATTTGGGTAATATGCAGAAAAAGTCAAAGCCTCCATCTTTGCCTTGTTTCCTCATCCCTTCCTTTCAGACAAATAAAAAAATCCTCTTTTGTCTTCTCTTTCACTCCCCTGAAACGTTCTTTTCTCTATATTTCTCTCTCTCCGTCTGTGTCCCCCATGATTGCTGGGTCAGTAGCTCGGCGGCGGATCGGGTCAGGGGGCGCAGTCTGGTTTTGTCCACCAGCTCTGGGCTGTGAAGGCTAATGCCTCCTGACACTCTCAGCTCCATCAGTCCCAGCCGCATCATTCTAGTAATGCAGAAGTCATCGGGGCCTGGGATTGCGTGAGGGCTCTCATCTGGAAACCCAAACAACCTTAACCTCATTGAGTTCCTGTTGAAGAATGCAAAAATTAATGAATGGATTAAGTTGCTGCTTTGTCTCATTGGATTACAGAGTTTTGTTTGGGATTGATTTGTTATTTTGAGGAATATCTCGAGATAACTTCTTAAAAGTCATTCAGGGGTGACGTATTTAGAGGCCATACTGGAGCCTCTGCTCGGGTTAAATGGACACAAAGCCGGCAGATTGTTTCCGAGGGAGTTCGGCTATAAAAAGTAGAGACCCTTTTACAACCTGTGACATTGAAGACATCATGGCAGTAGCAAAAGGCAAACAAAGCAAATGTTGGGACAAACAGAGCTTGACAACATGCTAGCAGGTAGCACAAGAGTCTAACCCTACAGACAATAAAAAAATCTTAACAAAATAAAAATTATCCAGCAAATCGTGACTTTATAATCATAACAATCTAAATGTGGCCAATCTTTCTGAGCATCCTTGCAATTTTGTCCATCCCTGGCAACTTTCCTTCAACACTTCAATTTTCTTTATCGTTTAATTGAATTGAGTTGAGTTGAATGCTTTAATTTGTTCAATTTTGAACATGCAAAACAAAGATGAATAGTCACCAAAAACAACACATGCATATTCTATCTATCTATCTATCTATCTATCTATCTATCTATCTATCTATCTATCTATCTATTACCAAATCCTATCTATCTATCTATCTATCTATCTGTCTATCTATCTAATATATATACATAGATATATCAATATCTAGGTCTGTCTATCTATCTATCTATCTATCTATCTATCTATCTATCTATCTATCTATCTGTCTATCTATCTATCTATCTATCTATCTATCTATCTATCTATCTATCTATTTATCTATCTATCTATCTATCTATCTATCTATCTATCTATCTATCTATCTATCTATCTATCTATCTATCTATCTATCTATCTATCTATCTATCTATCTATCTATCTATCTGTATGTATATGTATATGTATATATATATATCTATACATATACATATACATATATATATACATACATACATATATACACACACCATATATATATATATACATACACAACTTCGGCTTTAAAAATGTCTATTTCCCACACACAAAATCATATGGGTGTCAGGTTCCTGCAGGTAGCCTCAAGTTCAGATACTATAGGGTTTGGCACTTCGGCATGGGTCTCTTACAGCCTCTGAAGTTGCTGCCTGGGAGAAGGGTTTCAAAATGGTCATGGCTTCTACCTATCAGGAACACATCAGAATAACACAACTTAGGCCAAGCCTAAATCTGTTGTAGGCCCAGCCTACGTCTTTGGCTAAAGGAGGAGAAGGGACAAAACAGCAAACCAGTGTGTGTTTCAGTCAGTTCTCTGACTTTATTTGAGGATAACACAAGCTGTTTAAACAGTGTGACAAACAGTGATTAGCTAAAGACTTTTACCGTTAACCCTGTCCCGATGTATGAACATATGACAAGGGCTCTGTTGTTTCACACATCACATGATAAACTCAAAGTCATACATGTAAAAGGTGAATGTACATTTAAATTGCTTCACCTGAGAACAAGATTGACCTTGATTTTTTTTCCTTACATCACACGTAGGTGGAGGGTGTATAGCTATGACATCATAAACTCCAGGAAGTAAAAGCAAAGCGTTTTAAGGGGTATTATCTTTGAATTGGGGCAATTCTATGTGAACTGAGAGTTAAGTAAAAGATGACTTCTGCTTCTCAAGACCCTTTTAGCAACATTAAAGCAAAGAAAAGTGATTTTTCATGTATAGAGAGCTTTAAAATCTTCACACCTGTGCCTTATTTCTTCTTTCGTAGTTCCTTATTTAATCAAAATGTATTAAAATTCAACACATTAAGACGTTCAGTTACAGTGCTTAAATGTTCATTCATGTCCAGGTTTTATGACTCAATTCTGCATCACTCCAGTGTGATCTGGTGTAGCAGGGAATGTTGTGGAATATCAAAATCTTTGCTCTTTTAAGTCCACACACACTACATAAGGTCTGGAGTGGATTTTGTAACTTGCGTTCGAAAGGCCAAGGTTTAATCTGGATTGTGTGGCCTCTTTAGCTGGTGCGCTGGTCTTTTCCAACCATACTCCACTTCCTTTACAGGCACTCGACTGAATTGTTGCTTAACCTGCGCAGTGACCCTGCCACATGCTATCTGCATCCCTCCACCCCAGATCCACAACTACACTATTCCCCTCGTGGGCAAGGCTTTTGCTTCACGTCAGCCCGAGACGCAGACTGGCGAAGGGAAATCCATAAAGCTCGTGTAAGGGCAGAGAAAAAAAGTCAGCACCAGTGCTTACTCATCTGTTAAAAACGGAGTGATCTGCAAAGTTTGTATGAGAGGGTTTTTGACGGTGCCCTGCTGCTTTGTCAGTGCAGCACATGCTGCAGGCACTGGCATCCCCTATTGCCTTCCAGGTCATTGGCCAGGCCCAGCAGGCGGTGGGCTTCTAGCCCCATGACACGTCCCTGATTCACAGCTGGATCCGTAACAAGGTATCATAGCAAATGAGTCGGTAAAACATCACTGGTTTGAAAAGCGTGAAAAATTGTCATGATATCATTTGTAATTCCTGATGTGGACTGCCGGAGTAGCAGAGAGAGGGAGCAGAGAGGGAGAAAGAGATCTAGTAATGATGGCTTTTTATTCCTCCTCAATATCTCCACCAGTCTGAGGCCCCTCGCCGCCCCACCACCCCTCAGCCTGACCCCCAAACCGATGCCCGAGGGGGCCGATTGGAGCTAATGTAAGGAGGCAATAATTAAACATCTCGTGATCCGCAGCCAAGTGGCTTATAGGTGTTGCTCTCTTAACATGAGAGCTTTATGACACGCTGTCCTGTTCCTGAACGGGGCTCTGGCCCCTCATCGCACATGACTCCTGAGCCGTCCTGATGTGTCAGATTGGGCCTGTCCTGGTGGGTTGTGGGGATGGTGGTGATGTTTGGGGAGGATGTTCGCGGTAATTTAGGAGTAAGTCAAATACTTCAGGTCTTATTAGAGCTCCTGTGAAGATAACTTACTTTATCACGCCTGCTATGTCTCAAGTAGAGTCGCAGTATCTTTATGAAGGTGCATAAATGAAGCAAAACAAATCAAATCATCTTGACTTCAAGCAACATTTTGTGTATAAGAAGATATGTGTAGTTTTTTTTTATGATAAAGTCTCCTTTAAGAAAGTTTGCATAAAGTAAAGCATCAGAACTATAAGGAGAGGGTTACAGAAGGTACATAAATAGAATATGAATGAAAATTGTTGTTACTACTCTGATTTAAAATACAAAATGACAATTGTTAGATCAATAATAATTGAAGGCATTAAAAAACACTGAAAAGATGAAAGATCGCTGCCAAGGAAGTTCCTACATTATTGGACAAGTAATCATCAATAATGTGGAAAAACTGTTCTTTCTGTCTGTGTAACCAAATCCTGAAAAAAATCCTGGATCCACATTCAGATTCAGATCACCACCAAATTAAATCCCTTTTCCTTCGTGCCATGACCTGTATTTCCAGAAAATGCAATCCATATCTGAGGAGAATTTATTGAATTAAAAGTTAAAATGTAGAAAACTGCCCTATCATGCAGAGTAAACAAATCCTTTAAAGCATTCCTGAACCCACATCAGGATTCAAATCACCACCAAAATCTGATCAGGTCCTCCTTACGCCATAACCACCATACCCTGAAAATGTTATCAAAATCTATACATGATCTTTTAATTATCTTAACAAACCATCAAATAAACGAGCATACGCCAGGAAAAACACAACCTCCTCGGCAAAGATAAAAATGTGTTTGCATTCACACAGATTCTGATTAATAGTTATTTTAATTAATGTTTTGAAATAAAACATCTATGACAGGATCAGGCTAAAGTACATCAACTTTTCTTGAGACAGCAAAGGACTGGACTTAAGATTCTTTTAACAATGAAGTAGAATTACAGGTAAATACTGTCAATTAAGTTTAACGAACTGTATTCTGTTGTAAAAAAGTGTATTTTTTATGTTTTGAGAGCGCAAACTTCTGTCAAAGCATTTCTTACATTCTTAGCACAGTTATTATTGCAAATTTAGAAAACTCTCCTTACATGCCATGTCAAGAAAACTTTTGAAAGTCCTGGACCTAAGTCCAGATTCAGATCACCACCAAAACCTAATCACTTCTTCCTTGTGCCATGGCCAACATTTCCAGAAAGTATCATCAAAATCTGTCAAGAACTTTCAAGTTGTCTTGCTTTCAGATGCACCAGTAGATGGCTGGACAGTCAAACAAAATGCCAAAACGTCCTTGGTGTGAATAGTTGTTCATGTAAATAACAGCTCAAAACAGCAGCGTGAGTAAGAACTATAGACAAACATACTTAAATATTCAAGACTGATATCCTCTTGCATGTCTTCATCTCATTCTGACTAGACTGTCCGAGACTAAGCTGCTCCAGGAAGCTACCAGCAGGACGACAGCAGAAGTGACTGCTTGTGCAGAGATTAGCACAAATGCTAACTTCCCTTGTAGCGGTTGTAGCGGGGACTCCTGACTTAAAAACGCAAAGATTTTTCCTTTGTGTTTTCAAAGTCGATCCAAGTTCCAATGGAGACACTGGAGACAAATGAAACCGTTGTAGTATGCATGACGATTCAGTAGATGGCGGTGTAGGTTTGCAGAGAGGCAGCACTGCTACAATACATGTATGAAGAAGAAATCTTTTCACAAACAACAATGGCGAGTAGACGCACAGAGACACAGGAATTTCTTTTCTGAACAACAAATCAGTTCGGACAACAAGTCTGTCTGGATAGTTTTGTTTGGATAACAAACCGGTAAGCAGCTCACACATTGCTCAGCAGAAGGCCCAAGCTGTTGTTGTTCCTGGTATGTGTGCGCAGCCTTCATGTGAAAGAGTACTGCGCATGCAGTGACGTCAGCATTTCACCCTGAAACGCTCTGATTCAGGTTTACACGGCGCTGCGTGGAGATTGTATTCAAAACTTTCTACTCTGGAGCCTGTTTTCAGAAGCTACCATTTTTGGACAAAACACAATGAGTTTCCATGTAAACCCAAGGCCAAAACGCAATGAAAACTTATCGGATCTGACCATATTCGGCCCCGTCTAAACGCAGCCTTAAAGCAGGTTCTGGATAGAGGGGATAGTTTTACTCCACTTATCATTATCTGTTTGGCCTGTAATGAGTGTGATTGATGGAACAGTTGTCCAGTAACCTGGCAGGCATGTTTTGAGAGGTTTTGCCCATTCCTTAGCACTTTCTTTGGGCTGTTGACGAGACGGACCAATGAAATATATTGATCAGCCCATCTGGCATGTCAGCTGTGTTAAACAGTTAAGCAAGCTCAGCTGAGAAGCCAAAGAAAAAAGAGTCTATCCTGCACCTTGTCAAAATTCTTCATTCCTTGCTCCTCGTCCATGCCATAGTAAGTGAAGTCAGAGTTTGCTTTGTCTGAGCTTAACATGGTTGATGTTATGGTGACTGTTTATGCTCTGTCTTATGGAAGAACCACAATTCATCTCCCTATGGGTCACTCGATTCTTTATAACACTGACGCCGGAAACTTCAGAATACTAGGAGAGCACAAACCTCCCCCGAGGCTGCTCACATGTTGCTGCTACATCTATAAGCAATAGCTCCATGGTAAAGTTACCATCATAATATGATTCATTGACCCTAAAAACCCACACCTAGCACTATGAATCATTTTGATACCATTATTAGTTAGTTAATGAGTATAGCAGTGTTCATTTTGTTGACTAATTATTTTCGCTATTGTTTTCCTGTGACGAAAACTAGACAGTAACTAATAAAAACAGGTATAAATGGACTAAAACTAAAACATAATAAGCTAGCATTTTTGTCAACAAATAAAAACTCAAATAAATTGTTTAACAGACTTAATCCAATCAGACTTAATCTGGTCATGTAGAAAGTAGAGACAAGTTAGGAATATATCCAATCACAGCTACTTTGGTTGGAGGTGGTGGGATAAGTTGGGGAGAGATCCAATCAGAGCTGCTCTCTTCATGAATTAATATATTCATGTAGAGCAGGTTCACTGTTTGTTGTCAGTTCTGGTAGTGCAACTGAGATGCTGTGCCAGGTCTAAATAAAGGTGAAGCTTTACTAGCATTCAGCAAAGAGTTATCAGATGTTTCATTTTATCCAAGTGAAAAACATGACTTCAGAAATTCAAGGAAACATAATCAATGCCTTAGATGTCACACTTCATATTAAAGTCGACTAAATTTACAGTAGATTTAATCAGCTAAAATGTGAAAATTCATTAGTATAAGACTAAAAATAGAACAATTTAGATGACTAAATTATGAGTAAAACTTAAGTTTTCTTAAGCAGAAGACTAAACCTAAAACCAAGTTTAAAGTGTTGTCACAATTAACCCTGGAGCTAAAATGATAATTCACTAATGGCGATTATCTGGATTCCCACCAAACTCCAATCATTTTCTAATAGGACCATTACCAACATCTTAAAAATTTCAGCAGAATTTGTCCAGTAGTTTTTGTGTTATCTTGCTAACAAACAGAAAAACAAACATGGGACCAATAACCTCCTTTGTGGAGATAAAAGACAATACAAACTAACTGGTGGGAGTTTCCTCACAGAAATGCCAATTGTGCTCTTATTTTGAAAAGCACAGAAAGGAAGCTTAACTGTACTGCCTTTTTCAATAATATCTGGCAAAATGTGGTAAATATGGATCTCTGTTGATCATTTTCCTCAGTTTGGGCCCAAATCTAGCTGGTGTTAAATGAAGGTAGGGGTGAAATGGTAAAATGGTAAGTCGCGGTAAAATTTCCCATGGTAATCATTACTGTGTCCTATTACAATTACCGTTGTAATGTGTTTGATCACCACACAGCCTCAGTAACGCACAGTGATGCTGCTCTTTGACTGGAAAAGCCTGATCCGTGTATCTGTCCTCGATGAAGCAGCCTCACGCGAGGCGCAGTTTGCATTGTTTGGCCTCTGAGTCTGAGAGCAAAAGTTAGAGACCCTACAGTAAAGACTTTTCCTATAAAAACAGACCCTGAAGTGTGGGTGAATTTTGGATTTTACAAGGATGCAGAGGGGAAACTGATAAAAGACAGTCACCCTGTCTAAACACGAAGCTGCGGCAAAAGAAAAAGATGTGCACGGTTAAGACTGCTGTAACTCCTCAAGTTAACGAACTGACCGAGCCGCAGAGGTAGAGAGAGAGAGAGAAGATTCAGTGAGCCATACCTACGAGAATTGCAGGTGGTTATCAGTATTTTTGTCTAAATAATGTATAAATCTTGTACTAAACAGCATTAGTACCATTCTGGAATGTGTTCTTGCTGTTCTTTTGCAACGTATTCGGCGTATTTTGAAATAGATTGTCTTTTTCCATTAAAGTTTGTGTTTTATGGATTTAGTCAATTGTAATTTGGAAATATTAAAGGAGATGTTGAGGAGATCTGCCATTGAAAGAGGAGACCAGAGGAGAGTCACGAAGGGGGCTAACTGCTTCAGGGACTATCGTCAGTAAAACAAAAAATAAATAAATAAAAAGACCTGGACATGTTCAATATAACGAGCTGTAACATGGACACTAATGCTGCAGGCAAACTAAAATGTGTGAGTGTATGCAAAATAGGTTACATTTATTTTTGGATGTCTAAAAACTTTGAACATGTTCATTTACAATTGTTATGAAGAGAATCCTGTTTAAAGTTCACGTATGTTTTTTCTTTTCTTGTAATTACACACAGTTTAAGCATTTATTACATAATAATGACAAATACTTGCTAGACTCTTTTACTCTTATTTCTCATGAAAGAAGGGTAAAAAATGTACTCGAAGGACAAACAGGACAAAAAAGAAGTGTTATGATTTATAATATTAAAGGGGTTCAATGACTTCAATTCTGTGTAATAGTACTTTTTGAAAATTTTGGGCATACTGCAATAATAGCGCGATAATAATGATAACCAGGATAATTTTGGTCACAATAACCATGATACAAAATTTTCATACCGTTACATCCCTAAATGTAGGCGCGCCTTCTTTTCTCTAGACGGGTCACTAGTCTAATCAAGCTGCTGTGACTTGTCTTCAAGATGCAAACCTGCTGACTGAAGACAGAAAAGGGCTAAATTGCGTAATGTATTATGCAACAAAAATAAGATATTTAAGCCCTTATGATCTCTAACCTTTCTGTGTGTCGAGTCCAGTGTTCTGCGAGGCTGTGTGAGTGTGTGTGTGTGTGTGTTTGATGGATGCAAAGAATGGACAAACATCAGCTCCCTCTAAAACCACAATGGAGACCTTGGATCTAAATGTCATGGTTTCAGAACGGATACACTGACATTTGTGTGATGGGATTTAGCCATGGGTTAATATAGCCATTGCTGGCACACCGCATTGATGTCCATCTCACCCGGGCTGTGAAGTCTATCTCACCATTTTTTTTTTGTCTGGTGGCCTCACAGAAGTTTCTTTCAAAGAGGGGATGAATTGGTTTCTATGCTGGTTAAAGCCAATTATTTTATCAGGGGGGGAAAAGCGTTTGATTCGTGGGTTTGTTTTCTATGATTTAAATGTGCCTCAGGAGCTGTTCAGATCCTTCCTTTTTGGTGAGTGTCGGGCCGAGGGCGGAGGAGGAGGAGGGGTGCGGGATGTTTCGGGCGAGGCAGGCGATCGGCATTAAAATCAGAGCCATGTAAATCTAATCAATTATACCGTTTTTCAGATAAAATGTTGGTAAATCAAAACACATTTTCCAAAAGTCACAGTATAATGAGAAATTTAAATTGGAAACAGAAACCATTTGTTTATTATAAATGCCAGGGTGAGGCAGTGACTCGCCATCCATAAATTTCGTTATCCTTTCATATTCCTTTTTATCTATGACTACAGCTTTGGCACTCATTCAAGATTTTAATGAACCCCGACTTCTGAGGCATCAAGGCCTAGTGATGCATTGTCCATTTGGATCAGGGAGTGCAGAGAGAGGGGGGCAGAGGCAAAAAGCTCCTGCCTTTGACATAATATTTTATATTCTATCGCCCTACAGGGGGGTCATTAGGTGATTGCAGCATTTAACAACATAACAGATTGACAAGAATAAACATACTCGGCATATATTTGGAATTAACAACCATCCTGACAGTCTACGTGAGCGTATATGTGTGTGCGGGATGCGCGCATGTGGTAAAGGGGGTGACTTGAATCAAAAAATAATTTTCTCTGCTCTATGAGGACACAGAGAACCCCCCTCCTGCTCTGGCGCGACCTGGTGTCGGCTGCTTTCTTGGGCTCAGAGGTTCCTAGGGGAGACCAGAATGGAAGTTGAGCATCTCGCTGTGATCCAAAGAAAGTGTGCCAAATGCTATCAAAACTGGATTAGTAGACAACAATTGTGTTCGATGAACGACGGGGGGAAGGGGAGGAAGGAGTTTCCAAGTAACCCATGGATGGAATTTTCCAACACCATTGCATTTTTTTGATCCCATGTAGGAATGGATGCGCACATAAGCCCCCTTTGTTAAGGGATGAAATCTGTCCCAAATAATCCCAGTTTTCTTATCTGATTAGGGATGAAGCAGAGGCGCCGCAATAACACGGACATATATTTTTAGATTTACAGTAAAAATATGGCAAATGTCTGTGTGCACCATGAAGAATTTTGGAATCCATTGCAGGGGTTTTGAAGCCCTTTAATATTTCATCTCTGCACCCCTGAAATTATAGAGCAAAGACACATTTCCAATCATATATACTCTTCCAAAAGACTGAGTTGAAATGTGTTTTGGTTATTATTTCCTCCCCTTTCATAACTCCAAATACTGGTTTATCATATCACTGGAAAGCCTGATTAATCACCTTTAAAATGAGGGACAACTTGTAAGTGTTGTGAATTTGTGGAATGAGCAACACAGTTAAATAAGTGAGCCGCCACCCAGAAAAATGTGCCAACATCCTTTCAGACTGGAAGCTGGTGTTCAGGTATGCAGTGGTATTAATTATTTGGTATCAGCCCAGGAACCATTTCTAAACTTAGGACCATGTTCTGGAGAAAAGTGTAGATAAAGACAGACCACAAACTGGACGTCCAAGGGAAGCAACACTTTTTTAACCAAGTAACCGTAGACTTTTTTTCCATAGGCAGCAGGAATTTTGGCACTTTTTTGGGTGCTACCCCCAAAAAAGAAATCCACAATCCTTAGAAGTTGTTAACCTTGCATAGCAGATGGGCCTGCCTGATTCAGTTCCTGAAGTCCTGCAGATCCCATCTTGTAGCGCCCCGTTGACCAATGGATTCACTTGGCTAAAATTTTAACGGCCTTATCAGGGAAGAGAGGCGGGAGCAGCAGAATGCGGACGTGATGACAACCGGAAGTTGAGAACAGAGATGCCGATTAACCTATTGTCCTCATAGATACTAAGTAAAACTTGGCGAAATCTGCCCTCCTCAGAAGCTGACTTGTAGGGATTGTCTTTAACGGGTTCATGTTACATATAAGTGTTAAATGAATCATCTGTGTGGTCCGATATAGTGTAAAACGATAGTATAAGGCCGTTAGCCGTTAGCAGCTAATGTAGCGGCTAACGGTCATTTGCTGTCGTTAGCCACGGCTAACAGTCATTAGCTGTTGTTAGCTGTTAGCGGCTAAGTTAGCGGCTAACAGTTAACAACAGCTAACAAAAAAGTATGCTTTTTTTTCAATTCTTTATTCAGCCATTTCAAGTAACAAACAGGCACATTTTGCATCATACATTCTTCAAAAATCACTGAGCAGCATCAGCAGCCAATATAAACAAAATAATAAAATAAAATGTTTATATAAAAGAAAAAAAAATAATGACAAATTCAATGAAAACATTGCTTCATTATATGAGGCAACCCTGCTTGATGTGGATTGGTCTGTGATGAATGTGACGAGCAGGACGATTATCCAATCACAAGCTTGTGTTTTTTTTTTTAACGTTCTGCCCCTGAAAACAAATTAAAAGGGCCCTACCCAGATGGACTTGTGAAATATTTCTGTGGCAGATATATGGAGCTGTCCATCTGGCTTGTCAGATTAAGAAGTTGTACCTTGTTGTAAGAATGACTAATCTGATTTCCAGTGATCTATAATACAATACCAATTGAAATTACTGAAGTGGAAAAATGATCAACTTAAATAACTTTTCCAAACTTGTTCAAGGTGCATATCATATGCCACCTTGAAATAAGAAAAGGCAAAAGGTTGTCGATCCACATATTGGTCTGTATGAATGACCTGTGTTTGAGAACTAGATGAAATAAGTTATTTCTAAGTGACTGTCTTCAAACTTTAAACAGATTTTCAAAGGTCCACAACATGAAGTCTGTATTTTCCCTTTAACTTTTGAGTGGAATATCTTTAGAACGATCTCAGTGATTTTCCAAACTTTTGCCAAGAAACTCCTCTGACCCAAGAATCAAGGGATTGGATGAAGTCACAGACTTAGGCTCAGGTCAAAATGCTCTTTGGTAGAGAGTGAAGCCTTGTACAAACAATACTTAAGTTCTGGTTTGACCAAAAGACAAAATATTTTTAAAGCCAAAGTTAAAGGTTTAAAGACATCTGCTTTGTTGGATGTTAATTTTTTTATTACCTGTCATTATGGATCAATTTACAACAAAGACTCAAGATGGTTCCCCTTGGACAATTTAAGGCAATGCTTGCAAAATATTTTACCGCAGTGTGTGAATGATTTAACTGAAATTTATAATAATGCTTTTTCTGTAACTCAGCATCACTGTGAATTATTTTCAAGGTCAAGCACCAGGGGTGCTTTGAGGGACTTACTTGAAAATGTGCCCATGTTTAGTTTACTCAAGGACAGGGTCATTAGATTTCTGGATAAAAGTCATATGCCTGTTGGGATTTCTGACAAGCTCTGCAGAAGAATATTTTTGCTGAACAACAGCTTTTATATAAATGAATCATCATACCAGTAAGTGGTTCAGTATTTAAAATATTAATGGTAATTCTAATACAAACTAAAAGCTTTTTGAACCTTTAAATCTCCCGCCAATCTCTCGTGTGATGATATAAAAATTAAAAACATTCCTCTGCCTCTCCAAACTGAACTCTGTCATTAGCCTGAATGGGGCGGTAATGCTCCAAAATGATGGATGCCCACCCTCGTGAAACCGAAGAAGAAGAAAAAGCCTTGTGAGAACTGCCACCTTGCAGCGGCCTGGTTGGCAGCTGTCGTGAGATTAGAGCCAACAGCGGAACAAACCAAGAAAAACAAAATGTTTATTTTAGATTTCTTGTACACCTGTCTTAAAATATGAGGGATGAGCTTGGTTGGGGTTGTGGGACATCTCGTAGCGAGCTTCCATTGTTTTCAAAGCCAAAACTTGACAGGTAAGCATGCTCCAGCAGACTTGTATCCCTCTAACTTTGGCAACACGTATTGAATCAGGGCCAGTGCACGCCGGCAAAATGTACGTGCAGGAGGTGGGCATAGCGGCGAAGGGATTTGATTGGTTTAAAATGTGGGCTACAAAGACTTTTTTGGTTGGTGTTTTCCCTGTTTTACTCCTGCTGTAGATAGCAGATATTTTTCGCTCTATTTTAAGAACACATTATCAATTGATTGCCATCCGGTCATTAAGATAATTTTAACCAGTATTACAAAAAGTGTATCTAAATCAGATTACCAATATTAGCTTTAAGAACTTACACAAACAGACAAGTCCAAATACAGGTCCTCTGCATTTGCATAAATGACCTCTCTGAGTCACTGATTGGACGTTGGCAGGTAAGAGTCAGGGTCTTAAAGATCAAGGTCATGGACTTCAGGAGTTTTCTTCAGACTGTGCACAAAGGCTGGATAGAAGGTGGAAGTTACAGACCTCATCTTTTTCACTTCCAAGGGGTTTACTTTAAAATATGAATGCATGCCCCCATGGCCGAAGGATGACCTAAGTATAACTTGAACATCTTAGGTCAAGTTCATGACTATAAGTTCACCTTTTGCTTGGAAAAGTGACATCTTAGGAACACAAGGATGTACATATTTGATAGTCAAAGTCACAGGTTAACAGTCAATATTATGAAGCCTCATGTTCATAGTGGTCCTGATGTTTAAATAGTTTTAAAGAAGTTTTGGTCAAATAGATATATATATATATATATATATATATATATATATATATATATATATATATATATATATATATATATATAATCTTACTGTATTTTAAAGCACAATGAAGTCATAAATTACAGTTATTTCAATGGTTGTATGATTTGTAATGTCAAGCCAAGACTTTTAAATTGAATGACATTAAAGAAATTAAAAGTCTTTTATATACATTGTACTCTAGATTGACTGTCATGTACATTTAGCTCCACATCCGAAGATAAAATAATTCCAGCAGCATATTCAGATTTAAATACACCCACAGCCCAATGGCCGCCCTCAGAAAGCTGACATTTGGAGCAAATCCCCCGCTGACTTAATCATGGCAAATATTGCGTGTCAGTCGTGCTCCACACTTGGACCTGGCTGATGGTAGTGGTAGTAATTCACCACTGCTGTGAGGGAGGACTCCTGGGGTGACGTGCCTTGTGCTCAAATCTCTCCTTCCCTTTTATTTCATCCTCCGTCTCTCCCAGTCCACACAAGCTTCAGCCTGCTTCTGTCTCCGCTGTCATATAGAGCAGAAGGACCCGATTACAGCAGACAGGGGCCCATAGGCAGACTTACCAACAGGCAGAGACAGGAACTGCCTGGGTTCTGAAAAATAAAGTCATCATAGGTGATTTGTCCAATGTACGAGTTAAATGTGAATTTCAATAATTCACACCATGCAAAAACACTAGTGTAGGTGAGAGTTTTTGTCCAATTTCAAGTCAAAAAGTCTCACCAGACTTATTGTAAGCCACAATTTCCTGGCATGTCTGGATTAACATTTTCATTCAAGATACAAAAACTGAAAATAAGGGAATAAGTACAATTATCTGCCAAAGACAAAAGGCAAATTAAACTTCTCTTCTGAGTCTTAAAAGTGCCATTTTGCCTGTTTCATTGGCAGATATTTTATATTTGTTATGAGCAAGTCAGTGCCTTATTTTTGCCTTTTATTCCTTATAGTAAGGTATTTATCTGAAATTGTCCAGTGATTATGGATTAAAATGTTAGATATTTCTGACTTGAAAAAAGACAAACACACTTGCCAAGATCTGCTTTTTTGCAGTGCATTGTAATGATGGCAAAAATTAGACAGATCAAAGGAGCAAGAAATGAGGGAAACATTAACAACTTACCCGTGCAATTGAGTCAGGTTCTAGAGAATTGCTTGAAATGTTTGCATTTTTTAAGACTTGAAACTATTTTCAAAAATCAGTTTAGCATTTTTACTAAAAGTTTTGCTTTAATTCAATGTTGGCAATAGGGATGCACAATATTATTAGTTTAATATTAGCAGAAATTAAACCTTTTGTAGATATTTACTGCTAATATTGCAGCTTTATACAAAAGCATTCATTTTGTAGTTTTTTGCACATTAGTTTTATTTTAAAAGTATAAGCACCAATAAACGGGGGTGATTTTTTAGTCAGAACATTGGTAGATCAGTCATTCCTCTGGCTGGTAAATTAATCATTCCTCTGATTCCTCTGAAATAAAAGGTCTTTATAATTACTCTGACTTAATATAAGCGAAGGTTGCTCAAAAGTAGCCTTTTTTCTACAAAACTGATAAATGGAAAAGGGAAAACTCAGATTACATACATCTTCCATTAGGTCTGGATGTTTTTCAAGTACAAACTTTTAAAATGAAGGGAGGAATTACATTTCATTATAGGGCCATTATTTTTTAAAGTTACTTTTTCATTATTTTCTATCTCATTTTGAATAGTTTAATTTAGTATCATTACCTTCACTTAATATACACATTATTAGTATCATAAATGTTTATTTAATAAAAACATGGATATAGATGCAGGTACTGTCTGATGTATTTTGTTGTAGCAACTGGTAAAGCAGCTGGAAAATAGAAAATCAAGAACATGCCTTTACTCAACAGAGAAGTACAAAAAAACAGAAGCAACAAGTATTCTGGTGATGGCTGGGATACACAACTTGTTTATAAATTATTTAATACAATGCTTCATCAACTGCATGTATTGATTTATATCAACCAATAAAGCACAATTCCTAATTAACTTAAATGGATTTTATTGCTATATATCACTGTCTTCTGTTTTGGGGCAGCACAGTGGAGTAGGAGGTTAGTGTAGTTCCTCATAGCAAGAAGATTGCTGGTTCAACTCCCCTTTTTTACCTGCTTCTTTGGAGTCAGGAGTTTGCATAGTCTTCCTCTGCCTGCGTGGGTTCTCTCTTTATGTACTCTGGTTTCCTCTAACAAACCAAAAACATGCTCATTAGGTTGAAAACAGACTGTTAACTGCCTTTCAGTGAGAATGTGAGTGTGAATGGTTGTCTGTCAGCTTTCACACTGGCACTGTTCTAGTTCTGGAACTGGTTTGAGACAGGATTCTCAGAACCTTGGAAATTTCTAGCAAATCAGCCCGCCTTAATACCAGTTTAAGCCGAGCAATAGTGGGAGGGTGTTATTCCGTGTTACTCAGGCCAAAAGCAAAATGTTGGATCACATCGATATTCTGAAAGCGTTTTAAGGTTTTTGTTGCATGCAACAACTGTACAAATAGAAGATGCGTGTAGAAGGCATCTGGTATGTAAACAGTGTGTGTGTTGTGACATGCCCACCAATGATGCCAGGATTTCTGGGCTAGAGCCAACTTCTTTTGGTTCCAGCTGCGAACCAACTTTTCAGGTTCCGAACCACTTGTTTCTGGTTTGAACATGCAAACTGTTTCAAAATAAGGTTCATAAACCATAACCAGCAAAGAACCGCGCCGGTGTGAAAGCCCTCTTGCCTTGTGATCAGCAAGAGGCCAATTTAGCCCCCAGCCTCCCACAACCTCAAAAGTCAAAAATATGTATATGTAAATAAAAAAGCCAGTGAATTTTTGAAATGTTTCCTTTTGAAACAAAAAATGTTTTCGTTACTGGCTCTAAATTTTGAACAGGAATGAGAAATTTTCAACTGAATTCATCCTTCTCTACCCAAACATCCAACCACTAAAGCATTTTTTGATTTTACATTCAGGGATACAAGAAATTAACTATAATCTGACTATGTAATCAAGAAATAACAATAACCTTTTCTGTTTTTTCATATTTATGTAAATGTAAAACTTCATGGATAACATTAATTATATTATAGCATTCAAAGTGTCATTTTGGTTAAAGAGCTTCTGCATACAGGTGTCTTAGGCATTACAAAAGCAATAAAAAAACTCATTTAGGGGTTTTGGGCCTCTGAAATTCAACAGTACCCCTGATTTGTGAGCTTTTCAATGAAACAAAGTTGGGTTTTATATCACCTGCACTGTATAAAGTCATCAACAATCTCTTTTGATTTGTATTTTTATTATAATTTTAATCTAAAACCATGTCTGTTATTGTATTTTCAAACCATCCAATGAAATTCAATACATCCATCTTCTCTCCTCCTCCCTCTTCTTCGCTGTTTACCTCCACATGTGCTGAACTCCCCCAGAGCCCGCCCCTTTTCCTCGCTGCAAGCCAATCACGGAGCCCTCTTTCCACGCGGACGCGTTTTATAACAGCCAATCACGGCTCTCTGTTTTAGCGCGTCACACAAACAACATGGCGGCGCACATCAGCAGAGCAGTGAGAGGACTTGTCCCCCAGTAAGTCTGTTTGTTTGATTTATTTCTGCCTCTTTTCGCTTCTTCGTGTCTCGCGAAGAGAAACTGAACCGCTAACGTGTGCTGTCGCCATTTTGGGTCGACGAGAGTCCGTTCTTGTGACACAAGCGGCTGTTGTTCAGATGTGACTTTGTTTGTTTGTTGGTTTGTTTGTTTGTTTGCTGTGGAGCAGAGCATTAATATAACCAGGGTTTCTTCTAAGACACTGGCCTGTTTGTTAAGGGTCATTTGAGCCGAAATGGCGGCTGACAGACTTGTTTGTGGCTGTTTGTGACGTAATGAAGTTGGTTTAATATATAACTCTCATTAGCTTGTGCTGCTTCATGATATTTCTGTAACAGAATCAGAATGCCAATAATTATCATCATACAAAATGTACAACGAGATTGAGCTTCTCCTTTTCAGGGCACTAGACAGTGAGTTAGTACAAAAACAGTAGTAAAGTATAAAATAGTTTCAAGGATTCTAGGCAAGTGTATTTGTCTATTTTCAAATAAAAAATATCCAAAACAAATGAGACAACACCAGTGAGACTTTTAAATTAAAGTTGGATATCTGCTCAAGTTAGAATTTTCTTGTCTTATTGGCAGATTATTCAACTTATTATAAGCAGCTCCTGCCTTATTTTTTCATTCATATATCTAATTTTAATCATATTCATAAATAAAATCTTAATCCAAACATATTAAGAAATTGTGAATTAGAATAAAGAAGTATTTGACATTTGACAAATACTCTCAGATCTGAGATTCTGCAGTGAAATGTATACAAGATGAAATCCTACTGCACTGCAATTTAAGAACTCTATATACAAATAAAAGATAGAAAGGATAATATCAAGAATGAAATAAATATTTCCATGGATATGTGGTCATGTATTGCACAGGGTATAAAAATGTATTGCACAGGATAGTTGAATATGCACTGAGTACTTGTAGAGCACATGAAGATAATACTTACAGAAGATTATCACGTTTGATTGTATTGCAAAAGATGAGTAAGTACTGATGTACTACTTAAAGCGGAGCAGCAGAGACAGCACATTAAACATTGTATTGGTCGGTGGGGATGTAAGAGTTCGGGGTGGTTATGGGTGGTTCTTGGAAAGAAACTGTTTTTCAGTCAGCCATTGCCCATTTAGCTGTAATTAGAGTCATTAAGATAACTGTTTGAAATTGCAATTAGAGCCAATTTGTCTGACTTTTCTGTTCTGTGAAATGCAGGAATCATCCATCTTATTTTCTATGGCTTTCTTTGGTTTTGACATGCTTTTACATGTAGAATCTGTTTCCCTAACTGTATGTTTTTGTTGTTGTATATGTCCTTCTTGTTTGGCAGGAAGTGAAAACGAATTTCCCATTCTATCTATCTATCTATCTATCTGTCTATCTGTCTATCTGTCTGTCTGTCTGTCTATCTATCTTGCTGTTATTTTACTGCTGTGCAAGGTCAATCTTTACAAAAATCAAATGCTGAGATCATCAAACAAGCAGTTCTAACATTACTTTTATTATCTTACTCTTTTGTTTTTATTTCCCCTCATCTTGAAACAAAATGTATGCAGTGAAAGCAAGAAACAAACTCTGTCTTTTAGTTTAGTTTAATTTGCTTTTAGTAACCAAGTTTTACTGGTTTGAGGTATTTTATCTTTTATCAATTTTTTTTGTCTAAATTTAACTGATTGGTTGTTTTTATCTTGTTTCGCAAGTGATTCCATTTTAGTTATGAGCTCTGTTGCTTCTTCATGTTTTTCTCGTCTTGTCCTCTGGTATTGTGTATAAAAGAGTTTTGACAAACTCACTGTTAATCAGATTTTCCCACAAGTACAAGCAAAGAATTTAATTATTATTAATACTGATAATAATAGCGATCATGATAATAAATGTTATTTCTACAGCGCTTTTCAGAGACTCAAGCATGCTTTACAAGATAAAAGGATAAGAGTGCAGGCTAAAAAACACACAATATGCCATGACAATAAGAAAAAAGCCAAGCCAATAAGCATAGACCAAAAGAACAAACAAAAAAAAAAACAGTTAAAACCAAAAGTTAAAAGAGGTGCGAAAAAGGTTAGTTTTTAATTTGGTCTTGAAGATGGTATGGTCAGTGGTGATTGATTGGTTTTTGAGAATACACAATAGTAATGGGCCTGTGCAAAAAATATTGATACTGCAATATATATCGTCATGTACTCTTTGCAGATGCGTGTTTTGATACTGATTCTGCAGAATCGATTCGGCCTCAAATGCTGTGACAGCTGTGTTCGATACACTTTGGGTGATGTTATCAATGGCGCATTTCAACGTCGAAGCCAAACGTCATGAATGAAGCACTTGTTCAAAATTTTGACTTGGGTCTAAAATCTTGGAGGACCTGAATTGAAGTGTCTTGAGTTGTAGAGGAATATTTTTCTTTTTGCGATGAAAAAACAGATTTGATGTTGTCACCAATTCTGATAAAGGCATAATAAATGTCTGTAAATTATGTTTAAGGGGATATGTTAAGCATATCTCTCCTCACTGGCCTGGTTGCAATACGGACTCAAAATATTACCATTAGGACATTTTACTGTTCAGAGAGGACATATGGGCTTGCAGATTTGTGGTGGATGAGGAGTAAGCCAGCTAGTTTGCACAATATCCACACGCTCTTGGTCTTGTTTTTTTATTTTGCCATCAGTAGTGTGGAGAGTGATGGAACAACTGAGTAAAGAGTTTAACCCCTATGATTTTCAAATATTGACTATACAGTGACATCCCAAATAAAAATGTATTTTGTATAATGTTTCCTTTTGAACAGGCGTTCTGGTTTGTGATTAAACAGGCTTCAAGTTAAGAATGATCTTTTCTTACACATGTATTAGAACCCTAATGTTTCTTGCGATATTGTTTAGTTGAGCCAGTCAACACTCGTCTGCAGTAAAGGCTAGTACCACCACAGTCTCATTGTGAGCCTTGACATACTGTAGTATGTTGCTGTTTCCCCACTCTGACATTATCTAAGGAGACTCTGTGAGAGACTGAACGGTTTATGCCGCCTTGAGCCCTTCCCCTTCAGTAAATTGCCAAACATGTCGCATATGAGGTCCAGTGAGAAACTTCAGTTTGAATTTACTTTAGCTGCTTTAATATTCTTGTAATGTGTGTGTGCTGGTCAACAGCACTGTGACATCTGGCTCTAATTCAAGGCACATGCCTTTCCAGAGGCACAGAGCTGATGATGCTGCCAAATTAGAGTGTGAAGAGACTGTCAGAGAGGCCTGATGGCTGAGTGTGAGAGCATGTGTGTGTCTTTGTGTTTGCGGTTTACTTAGCACGAAACATACACATACTGTCTATGTTTTATTGGGATGAACCAGTGTAGGTTTTTTTTACATTATCACCAAGCTATACTGTTAATATTAATCATACTTTTTGCACTGTAAAGAACACCAAGTCTCTTCTGCACCAAAATATATCAAACAATCATGAAATACTAAATTTCCACAGCAACTTTCAGACTCGTTTGTGGCTCCAAAATGCACCTTCAGCATAATTAATGGCGAAGATGCATTATAGTCAATTGATGATGTCCACAGAGCTGAGTGGCATCAAGTTAGTCTCATGTCTGCATATGGTCCATATTGGGCATTCCCATTGTTTAAAATGAGTATTGTTATCCTTAAGTTTTTTGAAGTGTTCAATAAGAGCTTGGCAAGTACTGAGGTTTTTAAATTACTTAAAATTACTGCCTCCCACAGTTACAAAAACTAAATAATCAAGATATTTTCTGAAAAGTCCCATATTTTGCCCATTTTCTTCAATTTAACTTGGATCCTTGAGGTCTTCATGGGACATTTGTAACATACTTTGCTCCAAAAAGCCTATAAACGAAGCACAGCTGCATTCTTTCATGCTCGCATAATCCTTCTGTTCAGAACGGCTGGTTTTGAGGGCAGTCGTCTTCATGCGTTAATGAGCCAGAGCAGAGCCGTGTACATAAGGGGGCACATGGCTTACAGTCATGCACGCACATGAACCGCAAATTCATGCCGGCTACCAGATAACATCGAAGCCCATTTCCCCAAACATCACAGGCTAACGCACAACAAGCCAACCTTAGCCTAGTCACCGCAGTGGGACAGCCGCTACTTAACATACCTTCTGGGCTAATGTTGGCAGAAACGGAGAGGGAATGGGGTAGGGAAAGGACTGATTATATTCAGCAAACTGTTGAACTTCTCTTGACTAACATAAGAATGCTCGTACATTAAAGTTTTTCATAACAAGTCATGTGAACACTGACAAACATGTTGTGCAGTTACCTCTGGTTTACTTCCCTCTGCTGTTAGCATTAGCGCATGGCAATGAGCAAAATAAACATCATATCAATAAACATCACAGCATTAAAACACTCACATTTCCATCATCAGGGTTTGGTGATGAATTGTGGGTACTGAGCCAGGATTCAAGAGAAGTCTAGTTCTTAGCCCTGTGTTCAAGTTTTTAGTCCAGTGTTGAACTGACTGAAGCTGAAGAAGCAGTCGGACATGAAGTGACTGGCACACACATACAGGTTTAAGTTGACTGTTGCTGCTCATTACCTTCAAAAATAAAATTAATCCACAGGGCACTTTGGTCCTTTGAGGCCTATATGTGAACAAAATGCTGCTGTTTACAGCCAAAAACCGAGCAGTGACAAGTTTTGGGCCTAGACATGGTGTATGCTGATCCCTTTCTAAAAATGTAAACAATAAAGCAGCACTTCGCGACGATATTTCTCAAGCCGCGGGGGGGATACTCGGGTAGAGGTAGGCTTTTTTTTTAATTCATACCATGAGTTTACAGTCATACAGCTGCTAAATCCAGGTTTTGTTGTCTACTCTCATGTTGTGGGCTGGGAGGAAGGCCAGATATCCCAAAATGTGTTCCAAAGACTTAAAAAAGGGTTTTTTGCATAATATGTCCCTTTTGAATGTTCATAATGAGCAGTAAAAGCACATTCGTTGTATGAGGTGCATATTGTAAAATCTGTGACTAATTGAGTTTTGTAATCCTGATATCAATATCAGTGTTTATTTTGTTTACTATTTATTTTACAAAAATTACTGTAACTAATAAAAACTAAAACTGAATGAACTGACATTTTGTCAACAAACAAAAACTAGGCTGAAATGTCTGACACACTGAATCCAATCAGAACTAATTTGGTCATGTAGAAAGTGGAGACAAGTTTGGAATATATCCAATCACAGCTACTTTGGTTGTTTGGAAAGGTTGGATGAGTTAAGAGAGACAGCCAATCACAGCTGCCTTAGCTTCAGGGTGGTGACAGGATATGATGAGGAGCCAATCAGAGCTGCTCTCTTTATGAATTGGTATATTCATGGAGAGCAGGTTCACTGTTTGTTGTCAGTTCTGGTATTGTAACTGAGATGCTCTGCCAGGTAGGCTGAATAAAGGCGACTGCATTTCACACAAAAGTTGAATTTGTTTCTGTTCATTTATGTTTCAAACTCTACGATCATTCAGGAAAGGATTATTAGATGTTTCATTTTATCCAAGTATAAAACATGACTTCAGGAATTCTAGCAAATAAAAAATGCCTTACACTTTACACTTCATATTTTAGTTGATTACATTAGAAGTAAATTTTGTTAACTGAAATGTTGTGAAATTTCATTAACTAAAACTAGACTAAAATTAAACCATTAAAATGACTGAATTATGACTAAAACTAGGATATTTTAAGCAAAAGATTATAACTTAAGACTAAATTTAAAAGTGCTGTCAAAATTAAAACTGATCAAAGTATTTTTAATCATAATAAAGCAGCCCTATGTTAAATATACTTTAGGATATTTTATGTACAGAATCATGGTCAGTAAAACAGATTTAGCCTATTGTTGGTGAGCAGCAGCACCTACATGGTTAACAGCAGCGCGCTCACATGGCTGGAACCAGGACAGGAATGTGTGTGCTCGTTTTATGGACAGCCTAGAGCCCTCGCCCTGGCATTGGCGGCAGACTGCTCTTTGTCACAAACACCCTTGTGTCAAAGATGCAACAGCATCCTGGAGGAAGCATTCACTGCCGCTATGAAGTCGACAAGTGATGAAAGTAGCCTAGAGGTTGTCAATTAAGAGAGCCAAGGCCTGGACCTTATAAGTTAATGGGCAGTTTCCCCTCGCAGGGCCTGCTAGTGCTTTATAGCACAGCTTATAAAAACCCCAAGTGTAATGCTCCCCTATAACGTTTTCAATTAAGAGAAAGGGCATAAAGCAGTGTAGACACTTGGCAGCCGTGCTAAAATGTTTATAAAGTGGCATTTGGCATAAATTGGCAGGGGAATTTTTCAATTGCTCCAGTTGTTTTAAAGCAGCAGCTACTGTGCAGAATTTTATTTTGATGGCGCTTCATGCTGACTGGAAGCATTACGGACTTCCTGGTGTCTTTCCATTACTGGCTCTTTCAGCTTGGTCATATGGACGCACAGCCTGAAGTTTAAAAGCCCTGTCTTCTCAGCTGTAAAAGAGATTAGAACCAAGAAAAGCCACTATTCTGAAATACTATACACTCTTTATATTAGTGCAAAATGTCATTATAAAGGCATTAGTCATTACAGAGTAAATGAGCTAATTTACATTTAAAACTATCCTGTAATAAAAGAGGAGTTTACAATGTGCTACAATTAAAGAAAACAAAATAAAACCAAGGAGATTATTGTTTGTAATTGACTCTAATGCTCCACATCCCCTCTTGTTTGTAATGCCATTAAAATAAGTCGAAAAAGGAAATCCCTTCAATCATGTTGTGTCGTCTCTGCTTCAGCTAGCTTCAGCTTCCGGTAGAAAAATAAATGAGTGCTGGATAAACAGCAGTGTGTTGACACCTCATTTCCTCATTGATTGGTGGTGGGGGGCGAGCTTGAGGTGTGTGGCCATAATCCAATCAGGCAGGAAAACAACCACGGGGACTGTGTAACCAAATTCTTAAGCTAAAGGGAGGGCGGCGGGTTTAAGAGGAACCTGAAACCTTTTACGCTTTGGTCTTTGTCTCATCTTTTTGACTGTTTCAGACTCATCCTCAGGTCTCTGCTTTGACCCTGGATGAGACTCCTTTGGATTGTTATTGCTTTAGGTTTGAGTAATTTTCACTAATTTGTTTGGTTTATTTGAAATGAATATCCAACCCAAGTATTTTTTGTACTGTAGGCCAACAGTAAGCACATTGCTTTGTACTCTATATAAATACATCTGGATTTTGCAGGACATTACAAAGTCTTAAGTTGTCACAATACCAGAATTTAAAACTTTGATTTGGTATTTTTCATCCAGCACTGCCAAGGCTAGGGATGCACAAAATTGGATTTTTGACAATATGCAATATCCGATATGCCGATATCTTCAAACTTTTTTGCTGGTATTTACACAGACATTTTGTGTCATGAGCACAAAGCCCCCACTTTTCTAAAACTGACCTGCTACTTTCATGGTGACTGTAGGGCTTGCGTGCATATAGGTTGAGGTTTTTAGCAGTGTTAACTTTGACAGTAAAAAAAAAAGCATAAAAGTGGGCATTCAGTGATGATAAGGCTAACCATTGTGAATATATTTAGCATACATGGTCAAAGAGTGTGGTCAAATATTGCCAAAAATGTCAGAAAAAATTGGATGCAGTAAGACAAAATACATTATTAGACCTGGAAATTTTGATAAGTTATTCAGTTGTATAGGTTTGACATAAAGGCGTTTATTCCTGTGACGCTCCAGGTGATCAGAGTCTCTTTCTTTCAGTGGATGGCAGCATTTTAACATCTACATCTAAGTGTCTTGCTTTGCCTGAGCTGACACCAAGAAAAGTACCAGGGATTAGGTATTGTGGAAAATAAAAGAAATAAGTTGCGGTGCGGCAAGTCAAGTGGATATCTCATTTTGAAAACTCACCAGGAGTTTTGTAATTTCTCTCTTCCATCTGAAAATGATGCACAAGTTCATGTTTGTGTCTTTGCAGACAGACAGAGAGTAGAGGAGAGGCAGCAGAACCACCTAATCACTGTAGCTCTGTCACAACCCTCACAAAACGTAATGCATAAGAAAAACTACTTCTGGATTATTGATAATTTAAATGACCAACCGTATTTCATTAGGTTGTCTTTCATTTGGCTCTTTATTTTTGGACGGATTGAATAGAAGTACCTTATTTTGGTTTGTACACAGCAGCCTGTCTGATTCTCAGGCCAAAACCCCCCAAAACCTTAATTATCTATTGCTGGGATCCTGTTTTTAATTGTCTTAATTTTTAACCAAGTATAGGGGTGCACAATGTTACTGAACAACGTGGGTATTGGTAGAAAATCAAAATAAAGTAGAACAAAGGTGTCAGGTGTGAAGATTTTTGTGAATGTTTTCATCCAATATTTTAATTGCACAAACAAATATCCCATATGTTGGCTGTAATATTGGGAAAGTGTACAAATGTAACATTAGTATTTTACTTCACCATTACCAGTGCTTGCAAAGTTACTCTTAAAAAGTAGCGTTTCCTCATTACTTCTAGAACAAATAATCTGTTACTTTACTTGGTTACCCTGTATGGAAAGTAACTGTTTACATTGCTAGTTACTTTAAAGTTACTTTAATGTCACTCGACTTTGGGCAGAACCCCTTTAGGCGTACATGAAGTTCTTCTATGGAGGACATAACAGGTATTTATCATGTGGAATTAACCTTCTGTATAGTGTTTCCAGATTTGTCTTCTTAAATAAGCTGCCAGGTCGATGAAAACAAGCCTAAAACAGGAAACCTCCAGCTAATTCTCTTCCTAAAGTGATATATTAACTTTTCTTCAAAAGACAATTCTACATAAAGTGTTTTTTATTTTTTTTATCTACATCTCGTTTCAGTTTCACAGTGCCAAGCAAAAAGAAGCCCAATGTCTCTTATAATTATCATCCCTGGTAACTAAGGCTGTCACTTTTCCAAAAGTCAGACTCGATTTTTAGGAAACATGGACCCAAATAACCCTAGATATTAGCCTGTTTTGCAAGGGACTCTAGAGAAACTAGAAAAATCTGTCCTAGAAAAGTACTGTTGGGCTGAAATCAAAGAGGAACTACGTTTGGTTAACAAATTGTCAGTAGCAGCATGTAGTAGCACTATTTTTTGCCTGGAAAAAAAAGCTGTTATGTTACTGAAATGTGTTACACACAGCAGTGACCATTACCAATTCTTCACGCTAATTAAAAACTTAAAGATGCTATGAGGAGTTTCTAAGTAATTACAAAAAAGTCTCACTTTTAGATATATGCCTGATGGAAATACACACTTTAAGATGAGTTTTATAGCATCAAAATAGGTTATCTATAAATGCTATTCCTTAGCTTCGCGGTCGGGTCGGACAGGGCTGGACTGGCCTGGATACTCAACTTCGGGAACAAGACAATTAAAACTAGAGCAAATTTATATTATTCGGACACATCTTAGAGCACCGGGCTGTAAGTTGCAATATATAGCCGGCTACAAAACTACAATACTACATTTTCCAAAAATTGACAACACATCAAAAACTACCGCTACGTAACTAGAAAGAGATACATTACCTCGTCACTATGCATCCTGTAAGTTGTTGAAAAAAGAGGTTGTAAAGCAATGCAGAGTTCTGAGGAAGGTCCAAACTGCATTTGTTATAGCATCGCAACAAACGCACGCTTTGGCTTGGGTCATGTCTACGACAGTTTCTGCGCATGCTCATGGGTAGCAGAGTGTTTATGTCGCCGGGAATAGATTCTCCTCATAGCACCTTTAAAGTGATGTCTTTCTTGCTTCACATCTGTTTCTGACACAAATGGGCCACCAACACTGAAGGAGCAGGTCCTTGTCCGTGGAGTGGAGACTCTAGCGGTAAATCAGTAATGGTGTTAATGAGATTGGAAGTACTGTGCATCCGTATTATAGATATTCAGTACCAAAAGTCTCCATATTTTCAGTTAATCTTGATAAGTTGTATCAAAAGACTCTGATGTAACAGTGCTTTAAAAAAACAAACCCCTCGCCCTCACATCCCTCCCTGTGGATGTTTTCAGCAGTCCCCACAAACAGGCCTTTTTTGACACTTTGCCTTTTTTGAGCCAGTAAATCAATAAATCGCTCTATTACCTGTTGTTGACCCAGCTAGTCCTGCCTTTGAAATGTGCTACAGAGCATTAAGTAACACATGTTGCTGTGTGAAAACAAAGCCCCGGCGGCCGGCGTGGTGACCAGCTGAGTAAACGTGCTCGAGGGAGCCGTGTGTGTGATGGCGGAGAAAAAGAGGCCCTACACTTGTCCCAGGCAGCATTGACCAAGGTGGATCCATGCGGCCAACAGATGGACATGTAACCCTGTATCCTTGCAGAGAAAAAAAACACCCTTAACCAAAACAAGTGTCCCTGCGCCGGCATCGAAGCCTTTGATCAACAGCACATCTCTGGCTGCAGCGAGGGACTTCTGTGAACCCTGGAGCGCACATGGACCCGCATCTGTAAAAACACGGCCGGGGAGGAATGTGTGAACAATGCTGCAGAAGAATTTCGTTGGAGAACACGTGGGGTGGATTTGGCTAACGAGTGGTTTGTGTGGTTTGGAGTTTGAGCGTGGTGGTCGGATGGAATGAGAGGCTGGAGAATTATTCTGTGTTTTTAATGATAACACGAGAGGGAAGCTTGTGTTTTTGCTTCATACAGATGTGAGGCAACACCGCAGCGATGATGAAATGATCCTTTTAAGTGAGAGGTGGCAAGACATTTTGACACAGTTGTGAGGAGATGTCCGTCCTTCACAGAACATACATGGAGATGTTCTTGAATGAGGTTTAGTGACAGAGTGATATGCATATGAATGTAGTTTATTGACAGTTGAGGAAACAAGTTACCAGGCCTTTACCTTGTTGAAAGATTGTTCACTTAGAACAACTTTTATTGATATTAGCGGATACATCGTTGGTGCTTGATACTACAGAAGCAGCAATGAAGTCCCAAACTCCAAAAGCTAGTATATTTTTATAAGCAAGTATTATGGTGCACAATGTTATTGGTTTTATATCGGTATCTGCTGATATCAGCCTAAAACTTTAACTAAAAGTAGGCCTGTCACGATAACAAATTTTCCTGGACGATAATTGTCCAAAAAATTATTGCTGATAAACGATAATATTGTCAATATTGTTTTGAAACGTCATTCAATCGCTCGTTACATTGCTGGCTTTTCAACTGTGTTGAAGGGTTAAATTTTTTTTGCAATGTAGCGAATGACACTGTCTGTGAGTGCGCACCATTTTACGCTGCTTTATTTATATTTACTTTGATGACCAAACTCATAGGTTAGCAAGACTGTCAGGACGAAGGCTCTGCTGCACCCTCTCTTCTCCATCGCCACAACTTTTATACAAATGCAACATATCGGCTTGTCGGTGTTCATGAGCCCACACCTTGTTCATTCTGTATTAAACAAAAATATTCCTGCGCTTGGACTGTGGCATTTGGCTAAGGAACCATCTTTTCATGCCATCATTCATATTAGTGATTGTTTTCTCGTTACTCCTCACGACACTCCCTTCAGCTCTCTGTGTGTACACACGAGCGGCCCCGCCTCCCCCTCAAAGATTGAATGAATGACAGATGGATCACTAACCCTAACCCTGCTCATTCCGCTATAGAACCAACGCACCCAGGCGTTGAGAGAGATGGATGGAGTGAACCATTTTCTCATCCCGCCTGTTTTGTAGAAAGAGAGGGGGGAAACAAACATGCATGCACATCAGTTTATCGAAGCTGGTAAACTGCTGTCAAACAGTGCTGTCATATTTATTCATAATGTAAATATTGTTAATGTTGAATGTGTAAATTCTTTATCCATTGTCATAGTGTCACTTTTACTTTTTTTTTCCCTTCATTAAGGAAGTTGGCATGTCTTAAAGATGTTGACATCTCATTTAAATTCCTTTATACTCATATCTATTTTAATGTCTTTATCTGATTTTCCTAGTGCTATACTGCATATAAGAGTAACTGACACAACTGAATCTCCCTTGGAGATTAATGAAGTATTTCTGATTCTGAATATTGTATAATGTTGGCAGTTCCTTGGTGAAGGTTTGTGTTCTCAGAACTTATCGTTAAGGAGTTTGACCTCATTCAGGGTTGTGTGTCCGGCTGTGGCATGACGATTGGGAACCATTTGGATTATATTCTTTTTTTTTTAAATGTATTTTTGGGGCATTTTGTGCCTTTATTGATAGGAGAGAGACAGTGGATAGGCTTGTGAAAGGGGGTGAGAGAGTAGGGGAAGACACTCTGCAAACTGGTCACAGGCGGGATTCGAACCTGGACCGGCAGAGCAAGTACATGGGGTGCCTGGTTGCTAACCACTCCGCCAAACCAGCACCCCCATTTGGATTATATTCTGATATGAAAGTCTAACATTCTGCTGGTGTTTTGAATATGGATGCATATCAAAGAGTTTTTAAAAGCTTTTAACAGTGCCATATATGGCAGTTATCTTTGTTTTCAGGAATAACTCAATTACATATCAGAAAATTTTGGTTAAAGTTTCAGGGAGTGTTTGTCAAAGTACAATAAAGAAGTGAATCAGTTTTGGTGATGATCAGAATCTGGTTGTGGATCCAGGAATATTTTTTCAAGGGGTTTGTTTCCATTGCAAGAGAGGGCAGTTTTCCTTAATTGCCTTGGCGAAGGTTTGTGTTAGGGCTGGATGATATGGCCTGAAAATGGAATCCCATATTTTTTTCCTCAAAACTCAGTTTATGATTTAAATAGATTTTTTTTACCTCTCAAAAGAAAAAGAACCTCCATTGACACAAATAGTACATGTATTAAAATTTACGTATATGTTGTCAAAGTATGTTCCAAAATCAAACAGGATTTCCATCTTAAAGATAAAGTTGCATGTCATAAAATGTTGATCATGTAGTTCAAACTTAGACAGGTTTGGCTACATAAACACTGAAGACTGAGCTATTTTCACAGCATAATATCGTGGAACTCTGATCAGAATTTTACTAGCCGTTGGAGAGCGCAGGCCTCCACCAGTGCCACAGTCCTCACCAATATTGGGATTTTGACCATAAATATTAGTCCTGCCTTTATTTTATCTTAATATTTAGATTCCTTGACCATGAAAACATATTATTAAAAGATGGATTCATGATGATATCTATTTTAGTTCAGTAGTTATTCACAAAAATCGCATTTTTCATCATGGCGGATCCAGGCGGTGATCCGGATCACTCCCGAAATCGAATCATTTGTTCCATGTCCCAATCCAGACAAAAATTTAATCGAAATCTGTCCATAACTTTTTGGGTTATGTTGCTAACAGAGAAACAGACAAACAACAACAACAAAAAAAAGGAATCAGATGGCGGCAATAACATAACATCCTTGGCGGAGGTAATTATAAAACAAGTAAAAAACAAACGTGCTTGTGCTGACAAGGCTGACCATCATGAAAACTGTCAATTTTCAGTATTTATATTTTTTAAATACTGCAACAACCTGATTGGTGTAAGTCAAGCAAAAATCTTGATTTTTGATTTTTAAATATTCTGCTGAAAATAATTTGAATTAATCAGTTTAATCGATATAATGCCCAACCATAGTTTGTGTTCTCTGCGCACTACTTTACCAGGAGTTTGACCTCGATTTTTGATGATAATAACATTGATTAAGTTGTTTAATATTTGTCATTCAGGGCTGTTCTCCTGCCTGTGGCATGAAAATGGGTGTTTGTATGATTTTATTCTGATATGAAAGTCGAACATTCTGGTTTCCTGACAGCTATTGTTTGAAAGCATCACTGTAGGCACGATGACTCACTACTTCTAATAAAGCCTGTTGGTCTTGTACAGTTTAGCACGTGTAGCATTAATTGGGTAGCAGTCAGAGTTTTGTGTGTGGGCAGGATATTGTTTCCAGACCTGCAGTCAGCTCGCCTGTCAAAAGGCCAAACGGGTTGTTTTGGCTCTTAAAGAGGTTCAGGTTTGGAGTCATCAGACATGCTAACATCACTCTGTCTTTCGATCATTTCTGAGCTTTCTCCCTAAAATCAGTGTCCTTCCTCGGCCTCTTCTCCTTCTCTGAGAGGATGCACTCGTCTTCTCACGGCACTGAGGTTGGCCCTTTGCCATGGTGATGGTCGGGTAGTTCCAGGGCGATGAGGTGTAATTTAGCCAGCATTTCCTGTCTGATCCACAGCACCCTAATGAGTAAGAGCCCTGCTTTTATAGCAGAGTGTTTGTTAACAGGACACAGCAGGCGGCTTGTTTGTGTGCATGTGTGTGTGGTTGTCTTTGCCTGCCATTCTGTGTGAGGCTCAGCGCACACACCCTCAGGTGGGACTGTGTGTTAGTGCTCGAATCCATGCTGTGGCCTCGGGGCTGCAGTTCCTGGTGTCACCCCTGGGTGTCAGTATTGACAGTGTATGTTGTGGTGAGGACTGTGGGATCAGCTGGATTTCTGCTCCAGTCTGAGGGAAGATTCATGTCAAAAATATCTTGCAGAAAATGATTCGTACTGTAAATGAATGACAACAAAGAAGTTTCAACTGTGTGCATGATGAGCTGTAGGATCCAAAGTTTTCTCTCTTCAAATATTGACATTTTTATTTTTCCGAATAGGCTCCACGCCACCTTGACTTGATACAAAATTTAGACACTGTTTGTACCAGATGAAGGTAGTTTGGAGGCTTCTGCTTATTGGAAAATGTTAGATTTTAACCATGATAGATTTATTCTATGTATTTATAAGGAAAATCTGAAAAATTCCTTTTAGAGAAAGACAAGTTCTTAATAAAATAACAGGCGTCACAGCTTTGCATCACATAACCCATATGACTTAACCGACTTCTAGGGGTGTCCCGATCCAATATTGATATCGAATATCAGTCTAATATTAGCAAATAACAATTGTTGGATTATATCGGTCTGCATCTGCAATCTCCCATTTAAGCACTCTAGAACTCTAGAATATGGTTAAATTAAACACAGTGGTTATTTTGCAACTTAAAGATATATGTTTTTGTTTTGATGGGATTTATTGAGGTTACTTTTCGGGGTCTTCTAATTCGTTTTTCATTTATTTTATTTAATTGTAGTATATTCTTATGTTTAAGGTTAAAATTTATTGAACCCATTGGTTGATGTCAAATCGGTCAGTTTTTCTCATACCTACTATTGCTGACCACTGTTCTGTGTTTGAGTAATCTCACTTGATTAAGCCTTTTCTTACAGTCCATAGTTTAGGAATAAGTTATAAAAGTCTGTATGATTCCTGCTAATATCGTATCAGATCGATATCGGTATTGGCCAATACTCAAGGCTGCAATATTGGTACCGTATTGGAGGTGAAAAAGTTGTATCGGGACACCCCGACCCACTTTTCTCTTCATTGTCCTTTTATATAAAAATACTGTATATTTTTATATATGCATGATATATCCTATATATTTGGTAGTAACTCTTTAAACTTTGGAGACGGGATGTATTAAATGACAATAAAGAGAGCACTGACATGCTAGGAGGCCAATATTCATATGTTTAAAAAAAGGGGGTTAGGAGACAGTTCTCAATTGGCAGAATGTTGGAAATATAACAAACCGCTACTACACCAAAAAGTCGGAAGTATCAAGCACTTGGAAACTTATACTTATATACACCCAAATATTTGTCAGCTGTGCAGCTCATAATTCATTTTTAGCAACTCCCCTTTAGTTATAATTAAAGGATTTTGTTGCAGAGAAATATTTAGAGATTTTGAGGGTACACTTTTAAATATTTTGTTGTCTTAAAATGAATCTTATTAATACATCACCTCTAGGGATGCACAATATCATAAGTGCCGTCACTTGTAATATTGTTATGTAATATTGTTAGCAGTTATGAAAAATGTTTACATATTAGTAGGTTGGATTTTACAGGTGTAACTTTTCCATACACATTGTTTGTTAGCTATACCATTAGCAGCATGTACAAACTGTACTATGGATATTGTCCTCATAATCACTAAATGTGCACTTCTACAAATAAAAGTGTCAATTTTAGGAATAAAATTACGTTTTTTTGTGTCTCACATCTGTTTCGAACACAAGCATTGAAGAAACAGGTCGATTTGGTAAAGTGGAGGCTTTGTTTTCTGGAAAAAAATTAGGTATTTTGACACCCAGCCTAAAATCTGCCAGCCATTTAAGGCAGTTTTGATATATTGGCTACTTCTTTCTGTGTCTGTCATGTTTCACATCATTAGGTTTGACTCCCATGCTCTCATTCTGGCTGTATGTTCATTAAAAAAGATGGCTGACTGAGGATATCTTTAAAACAGATCAAGCATGGAGTTATTCCTGATCAAATACTTTAAATCACAATTTGTTTAGGGGGCTACATCACTTATTGAAGGAATAGAAAGTCATAAAAATTATCCGAGATGCCCCCCAACATCCACAGAATCTGATTATGCTCTGAGGGCCAGATTTTGTCCCTGGGTTACCAGTTGATGATCACTAAAATTAAAGAGATTGTGATGTTTTGAAATACTGTCCATTAAAAATATAAAGCTGTCAAAGCTCTCTTACAGTCATACAAGTTGACTGAGTCTATTAGACAAAAAATTGTACATTTTTTTACTCTGAGCAAAGACAAAAACGACATCCTGTTATATAAACTATAGGCCTCATTGGCTTAAAGGTCACATGTTCTGAAAAAGACACTTTTTAATGCTAAATACAAAAATATGTGACCAAGACTGATGTACAACCCCCTAACAATCTGTGTGGAGATTTCCCCTGATGATGTCAATAGAGGACATGCCACTTCCAGCGGATGAACTCCTCCTAAACACTCAAAAACACTCCTCAACCCTGTTTACAACACCAGATCCTGACATTTTCCTGAATTTACCAGGTGTGAATGCAAACAGCAGAGTTTGTTGCTCCTCTCACTTATAAGTGTTGACTGAGAAACTATTAAGTAGGGATGTTTGATACCACTTTTTTTGCAGACCGATACCAGCACAAGTACTTACACTTGAGTACTCACCAATACCACTAGTACTTTTGATACATAAAATTTTAATTAATACATTGGCCTTGGTTACGTGATGTTTTTTTAATTTGGAATGAATCATTCAGAATTAAATGATTTGGAATTAAAGGTTTCTCTTCGTGTTTACATGGAAATAATCATTCCGAATAAAGGTTTACATGGAAAGCACGTTTATGCGTCTTTAAATGACGCCTGGTGGTTGGGAATGGTTCTCATTTGACAGGGGCAGACATTACGTAGTGACGTATACATGTTTACCGGGAGAAAAACTCCAGTTCAGTGTCTCCAGTGTCTCCGTCAGGGAAACCTCCTCCGACTTGGGTGATTTAAAAAGGTCCACATTTTATTGCTTAGGTCCATCCAGTCTTTCATTACTTCCAAATCTTCTAAGGCTCTGATTCAATAAACTGTCTTGGCTTGCGTGAAGTCCCACGTTTGCTCCGGGCAGCCATCCTGTTCCCGTCCGCGATCTGTGCCTCAGCGCTGCAGGACGGGGGAAAGAGCATGAACGAACTGAATTAGTTTAAAGCGGAATGAATGTTTACATGATCGAGGAATTCTTTAACTGGGATTTAAGATCAGAACAAACCAGCCACTTACTTTGGAATTAAGTTTTATTTGGAATAGGGGTGTGCGATATGACGATATTAAATCGTTAAGGATTATAACGATTTAATATCGTCATAAAGCAGAAAGATCGTCAGATCGTCTGTGTGGGCACAGAGACTTTGACACCCACCCGACTAGCCAATCGTAGCACATTACGCGCAGTGCATGGTAGGATCTCCTGTTTGGTTATGTAGCGTGAAGCCATGGTGGAAAGAGAAAAGGAGATAAAAGCTTGAAGATGTCTGAACAAAAATCTGTTCTAAAGCAGCTGTATTATTCACTCAGGTTATAGACATTGCAGTTAGATAACATTTGTTTTGAATTGTTGCACTTTAAGAGATAATGTTGATATTGTTGTTCATTACCTTTTATGTTTACATTTATTGCACATATTTATAAAAACTGCACTTTTTAAATTAAAACCTGTTCTGAAGTTTTAAAGAAAACCTACTGGATGGAGTTTGCTGTAACAACTTAACTTAAAAGTGATTAGATTTTGATGGTGATCTAGATAACCGTCTTCAGCGAGTAATCATTTTTGCTCAGTAACTGTCTAATAATGATATCAACATGATTCTGAATGCCAGGTTTGGGTTTTCAGGGTCAAGGAATCATATCATGATTGTAACTTTGTCATAGACCTTTTCCTTGTAGATGTAACAGCAATATGTGAGCTACCTTGGAGGTCATTTGTGTTTTTGGATGAATGATTCAGAAAAAGATCTAATTGTCTAATTCTTGCAAATGATGTATAATTTTTCAATTTGATTCACGTTTTTCTTCTAATCAAGCTTTTATGCAATATTCACTGTGTTTACTAAATAGACAAAAGCACATAACACATTATTCATCATCTGATATTGATAATAAATAATCTGTTCATTATTTAAGGGATACTACAAATTCTACTCCTAAACAGAAGCTTTGTGTTGTTGACCTTCTTACCAACACCTCTGTAAATGCAAATTACCTGGAGATTTGTAAAATAGTATGTGTAAAATAGTTGACACAGCAGATCCTGGGTCAGTCAGGAGTGCTGCAAAAAACTGCAGCTTTGGTGAACGCATGATAGTGTTATCTGAAATTGTGATTTTGATCTGACAACAATAACTCTTTAATCCCTCGGTCACCCTTGTGAATGAGATCCTGATCTCAATGGTCAGTGGGGACTTATCTGCTTAAATAAAGGTTAAATAAAATAAAAAATAGCAGGAACTCCAGTGTTCCTCTTCTTTAATGGAATATATAACCATACAGCGAGAAGACATTAGCCCCTGATAAGTAACCACTCAAAGTACGTGAACACACGACACCAGCACTGAGACTTCCAATGAATTTATTAAAGATGATAAATGATCTTATTTCTGATTTATGTGAGCATGCAGGGAGGAGCTGGCTGGCTTCTTTTTTGCTGTTTTTCCTCCATTTGGAACGGGCTTCAGAACTTCTCATCACATCATTGGCACAAGTTGCAGACAGGCGGCCTCCTGTTAGCACTGTACTTCATTAGAACCAGGTTTCAGTGGTACCACACACATTCAAACAGCAGGGCCATCTCCCCACCATCAAAGGAGGGCTTTATACAAAGGCTTGTCTCTGTGTCTGTCTTCCCATCAGTGTCTGCTAATGATGCATGCCGCACACGTTTTTAACATCGACACCCTCCTCTCCCCGTCACTCATCCGCACTCTCAGTCCTTTTTTTAACGTCCATCTCTCCCTCGTCTCCTTCTCTCCCTTCAGCCGTTCTCTTGGTGTTTGTTTGGCTGCTGGGTTTTGTTTGTTTATTGTTTCCAGATGGCAGACGCAGACTTCATTTGTGTGGCTTTCAAGTTCCCAGAGAGCTTTTTACTGCCTTGGCTCAAGCGCTTATCCTGTTTCCTCCAGCCGGGGCTTTATGATGGGCCTTTTTATACGGAGCAACTGGAAACAACTGTCACTACCAGTCTGCGTCAGGGAGAGCAGAGCAGGGAAAGTTTGTTTTCTGTTTGAACATCTTCATCCTGAGCATCTTCAGAAGAGGCTGATTAGTCTGACTGCAGTATAGGCTGTTTTACCGCTGGCTAAAGGAAGGCAGGCAGGGCACATTTTGACAGCACTTTTTAATTTGGGTTTAGTTACAGCCTTTTGCTTTAAGCATCTTTAAGTTTTAGTCATAATTTAGTCATCTAAACTATTTTAATGTTAGTCTATTTTAAGTTGATGACATGTCACAGCATTTTAGTCGTCAAAACCTGCTGTGAATTAAGTCAACAAAAGCTTTTTCTGAAGTCATGTTTTACACTTGGATAAAATGAATCATCTAATGACTAGGGCTGGGACGATACGCCCTTCTCCTGATTCGATTTTCTACGATTTTTTTAGGTGCCGATTCAATTTAAATTGCGATTGCACGATCTTGCAAATTTTTGCAATCTTTAGTTAGCTTTTCTAACCAGCAAGCAAGACGAACAATGATGATGCCTACAGGATATCAGGAAAAATACACATCAAATGTGACTCTGTTTTTAGGATTTATAAAGCAATATATTTTAACCAGCTGTTTATACTCTCTCTTTAAAAGCCTGGACTGCATTTAAAAGTGGCTTATTAACACAGACTAAAATGAAGCATTTAAATTTGGAAAAAAATCTATTTTTGAACAAAAAAATTGATTTAAAAATTGTCAAACAAAAAATCCCCATACTTAAGTGAATCCATTTTTTCTCCCACCCCTACTAATAACCCTTTACTAAATACTAGTGAAGTCTGAATGTATAAATGAACAGAAACAAATTGAACTTTTGTGTGAAATGCAGTCAATTTTTTTAATTCTACCTGGCAGAGCATCTCAGTTACAATACCAGAACAGACAACAAATAATGAACCTACTCTACATGGATATATCAATTCATAAAGAGAGCAGCTCTGATTGGATCACTCCACAACTTATCCCACCACCATAAAGCTAAGGCAGCTGTGATTGGAGGTCCATCTGAACTTATCCAACCTTTCCACACAACCAAAGTAGCTGTGATTGGATATATTCCTAACTTGTTCCTACTTTGTACATGACCAAATTTGGTCTGATTGAATTAAGTCTCTGTCAAACATTTTCATTTACTTGATGGCAAAACTGTCTGTTAATTCAGTTTTAGTTTTTCTCCATGTACATTTGTTTTTATTAGCTACTGTCTGGTTTTCATCAGGGGAAAAAAGGTTGTTGACGAAAACTATGTCAAAAATAATTAGTCAACAACACGAACACTGGTTCAAATCCTGAAAGAAACATGTTTGGAAGTTGATTTATCAGCTGGAAAGATGCAAGCTAACTTCTTGGCGCACTTCCTCCAGTTACAGCAGTTGGTGATGCAGCTGAAAGGGGGTAACATCCTTTGCCTCATGGCTTTGGGGGTTTGTTTCATCACACCTGTAAAAGTAAGGTTGATGCTGCTGGTGGTGCAGGCGGGTCATTAGAAATGATGATTGTAAAAGTGCTGATCTGAGCTGAAAGCGTAAACCCCAGGTACACCTGAGCAAACTAGAAAGCACCTGGAGAGCACAAACCTCCGCCAAGGTATCTCACATGTATCTGTTACATCTATAAGCAGTGCATAAGTGATGGGGGGTTGTGAGTCTGGCGCTGTAATGGCGACAGGTGGAGGGCGTCTTGTCGTGTGTTTGTTTTATTCTGGTGCTGGCACGTCAATCGATGTTCGATTGTTGGTATTTGTGTGCATGGGGGTTGACTGTTTTGAATGCATGTTGTATTGTACACGCACTGATGCTCTGCACAAATGAAGTTCCTGACGGATAAATAAAGTTCTTTGATTGAATATTGCACCAAAGCTTGATTTGAAGAAAATCGTGAATCGAATTGATATTGCAATATCTGCCAGAAAAATCAGTTAGATTTACCCTATTTCACACTCTTTTTCAACATACTTGTGCAATTTGTTGTGCTCCTTTTTATGATTTTGATAAAAAAATCAATCAATCAATCTTTATTGTATAGCCCCCATTCATTAAAAGTGTCATCTTGAGAACTTTACAATAGATCAGGCTGAAGACAAACTCTTCCTTTTATGGATACACATATATATATATATATAAAATACACTTATGCATTTATATACACATACACATTTCCAAAACCCAACATAGTCATGGGGGAAAGAAAAAAACATTGTTTAGTAGCAGGAAATCTTAAATGTGTATCCGAGTCTCATGATGAACAGCAAATCCACACAATGCTGTGTCGGGTGTGTGGGCGAAGGAAGGGAGGTGGGCAGAAGTGGACTAAAGTAAGAACTAAAGCTAGGGACAGATCCATGGACCAATTGTGGACCTGACTTTGTCATATTTGCCTCAGCTGTATATACATTTTTTAGAGGTTAGCCCCTTGAGATACAGCATCTTGTTTTCAGGAGGGTCCTCATGTCTGTATGATTGTAGTGATTTATAGAAGTGTTTTTATAGACGTAATAAGAAGAGTACTTAATCTAATGTTTATATGACCAGAATTGTCAAGCTTTTGACCACTGTGTTTTGGCCTAGTGGAGACCTCATTGTTTGGAAACATAGTACCTTGCAAATAATTATATATCACAAAATTGGAAAAAAAAAAACTGAATAATTCCTGTGATATCAGGCCTTTCATTTACAAGTATAATATTTCAATTTAAAAGCCTTGGTGTTGTGACAACTCTTGATCTTTTGTTGCCACAAGGAAACCACACATTATAAAGTACACCGTGATCCTCCATTCAGCCAGAAAAATATCAACATATGATTAACATTCATATCCTCCGACCCTCCTTCAAACTGCCCCTGCATCATAAGCTAAAGAGCGGCAGCGTGTCAAACTAATTCTTTGTTGACATGACGGTTCAGCAGCGTGCTGGCAGTAGTGCTGAAGCTTGTAGTTTGTGTTTTTCCCCTCTTCAGAGCCTAGTCTGGGCATCATTAAGCGCTGTGACATCACTTATTTACAGGAACCCAGGAGGGCGACTTGCCCAGTAAACGTGGGGGAGGACCAGTGCATGTCTTTTACTCATCGGATGCGGTTTTTAAGACGGCGCAGTAATCAAAGCTCTCAGCTATATAAAACCCACCCCTTCTCCATAAGGAGGCCTTTTCCTCTGGCTGCTGCTGAATGAGTGATTACCCTGGCATTCCAACCTGCTTAATCCCATTTTTAGCAGTGATTTAGCACAGACATGTAGCAGCCAAGGCTCTCCATTCTGTTAGCATGGCCAAAACTTGTTAATGGATTAAAATATAAATCTGTCTGACTCTGTATTTTTGCAAGATTTACTAATAAATTAGCAGGAATCCATTGTTGCTCCCTGGGGAAGCCATATTGTGGGTGAGCCTGGCTGTGTCATCCTCTCCTCTAAATGCACTGAAAGTTAAAGTGTCTCAGATTACGTCACAGGATAATTACGAGCTCGCCGAGGGCCAATGGCGTTGCAGTAGTAGAGCTGGGACCGGCGGCACAGTTACCACACTAACCCGCTAGTGACCCTGCACATGGGGATCCAAGCTGAAGTGTGAGGGGATCTGACTTTAATGTCCACGTAATCAGTGGTGTTTGTGTTTTACCACCACTGAGCGCCTGGCTGGCCGGCTAATCTCATCAGGGTTTGGGCTCTGGTGCCGGGGTGAGGGAGAGGACAGCCTAGAATGACCCATATCCGCGTGCCAGGACGGCTACAGCACTCTGGTTCCATCGGAGTTTACTACGAGGCCCTCTGCCAGGGTGTTTACTACTGAACTGTCTGGCACAACAAGATAAAGCCTGCTGTAATGTCCTCTTAGGACACAGCCACTCTCACTGTGGAGGGCTCGCTCCGTTTCCTCAGGCCAGACTCTCTGCCGCTGCCTGAAAACCGAGTGGACTTCTGATTCAATGTAACGGGTTGACAAGAAAGAACATATCTCCTGTCATCATATTCCAGATGTTTGGACTCAATGTGTCTATGAAAAGTTCATATCCACTGTCGATGGAGATGTCCAATGATTCAGGATTTTTGGAAAGATGCTATAAAATGTTTGTCAGAGGTTTTCCTTAAAGACAGAGTTAATTGTGTAGACTACTTATTTTTGCCATAGTTTTCATCGACAACCTCCTCCTCCCCCCCCCGTCCCCCGATGAAAACTAGACAGTAACTAACAAAAACAAGTGCACATGGACAAAAACTAAAACTAAATAAACTGACATTTTCAACAACCAATAAAAAATGTTCGACAGAGACTAAATCCACTCAGACCTAACTTGGTCAGGTAGAAAATATGTGTACTTTGGTTGTGTGGAAAGTAGGAGTGGGAGAAAAAAATTGATTCACATAAGTATCGCGATTTTTTGTTTGCTGGTTTTTAAATAGATTTTTTTAAAATTTAAAAATCTACCCCCACCCCCCCCAAACTCTTTAGGCGCTAAAGTTGCAAAATCGCGGCAAGTGACATTGCTGAATAAAACAGGCCACAGCTGTTAAAATAGTGCTGAATAGTGTTTCTACTTTTCACCAGGAGATCGTGGACAGGTGACAGGTTCCTATTTAAAGTTTTGGCGTATATTTATTTTGAAACACACACACCAGACCGAGGGATGTGAGAGTGGCTGTAGAGCGGAGCAGAGAGAGAGAGGAAAAGAGAGACGCGCACAGAGTGATAGAGACTGAGTAAGAGTACTCACGATGCTGAGAGTACTTTGTCAAGTACTGGCTGACTCTGAATCTGAGGAATATTTACTCTCTGAGGATGACGGTCAGTTGTCCAGTGAGGACGAAACTGGCGGCGCGTGTGCGCGCAGTGGGAGCGGGTCTGTGTGCCATTCCAGTCCCCAAGCAGAACATACCAAGCCGATGCTTTGCCTCTCTGTGGCCGGCGAGTGCCGAGGAGGGGATGTGGTCTGGGATGCAGGGAAGCTCAAAACACCTCAAAAAGTGACCATGTTAGCGGAAATGAGAAAGACCGCGGAGCTCTGGGCAGACAAGGGAGAAGCCGGGGTAAAAAGCACAGTGAAGGCAGCAGAGACGTTCATGCTCGGCCTGTAAATTACAGTGATGATGATGGGTGGGGAAACTAACCACTTTGAAACTATAGCCTTTTTAAATGTTGAAAGCAAAATTGAATATTTTCTTGAAAAAACTCTGGTGCCTAAAGGGTTAATAAGCCACTTTTATATGCAGTCCAGGCTTTTGAAAAGAGAGAGTCTAAACAGCTGGTTAAAATATATTGCTGAATAAATCCTAAAAACTTACTGACATGTGATGTGTATTTTTCCTGATATAGTCTGGAGGCATCATCATTGTTCATCTTTTTCGCTGGTGTTAAAAAAGCTAACTAAAGATTGCAAAAAATTGGCAGAATCGTAGAATCGCAATTTAAATCGAATCGGCACCTAAAAAAATCGCAATAAATCCAATCGGGAGAAAAGTGGATCGTCCCAGCCCTAGTGGAAAGGTTGGATGAGTTCAGGGGGACATCCAATCACAGCTGCCTTAGCTTGGTGGTGGTGGGATAAGTTGTGGAGCGATCCAATCAGAGCTGCTCTCTTTATGAATTGATATATTCATGCAGAGCAGGTTCACTGTTTGTCAGTTCTGGTATTGTTTGATTGATGTTGACGCCTTTAAGAGTTTTTCATATTACTGTTGTCTTGGCATTTGTTACCTACACGGTTTGTTTTTGATAGCTTTTGCTGGTTAGTTGGTTAATATATTTGTTTGTTTTTTTGTTTGTGAACAGGATAACTGACAACATATGAGTTGATTTCATAGAAAGTTTCAGGCAATGTTGTTTTTGGCACAAGGAAGATAGTTAATAGACTCAGGAGGTGATCCAAGTCTCAATGCAGATCAAGGATTTTTTTCAATGGATTTGCTAATAGAGGGAGATAGGGCACTTTTCCACATTATTGTTCATAACATAAGTGTTTTGGAAATGCTTTGGTGGTGGTTAGTGGTTAGTTTGTTTTTAACAGGAAACCTCAAAAAGCAATGAACAGATTTTGATGACCGTTTTAGGGAATGTTGGTCATGGCAAAAGGAAGAAGTGATTTGAGTTTGGTGGTGATCCAGTTGCAAATGTGGAGCCAGAAATATTTCAAATGAAGACTTAAACATTGCAGAATTAGGCAGTGTTTCGCAATAACTCAACAAGTTCTCACTGGATTGTAATGACATTTACAGGAAATGTTGGTCATGGCAGAAAAGAAAACTGATTATGTTTTGGTGATAGTCTGAGCCAGGATGCCGATCCAGGAAGGTTTTCAAGATTTGTTGCCTGTGTGAGATAGGACAGTTTTCAACATTTTTGACCATAAGTCCCTCGACAACGGTGGAAATGGCTTGGCAGGGCTCCACAATTTAAGATTAAATATATACTCAACAAAAAAAAATAATGCACCAACTCAAACGGTTAAGTTAAAATGACCGTTCCCTTAACATTCCCAAAAATATGAATTGTCTTAGCACAGATTGCTTTGCTTTACTCAAATCAAGTTCTCTCGTTTCAGTTGATCACTCCAAGTGAGTACATGCCGCGTGACAGTGTGGTGGTCAGTCAGCGCAACCATTTGATTCATTCACACTGTTTTGTGCATTTATATTTTTGTTGAGTGTATTTTTATAGTATTGGCAGTTGCTGCATGAGGTAAACCTCAACCTCAGAAATGTGCGTTGTTTAAAAACACACGTCTTCAGTGAATTTCTTCTTTATTTATTCCTGATAAGTCTCCCAAACTTCATTGTGGGCAGAAATGTTCTCTGGAGCCCCAGAACAACATTAAGACGTGTAACAGAGAGTCTACTGTGCTTTCTTAGCGCTATGTTTCTGAAGAATCATCCTCTAACTTCTGTCATTACATCAGAATGATGTGCCAAAATGATCATCATGGTTACACAAGAGTATCTGTTGTGGTTTGTTTGTGGTTCTCCTCTCTGTGTTAAATACCCTCTGTCAGCCACACTGTTGTTTTAGTGAACCGACACCATTGCACTCACTCTGCTGCCCCCCTGGGAGGTCAGAAACCTGCTCAACCCTCCACCTCAAACCTCTGCGCACACTCAAACGCACACAGGAAGCAAACCAGCAGCTGGCTGTTTGATGGTCTAATTTAAACCAGTGGATATTTCTGAGCCCTCTGCATGCCTGTGTGGACACAGCAGCGTAATAAAGGAAGTATCTTCATGTGAGGGTGGGACAGTTTTCCTATTTTTCTGTGGAGATGTTTTCTAAATATTTGGTTTTCCATTTCGCAGCAGAGTCCGTCATTGAGATGGATGCCAGGAACGGCTGCACCACCCGTTTTTGTGTAACCCAATGAGGAGGACATCACATGTGCCGGTGTTTCATCTGCTGGGTTAAGGCCTCCAAGTTAAACACAGTCAGAACTTCGTCATCGTAGGGAGAGGTGCCCAGATCACAGTTCTTCCCTTTGCTGATTTGACCATCTACAAACCTACTTTTCAATGAAGTTTGGACATTGTTCAAACTTTAGTCAATGTAGTTCAAAAGTCAAGGTTAGACAGACCGTTTCCCAGTAACAGTTTAATATAACAGTAGCCTCTTCCTTTACCGCTGTATAAAGAAAAGGATGTTCCTCCTCCAAACAAAACGATGGTTGAATAAGTTCATTAAGAGCCAAATAAGACAACATGTCAGTGAAATTAAAATACTATGTAGATCAAAGTCAAACACACCTCATGTAGGTTTCTTTCTTTTTTTAAATTATATATCACATTAAAAGAATAGCTGGAGTTTGCTTGTTTTGGGCTTACTTTATTGACCTGGTTGCTTGTTTCAGTAGAAAAATCTGGCAACACTGCTACTCTGGAAACACCAGAACCTGAACCAGAAGCTTGCCTGATCTGTAAGGTAGGGGTCTGATTGTCCTGATACATAGGACATATCGACAAGACCAAGCAACAAGGCCACATTTAGATGATTGTAAATACATGTATGTCTCTTCAAAATGATGCTACATATCAGTTTGATTTGATATACAGAGCTTTTGTATCAAACCTATTGACTGTCAGTTCATTAGCACATTTACTAGGCTTCTCTAACATAGTTTTGGTTATTAGTGAAGAATAAACTCTGGCCTAATAATCCATATTTTTGATACAGTTAGCTAGCAGTTATTAGTGCCTTATTATCATTAAAACACACCGACTGGTTTTCTGCCTCTTGTGTGGAACCCAACCACATATCAAACCATCAGATCCACTTATGCATGTGTTTTATCAGCCTTTTATTTGTAAAATTAATGAATGCATACTCTGACATCCATCTGGGAACACATGTTCAGATCAAACAAAGCATTTGAAAGAGTTATAATTCTCACTGAGGCTTAATTATCACCCAATAGCTGATTTGGCAACAAACAAGCCGTTATTATCTCTTTTGTCTCCATTAGCGGAGTGCATGAATGCAGACACCTCTGATAATGAAGGGTTTGTGTTTATGAAAAACTGACCCTGGAAGATAAATGCTGGTGTTGGTTTTAGATTTAATCCGTTCAAAACCTTTTAGAAATTGTTCAGCGCTTTTTATGTTTACCTATCGATTCCTGTTGTGTCCAAAGAAATGTTTCATACATTGTTGCATACAGGGGAAGCCAGTGGTCTACTGTAAACTACATTGTATTCATCTCACGTATAGGTTTTAGTGTGTGTGTCACCTCACTCCTGGTTCATTTGTTTAGCCAGCAGCCTGCTACCTAAGCTTATTAAATCAATAGATTAAAAGCATGCCTGGCTGTGATGTTAAAGGCTACAGTACAGACATGCACACATAGACACACAAACACAAGCAGCATGGTAAGTTGGCTTATCTTTGATGTAACCCGATTGACAAAGAGACTCCCTCCTATCAAAGGATCACAAATAAACTCCAATGAAAAGACGGCTGCACAAAAGGTGGCCTGTGTTCTCTCTGTTTGTTTGTTTGAAATGGAGTCTGCTTGGAATTTGTGGTTTGTGTTTCAGCGTTTGATCTAAATGTTCAACATCAAGACTCAAGAATTTTGTATTAAAGTGTCCTCTCAGTTAGGGCTGGGAAATCTATACAGTTTTAAAGATATACAGTATATCGGAATATCAAGTTGAAACATGATTGTTCATATAGGTAATGATGAGTTAATGCCATTTTTTCTTTTACTTCAACTGAACTTGGATAAATAAACACAGTATAGCAGTAAGAATATCAGGTGTAATATTAAAATGGCTAAGAGCATGACCAAGTAAGCAAGATGCGAAATTCAGAATATTTGTGACCAATCAACTTCCTTAAACCTGAGTAAACCTGAGACTATGAACAAGGCCAAGGAATTTACTCAATTAACATTGCAAATGTTAAAATTAAAACTACTATTTATAACTGAAGTAATAACTAAAGTTGCCAATGGACGTTGATTACATTTTCTAGAAATGATGATCATGGCTGAAGCAGTGTTAAGTTTGTTGACATGGTACTTTCCTCATAGTTTTCGTCAATGACCTTTTTCCCCTGATGAAAAGTAGACAGTAACTCATAAAAACAAGAGCAAATGGACACAAACTAAAACCAAATTAACTGACATTTTTGTCAAATAAAAACTAGACTAAAATGTTTGACAGAGACTTAATCCAATCAGACCTAATTTGGTCAAGTAGAATGTAGAGACAAGTTAGGAATGTATCCAATCACAGCCCCCTTAGCTTGGTGGTGGGATCAGTTGTGAAGTGATCCAATCAGAGCTGCTCTCTTTATGAATTGATATATTCATGTAGAGCAGGTTCACTGTTTGTTGTCAATTCTTGTATTGTAACTGAGATGCCCTGCCAGGTAGCCTAAATAAAGGTGATTGCACTTTACACTTTATATTCAATGTAGCACTGTGTAAGATTCAAGCTTTCAGCTCTCCAGTGACCTCTGTGGTCAATGAGTGTAACTACACTGTCGTACACCAACGTGCATTTGTTGACATACAGAGGGAGGAGAAGTGAGCCGACAGGACGTCCTGAGAGACAAATAAACCATGTGGACAGATAAGGTACAGTCCGATCACGTTTCTGTTTGAATAAATCATCAGGTACTTACAAGTCCAACAATAACAGGGCTACATCAGCGTCGATCGGGGTGGAAAAAACTACTTGGTGTTGGTTAAAGTCAACTAATTTTGAAGTTTATTTCATCGACCAAAGTGTTGTGAAATTTCATCAACTTAAACAAGACTAAAATTAAAACAATTTAGATGACTGAATTGTTACTAAAACTTATATAGATATTTTAGGCAAAAGACGATAACTACAACTGAACTAAAAAATGCAGTCAAAATTAACACTGGTCTGAAGGAGGAAACTATTATTTCCTCTTCAATAGTACAGCATTTTGAGGGACAGTGTATTGTACAAGTTAGACCGTGTATAGAAGTTTGTCTTTGATATAGTAGATTAAAAATACAAGGAACAATACATTATAGGTCTTTTATTTTTGTTGTGTTCGTATTTAACAAAGCATTTATTTTTACCATAATCATACAACAGTGTCCAGTCACAGGAAAAAGGTGTTGGAAATTTATTGTAGGCTTTCTTTTGGCTAAAAATATTTGGACTGAAGTTTCGTTCCATGTTTCCCAACCCTACTCCCAGTTTGTGTTTGCAATGATTCTCCATTTTGAGCATGAAAAGTGGACTTTATGCGCTCAAACAAACAGCAGTATTGGCCAGACCTCGAGCAAATTGGCATGGCCTTTTTTTTTTGTCCCGTCTTCGATGATGCGGTACTTCCTCAGGCTTTTGTCTCCTGTTTGGGCCGCAGCTGTCAGACTAGGTGCGATCCACGCTCCCCTCCCAAAAAACCTCAGGCCACGCGCCGCTGCACCCCAAACACTAAATAGGAGCATTAGACACACCGTGTTAAGGGCTGCTGGTGTTTGAGCTGTGGCTGTGGGTGCGTGTCTCGTCCCATGCACATTATCACAAACGCACACACAGCTGCACACCACTCGGGCAAAGTTATCCTCCGCTTTGTTTCCCCCCTATAAGACAATGGATTTATTCTTTTGTGTCTCATGTCCTATTGTCCCTACTCTGACTCCGGTTTTGTCCATTTCCCGTTGACCCCTCTTTCTTTTTCGGTCTCCCTCCACCCTGCTAGAGATCTGCACTGTGAAAATACCCACAAGGCCTTTCCACCCATACGTAGTGTTGCAGATTTTGATTATGCGCCAGCGGCATCACACCTCAGCAGGGTATATCCAAACATGAAAATTAATTCACAGCTAAATGCTGCTATATGCAGTCCGAGAGGGAGAGGAGAGGAGAAATCAAACACAGGTTTACACCAGTGAACAGATCAAGCATTAAGAAAGAGAGCCTAAAGGCAGGCAGAGACGGCATTCATTAATGTGCAAAGCAAATGGAACAGTTACTTCCCTCCTCTGCCCCTCCAAACAACACACACTCACGCACACACGTATGCCTGTGTTGGTGCGATGGTCAAAAGAGTGAAAGGCCCCTTTGATTTTGGTGAATTTGAATGGGTAAAAACAAAATAACAAATAAAGTAGATGTAAAATATTCCTGGAGCTGTTTAGAAATCAAGTTAATGGAAAAAGAAGAATAAAATTAGCATAATTAGCTCTAATTGTAAACAGAGCCAAACTCTCAGGAGAACTGCATTGATCAGGCCAAAATGAGAAAGTTTGACTCGGTCTGCTCGGCAAGTTTCAAAGTGAAATTCTTAACTTTAAAGTCAGGGATGTTGTTCACGATGAAGCTCAACAGAAAGTGCGTTTAGCTGTCAAGTCAAGCTACGATTAAAGCTCAATTAGATTTTGCGCAGCAGCTGATGTTACGGCTGTAATAAAGTTTGAACATGAACTACAAGCACATCAGCATTGTGCAGGAAATTAAGCAAAGATGAATCCCACCTTTTCCTCATTGCTTTGAATGATTGTCAAAGCACCTACTAGTCATCTGGCTGCATATGTTTTGATTGATGATCTTGTTTCCTTCATTAGTCCAGCCTGTCACTTAACTGTGTTTATTATTTTTTCATGAAACTTTAAGTGTTATACATGTCATGTGTATTTGTGTGTAGGGAATCGCGGACAGTTTTGTAGATTAAATGATTGAACGTGGAATTCAATATTAGCACTGAAATGGACGACATTTTACGTTTGTTTTGCAGAAATATAAAGGACCATATCTCATAAAATGCTAAGGCTGAATTTCTTGTTCTAGTTAAAAAAAGGTAAAATAGATAAAAAATTACAACCAGGGCCCTATGAAATATGGGATCATGGAATTGCAGATGATATTGGACATTACAGGATTAAACGCAGAATTCAATACAAGCACAGAATATCATGGAACTGGCCGGCATTTTACGTTAAGTTTGTTTTGCAGAATTATAAAGGACCATATCTCAGGAAAATGCTCAGGCTAAGAAGTTTTTATCTCAGTGAATTTCTTGTTCTGGTTAAATAAAGGTTAAATAAATAAAAAATTAAAACTAGGGCCCTATGAAATATGCGATCACGGAATTGCAGACAGCTTTGAACATTAAACTATTATATGTTGAATTCAGTATAAGCACCAAATATCATGGAAATGGCTGTCATTTTACATTTAAGTTTGTTTTTCAGAATATAAAGGACCATATCTTGGGAAAATGCTCCGAGGAGTCACTAAGGCTGGGGATAATGCACCTCCTCTCCTGCTTACACATTAGCTGCATGCCTGCTGGTCATTGGTGAAACGGAAACAATGGTGTTCCACTCAAATTTTGCTCCAAACCCGATGCTTTGGCTTCTTCAAGTAGCTGATGACAGTTTTATCTCTTCTGCGCTTGTCTGAGTCAAAGCCCGGTGCATGCTCAGAAGACTAATGCTGCGTTCACACTGCACGCTACTTGTACTACCTCGGTGATCACTCTTCATGCAAAGTCAATGTACAGCCGCGATGGGGCGGGGCTAACCCTCCCGCGATGCGACAGCCGCTTTTCACACTGCCACATAGCTTCTCGCGCGATGTCAAAGTAAAAAAAAAGTTGATCTTTTCAGATGATGTCGTGTGTGGCTGTGCAGCAACAGCCAATCAGTGGTGTGTGTGTGTGTGACGGTGCCCATGACAGACAGTTTTTTATCCTGACTGCAGAGGAACAATTTACGCCCGTGTGGGAAACATTAGTCAGTGAGGACATTAGTTCTGCCTTGACGGACCGCAGAGAATAATGTCTGCTTATACATCCTATTTGATATATGATATGATTGCGGTGAAAATCGAGCGGACGTGACGTCACCAAGTGATGGCTGACGGCAACGGTGACCAAAATGAGGTATTTATGGACGCTCGATGATACATCAGTGGGCAACGCGATTTTGGTAGCTGGGTTGCTTGCTGTGTGAATGCAGCATAAGGCCAGACAAGGTCTGTGAAGTTGTACATGCAACAAAAGAACGATCTCCAACAGAATTGTTCAGAAGTGTTTGCACAGCCTGGGAGATTCCATTGAGTAGGACTTTGGTCAGAATAACATCTGTTACATAAGTCCAGATTGAGTTTTACTGAGTTTTCCAACTGTATACAAATCATCAGATTCTCTTTGTTGAACTATTCCAAGTTAGACAGTTATTGAGACAAGGCACATTTTTACTGTCATATTTATTATTGAATCTTTTGAAGCTGCAGCTCCAACCTGCTTTTAGTCTGTTATGAACTTTAGCATGAAAGTACTTGGGCATGACTTTGTCTCGGAGCAATGCAAATGGAATTGCCCCCCGATGGTTTGGAATGCACCCAGCTGGCCTTTAAAAGGTGATAATTGGAAAATACAGGATGAAGCCACAGCCAAAGTGGGGACCTTGTGTTAGACGGAGGTAGCCTTAGCAAGGATGGAGGCGAGAGAGAGCAGAAGAAATGTAAGAAGGAGAGATGCAGAAATGGCATTGGATTTATGGAGCTTAGTGGTGCATCAGTATAAATGCTATGTGAATGATAATTGTTTTCTGATTCACTATCTGTGCACAGGCACCACATGCCATGAACATATCAACAGGTTAACATCACTCACTTTCTCTGCAGCAGATCATCACAGGACTCGACAACATGGCCTCATTAAAAAAGTTTTCTTCCCTGAATTAGTCCGGCTCGTTCAAACAGGAGAATTTATCCTTTTAAAAGCTGATGTCCACTTTTCTGCATCGCTAACAGTTTCCCTGCAGAGACTTCCGTATGTGTTATGGTGTAATGAGTTACCATTATCCTTGCACAGCAGCTGGATCCACCTGATTCAATGTCAGACAGATCCACTAAGCCAATCTTCAATCTACAATGATTGTGCTTGACCCAAAGTGATACAGCCCAATCAGCATCCTCTAAAGCAGAAAGAGGTGTGAGCTACGAGCAACATAGCAGCAGGAAGTGGCTGCTTGCTGCTAGTTTGAGACAGCTGTTTTACACATGGCGGCAACCACGTGTGGAACTCAAAAGCCCTGTGCCAGTACCAAGTGGTCAGTATTCTGGCTTTGTCCAGTATTTTCCACAGTTAACGTAGCAATTAGGCTGAGGTAACGAGTAACCAGATGCAGATATTTAACCACAACTCTCTCCGCCAGGAAAGTTATGTTCATGCCAGCCTTTGTTGGTTAGTTGTTTTTTTTGTGTGTGTGAACATGACACTAAGATTGTGTTTGGTATCCAAATCATCTAGATCCAGAACTTTTGTTAAAGATTTGTTAACATTGAGAAAAGTCAGTTTTCCACATTTTCACTGATAACTCTATAAGTTCTAAACAGAAATTAGTTACATTTTTGTTGTATGTTGGTCCTACAACAAAGATGAACTGATTAGATTTTGTTGGTGATCCTAATCTGGATGTGGATCCAGGATTATTGTTGACACCTAATATATGTAATTTTCCCAAATCTCCACTTGTAATAAGATTTGGGAATTGGCAAGACTTTGTTGATACAGATGCCATAATTGATTTTGCTTATTGATCCAATTTTTACAGACATTTTTATCAATTGCCGTGGACTTTTTGTGTGGACAAAAGCGGACCTACATAGGTTTCAGTTGCAACTATGTCAAACACATGGCACTCCTGTTAATGAACAGCATGTTGTGTCGATGAATGTTGTGCCGTCTCTGGTGTTTCCACTAACCAAACATTTTTTGACAAAAAATTGAGCCGTACTCTGCTGTCTCCTGTCTGCCATGAAAACATTTTAAGTGGAGGGGAATTTATAAGGGAAATTTTTGGCAAAAACACTAACGATATTGATTCTTGAGGGAGTTGCTTTTGATGCTCAAGTAGCATTGGTTTTCGATAATCATCCCTACTAATAACTCAAAAAATTACTCAACAGATTTGGGGGACATTTTTAAAAAACGCTGGTCATGACCTGGGAGAGCTGATTAGATTTTTGTCGGTGATCCAAATCCGGGTGTGGATCCAGGAATTTGGTAGGCTCTCTGCGGATCATTGGCATGTGGTACGGTGCTACGGTTTACAAGGACTTGTTTACAGTTTTCCCCATTTTTGACAATAACCTTCCTGACAGTGTTGGAAATTTCTCAGTGAATATTGCAATCTCTGAGTACTTGTGCTTGTAAAAATTCTCTTTTAGAATATTCAGAATGGGGAACACTCAGCTGGGGCTATAGTGACAGTAAAAACAAAAAGCTTGCCATCAGAATGTTATAAAAAGGGTTTTTGTTTTCCCAAAATGTAACAGACTGTACCATTTAATCCTAACAGCTCATGGGAACATGTAAAGCTTTGATTGGATGTAACTTCTGAAGGAGGACTATAAAGCACATCCCATCTACTTTCTAAAACCTGACACAGCATTCCTTTTACTTCTGGGGAAGGAAGTGTAGTGGGAAGGTCGGGAGGCCTATTCAGGAGCTCTTCCCTTTACAAGCCAACATTCAAAGCATTTCTTCACTCCTCCTTGTGTTAGCCTAACCTAGTGTAAGCCTGTGCATCCGGTCTCCATTACTGTGATCTCTTCCGAGAGAATGTGACAGCGATAAGGTCCTTTTGAAGTCCAGCTTTACTGCAAGACTTCAAGAGAGGGACTTAGCCAGCCCACAGCTGCTAAACTGGAGAGACGTCAGGCAGATATCTTTGCTTTCCTGAGCCACAAGTTTGGGTTGTAATCTTTATTTCAAGATGATTATCTTGATGCTTACATAATGTTTATGTATATAGGTGCAGATCCCCCCGGTTCTAAGCTTTAGAAATGCCCTATTTTGAGAGGATGGACATGAATTGATCACACCAATTTAAAAACACTTTGGTCATTAGGCGCCAGTCCAGTCAAAACAGTCTGCAGCATGTCCACCGTCATGCCCCGTGTCAATCAGCAGACATTTCCAGCAACAATATACCAACGCCCATTTAACGCTATATTCAGGAAACCTCTGTGTGGAATCTTCTTAATGACTTCCTCCACCTGATGCCTCATATTATTACCTGGATTCCAGCAGCAGATCACTGATGCTGTACTCCTGACTTTTGACCTGAACAGAGCTGCTGTTTTCAGGGTTCTTCATTGAGGCTAATGTCTGTCAACCTGCCAGGTCACCTCCATGCCCAAGGTACATGCTTTCAAACCCCCAACACAACCTTCTCCCTTCATAGAGGAGCATACGGTCTGGCCTAAATAATTCAGATTAAAATGATGGAAAATTGGGTTGTAAAAACATATAGATTCATCATGCATTGCAGTTTTTCCCCTCCCAATTCAGTACTGATCAGCAAATGCTCTGAATCGATTCACCTCTTGGTCTGTGGGGGGCACTGTACACTTTTTCAGCGTTTATCCAGCTGAGGCCCCCTTCATGACTAGCCTCTGGTCTCCCCTTTCTTTGGCAGATCTCCTCAACATCTCCTTCTTTAATATTTCCAAATTATGATCGGTGAAATCCATAAAACACAAACTATGACGGGAAAAGACGATCAATTTCAAAACAGGGTGAATACACGGCAAATGAACGGCAAGAACACACTCCAGAGTGATACTTATGCTATTATTTACAAGATTTCTACATTATTTACACAGAAAATACTGATAAACCACCTGGTGTTCACTCAGGTATGGCTCATTGATTCTTATCTCTCTCAGACTCTCTACAGCTCAGTCTGCTCACAGCACAACAGCAGTTCATGCACGTCTTTTCCTTTTGCTGCAGTTTTGTGTTTAGACAGGGTGACTGTCTTCAAGCAATTTTCCCTCAGAATCCTTGTAAAATCCAAACTTTGACCAGACTTCAGAGTCCGTTTCAAGAGGAAAAGTCTCCGCTGTAGCTCTAACTTTTACTCTCAGACTAAATAGCCAAACAATGCAAACTGCACATGCGCACCTCCGTTGGAGGGGCCGTGGCTGCTTGATGCAGACACATAGTTCTGGCTTTTCCAAGCAATTAGCAGCGTCACCGGGAGTTATTGACACAGTGGTGATTAAACTCGATAACTCTATAATTAAAACAGGACACGGCAGTAATAACCGTGGCAATTTTTACCATGGTTTGCCATTTTTACCAGTAACCGTTGCATCCCTACAATCTGTCTGTCTGTCTGTCTGTCCGGCTATCTATCTATCTAACCATCTTCTGTGTAAACTCCGTAATTTATTGCAAACAATAGAAGAAGTATCATCCTGTAGTGTATTCTTTTCTTTTTTTGCTGTATTTTCTCTGTGTTTTGACATATTTCTGACATATTTTCTCAGTGCTTTACTGCCTTTTATGTCATTGATCGTCTTTTTCATCATCGTTCTTTTCTTACTGATTTTTTTATTGGGCTCGAACAAATCTGTCTCGCACAGACCTCCACTTCTCCTTCGCTACTGACCAACTGACATTTAATTGTCCCAGTGTCCAGGCGAAGAAACATCATACATACTAACTCGCTGATTTTCTCTGTCAAAAAGTTCCATCTTTATTATTTATTCTTCGAAGTCTCACTAAAGCTACGTAATGGATAGTAACAGTAACACTGCCCCATGGTTTCCAGTGGTACTGCTCCGTTTGGCCCGTATCCGGAAGTTTCATGGAAACGTGCAGAAATACAGACAAAATAAATGGAGGACGCGTGCAGGAGGCTCCATCTGTATCCGTATCTGTATCCGTCTTTAACGTTGAGCATAACTGGGCCTGTAACAGGTCTCTCCCGGAAGCACATTGTTCAAGCACCCATCTGTTGACTCGTTCCTCCAGCTCTGGCCATCTTGCTTTCGGCCTGTGATTAGCTACCTTTTGTAGAATATAGGGATGGGAATTGAAAACCAATTCCAGTTGAGAATCGTTAACAGCTCCAGAATCGATATCATTAATCTTTTTGCTAATCAATTCCCTTATCAATTCCATTCAATTGACAGGGTTCAGTAGCGTCAGAATTGTGGCTTAATTTTAATTACACCTTCTGCACAACCTTAAGTCAGTGGAAACACCAGCAACTTGCAGAAGCAGTTATCTATACTGGGATGTATGTGTGGCATTGTTGACACTGAAAATCAGACCATTTGCCCACATGTAAAATTTGCTGGAATCGATAAGGGAATCGTTAAAGAATTGGATCGATTAGCAGGATCGTTAACAGCATTGGTATTGATAAAATCTTATCAATTCCCATCCCTAGTAGAATAGGATTCTTTTTTTTGTCTAGCCAAGTTAGAGTGCCCTTTTGCGGCTGTAGACAGTGATATTTACTCCTTGGTTCATGTCCGTCAGTTTGTAAAGTGATGTATATTTTGATAAGTTGCAGGACCAGCCAAACTCTGAAAAAAAGTGTGAATTATAGAATGTATAAATAAGGTAGTTTTCCGTGGTCTTTCCACTGGTGAGCAGTTCATCCCATTCTCATAAAGGTCCATGTAGTTTGGCCTTCAAGCTGGTCAAAAGCATGAAGGCCCATGGGTGTACTGTGGTCCTGAATGCAAGTGCAGCAAGAGTTTTTACTTCAGTTAGAAACAGTTAAAAGCCAAACCCCAGAATATGAGTTGGTTAGTTGAGCCTCTGTAGATTATATGGTATTACTCCTGATCTGCACTTAAGCTCCTTTTAAGCATCTTTACCCCGTTCTATGGAAGTGTAACTATACAGCTGGGGAACATAACAATAACAAGCCCACAAACTTGTTAACGGAAGCATATACAAAGTACAACCAGAGCTTTATACCTCAGATTGTTACCACAAAGGGGACCACTCATTCTTCTAAAAGAGAGTTAGCTGGACCTCTTCAATTGCCACGTTGTGTATTTAAATCTTTATTACATTCTTCCAGTCTGATCCTGAAATGCGTTTGTGCCAAACAAGTTAAACTGAGTTTCCATGATCCTCCCATTAAAGGAAGGAAGGAAGGGGCATCGGTTATCGCCCACACCCACCCACACCTCCACTTTAATCGAGGGATAGGCCAAAGGTAGGGCCTCGCTCTTTGTCCCTGTCACTTTCCACTTTCTCTTGATGCTTTGTTTTTGTTTCTCAGTAGTTCAATGACTGGCATATTTTCACTCGGCTCGCTGTAAAAGCGGAAAGTGTAACATCCTCACTTCACCATTAGGCTCACCGTCATGAACAGTCTCTCCTGGAAGTATCACACTGAGGTACAGCTGAAATAAATGAGTCCTGTGCTCTTTGAACAGACCACACTTTCATGTAGTGCTGTGCAATTACTTCTCCGGGTTAAATTGCTTTTGCTGTAGTTTGTGGAGTTGGTCCTTTATATTGGAATATAGAGCCACTGATCTCATGTATTGATAGTTGGGTATGGGATGCCTGCTGGCAACACAAAACACACCATGGCACAGAGTATCTAAAGCAGTGCACTGAAATCTTTAAATTCTTAAAGCAAGGAGACTTGTTACAAAATTGTTTACAATATTTTTCATAGCAGATTACTTTCAGCTGAATGAAGACTACAGGATTTTTAACAGTATGCATTCTTTTAATGTGTAACACAATCGTCATCATCCAATATTGATGATAAACAATCTGTTCATTATTTAAGGGATACTCCAACTTCTACTCCTAAACAGAGGCTTCTTGTTGTTGACCTGCTGACCAGTACTTCTGTAAATGCAAATTGCCTTCAATTTGTAAAACAGTACGTGTAAAGTAGTAGACACATCAGATCAGGATCTGCAAATTTGTCAGGATACTTGCAACTTTGGAGATCACAAGATTGCATTGTCTAAAATTGCAATTTCAATCCGAAAACAATAAATCTGTCAGCCTTACTGCACATTTTTAAATTAGTAATTGCCTTTTTTCTGCAACAAAAAATGCATTAGTATCTTTTCAGTTTCGTAAGAATCAAAGCAAAGTTTGTTACCCGGGTAATGCGACAATTATTTGTTATTTTGTTTCAGAGGTTTTATTCCTCTGCATACCATTAAGTGGCTGTTTTGATGTGCAGGAAATCTACCCACGCGAGTGCTGACAGCTGCAGAACTCAAAGTTTTCCAGCTTTTAGATTACAACCTTTAACATATGAAATATTTGGTGTTTTTCTGTTGGAAAGAAATTGTTGTAATGCACTTTTTTCATCAAGGATGATGTTGAACACTAGGGATGCACGATATTATCAGTTTGGTATTGGTATTGGCTTATGTCAACCAAGCTTTCATAAACTCTAGCAGCACCGTGTTCTTTTACCAGATTCAGAATCAGAGCCAGAATCAGAAGACTGTATTGATCTCCAAGGGAAATGTGGTTGTTTCAGTTGCTCTTAAACACAGTATAGCATTAGGAATGTCCAATAAAGACATTAAAATAGATAAGAAACTTTACAGTAGATCAGGGATGCATAATGTTATCGGTTTGATGTGAGAATTGGCAGATATCAGCCTAAAAAGTATCAGCATCGGACAAATTTTTACAGAAACTTTCTGAAACTGTAGCAGCATTGTGTTCTTTTACCAGATTTAGAACCAGAATCAGAAAGTCTGTATTGGTCCCCAAGGGAAATCCTGTTGTTTGAGCTGCTCTTAAAGCATTAGGAATGTCCAATAAGCCTAAAAAGTTCAGTATCAGCTTTGGGTGAATTTTTACAGATGATATATCAGCTGGAATATCAGCAAATCACACAAATGCACAATATTTATGTACCTTCTCATCACTGCATGGGTACATTTAAAAATCAAGGGATCATTTTGCAAGAGTGAAATGCTGCTTTTCTTGTTTTACATCTGTTTCTTGACAAAATACTGTACCACTTAAAGAAACAAGTCCATTTTTGTTAAGTACAGAGCGTGTTCTCTCCTGGAAATATCAGTATCTGCAATAATCAGTTTAAACATATCAGCATACTCGATATCTGCAAAAATCCAATACTGTGCATCCCTATTGAAAGCATCTATTTTCCTCCCTTACTTTTTTTAACCCGTGCCGTCATTGTTTAAGAGCATACCACACACCGCAGGGTTGGATGTTTCTCACCCACACTACCACATTTCTTTGAGAGAGGGGCAAGAAAATATGCGAGGTTAACACCAAATGTGTCGGCATACCTCATGTCACAGAAGGTCCCATGGATCGAGCGGAGGGGCTTTCAGCTTACAGCCCTTTTCTTAATGTTGGGTATTGGAGGGGGGGAGGGGGCTGCGAGCTGCTACAGGGGGCTGTGGCCTATATAATACTTCCATGGTTTGGGCAGTCAGATTTTCAAGAAACTTCCTGGTGTGTCAGGATCAATCGGGCCTAAGCCAGTCTTAATTAAAGGCTCGGGGCTGGGCAGAAGTCGGGGGCAAAAGGCATCCCCGTTGGTTAAAAGAATGAAGCGTCTGTCATTACAACACTATGGGGAGCATCGGCTTTATTACTTTGAATTCCTCTTTGAAAAGTGTCACCCATGAACTGACAACCAGGACAAACGATGGTCTGAGCGCCGTTTTGTACGCTGAAATATTTGGGGGTAGGCAGGGTTTGCTGTATTTACCATTTTATGTGTTCACAGGGAAAGATGTGGTGATAGTGGAGAGTTTTTAAGCATTTCAGGTTTTTAGTTACCTCTGTAAGGTACTGGAAAAGCTTGAAAACACCTTGAAGTTTCCTTAAAAGTGCTTGAATTTGACCTTCTATAAGATGTTCAAACATAAAATCACGAGTTTGAATATTGCCAAACTCAATGAAATCTAGGAATTAGTGAGACTCTAGTTAGATTATCCATTTAATATGCTGTCGTCTTTAAGATTTAAATAATCTTACATTTTATGATTTAATTGAATCTAAAATAGCACAGATAATGTTTAGAGCGCAAAACAATCGACTTTCCTGCAATACTCAGAAGCTGTTGAAATCAGAGTCAAAGACGTGAGGGAAACAGATTTAAAAAAGAAAATGAAAAAGCAAAATAACAAATATAAAGCAGAAATGTGTTTCTGTAAGAGGTGTTAACTTCTGGAATAGATGTGACAATGAACTAGAGCTGGGCAAAAAATAGATTATATCGCCTTAGTCCAATTGTAAGAAGTTGCAATTTTTTTTTTAAATTACAATTTTCATGATGGTTGGCCTTGTAGGGTTTGCACAAGCACTTTTATAAGCTTGTATTTAAGTAGATTAAATATTGATCAGAGAGTTTCATGCTAATACTGTAAAAATATTTCAGCCTGTTAGTGTTTATGTAGACAAACCTGCCTACGTTTATCCTACATAATCAACCTTTTATGACCCAGACATTTAGGAAACATTTAGACAACATAAAGCCAAAACTTGATTTGTTTCATTTTTATGTCGCTGGGAGTTTTGGTTCTTTTTGGGAGGGAAAAATCGATTAAAAACGTTAATCGCGAGTTGTGGAAAAAAATCTGGGATTTTATTTCTAGGCCATATCGCCCAGCACTACAATGAACTAAAAAAGGTGTTTCTTCATTTAAAAATGTCTAAAACTAAAGCACTACAAAACTTTATCAATCAGGTATGAAAAAGAAGAAGAATGAAATTACCAAACTTTGATCGGTTTATCATTGTGGATAACTTTATTTATTTACTTCTAAAATGCTTGAAAGTTTTCTTAAGCCTTCTGATGTAACTGAATTGCCTTGCTGAAGATGTTTTTGTAAAAAGGATAAGATGATGACCTCAGCCTATACCTTCTTCCCTTATCACATTATGGGGTTGAAATAAAATGCATTTTATTTTCTTTGTATTTCATTGAGGGTAGGAGGGGGGATTTTCAGTGCTAATCCAAAAACATTAACAGTATGATTTTGAGTAAGTTCAGATTTTCCTGAGGACTGATGGTTTTACTCCTATTCTTTAAAATAAGATGCAGGTTTACACGTGAGTTTGAAGCAATATTTTGAGGCCAGATGGAAACAGCCAACATGTCATATTATCATAAGCAAATAGAGTAAAATGAAATGTATGAATGCAGTTTTTTCTACAAAAGTGGACCTGACTAGAATAACCCAGCAACGGCTGATTCGAAGAGTGGCCCTTTGATTCTGATTGGTCGTCCAGTTAACCAATCAGAGGGCCACTAGAGGGTCAGTTGTGATGCTTGAATGTCAAAAGCTCGGTCCTGTCAAGTTTTTGTGAGAGGCAGGAACAGTGAGGATGTTTCTGCTGTGCTCGAGTGGACAGCAGGTGATAATGTAAAATGTTAAAAACAGGAGTGAGGAGAAAATACTGTTGATTGAAATAGGGTAATTTGACCTGTCAAGTCATTTTTTTTTAGGAAAGAATCTTGCCACAGAGTTTTGCACGGGGTTTGTTTTTCCCATGAGAAAAAAATCTGGTTGTTTTCTGGAGATTCTGACAGTTTATCTACTTTTCATGACAAGGAAAAGCTGTTTTCCCACATTACCGAGGTCATCTCCAGAGAGCTCTAAAAACAACTTAATTATACTGAACAAGCTATCTGAGGGGAAGTCTATGGTTGTCTGTTGCTTTTTTCCTTTCCCAGTCACATTTTTTTCTTCGTAATCTATAAACATGCAAGTTTTTATGAGTTTTGATGTCATTTGATGGCTGATTTTATGCAACTTAAAAAGACTTTAATAAAAAAGCCTCTTTCTGTGAAGCCCCTCTTTATAATGTCTTACATGATATAATACATCATAATGTGTGATACTGTTCTTATATTGCTTATATAATCACAGTTTTTAGCACTTTGTAGTGTTTTTTTTATCACGAGTCATCATTCTTCACTGTTGTAAACATACCTATGTTTGCTGTATTGTGCATGTAACTATAAGAAATTGTGACTATGAAACTTTTTTAAAACTAAACAGATGCTCTGTAATTCATTTGAAGTTGATTTTTTTTCTTTCACACTTAAGCAGTTGATTTGTGATGGTCTCTCTTACTAAATCAGCTGAATATTGACAATTTTTCTTACTTAGAAAGTTGATTTTTGCAGTTGAGCAGTTGATTACTTCGGCCAAGGAGGTTATGTTTTCGGGAGGGTTTGTTTGTCCGTGCGTCCGTCCGTCTGTGAACAAAATAACTAAAAAAGTAATGGATGGATTTTGATGAAATTTTCAGGAAGTGTTCAGCATGGGAAAAGGAAGAACTGATTCGATTTTGGTGTTGATCTGGATCAGCGTCTGGCTGTCATCATGAAAAATGTGATTTCTGGGAATAACTACTGAACTAAAATAGATTTCATTATGAATCCAGTTGCTAATGGTTTTCATGGTCAAGAAATCTAAATATGTTGATGACATAAAGGTAGGACTAATGTTTATGGTGAAAATGACAATATGGGTGAGGACTAGGGATGGGACGATACACTTAAACTCACGATACGCTGCACCTCGTATGCCCGGGTCACGATACGTCACGATACAATATCAAAAAAGTAAAAAAGAAAAAATATTGCTGTGTAATTACAACTTATTTGTTTTTGTTTGAGTTGCACACAGGAAAACACAAGGCCTAACAGGCCAAACACAAACAATAACACTCTTTCTAACCCTAGAGAGGTTAGAGAGAGTGTATGCTAACAAACGGTAGGCTCTTTTTCACCCTCTTTGTCTTTTTTAATGAGAAAGCCAAAATACTGCCAGACAGATGCCTTGTATCCAGGCAGAGCGTCCTCAATTTCGACCTCATTCGACTCCATCATTCGGCTTTTTGGAGGCAAGGTAGTTGGTGCTAATGTTTGTTGTCGTCACTTCTGGTCACATGCGCGATTACCGGATGTGACATCTTTATTTCGCGATCCATTTTTTTCAAACTCGATGCATTTCGTTACGTACTGTTTCGCGGTACATTGCCAAACGATATTTCATCCCATCCCTAGTGAGGACTGTGGCGCTGGCAGAGGTCTGCGCTCTCTGACTGCTTTTCTATTTTTTTAAAGTTCTTTTTACGAAAGCAAGTGGTTTTAGATGATCTTTCTGGAGCAGTTGATTTTGTTGTTTCTTCTCACTTAGATTATTTTTTTGACGGTGGTTGATTAATGATGGTGTTTCACACTTAGGCATTTGATTTTGGATGTCTTTCTCACTAAAGCAGTTGATTTTTGATGTCATCCTCGATGAAACAGTTGTTTTTCCAGGTCTTTCTCACTGAACCCTTTGATTTTTTTTATGGTCTTTCTCACTTAAGCAGTTGATTTTGTTTTTCCTTCTCACTAAAGCAGTTCATTTTTTGATGGCAGTTGATTTGTGATGGTTTTTCCCTGTCTTTCCCACTAAAGCACAAAAATATTGATGGTCCTTTCTAAAGCAGTTGATATTTGATGTTCTTTCCACTAGAGCAGGTCTTTCTCCCTGAAACAGCAGAATTTTGTTGGTTTTCCTTACCAAGGCAGTTGATTTTTGATGGTCTCTTTTACCATATTAGTTGATTTTTGGTGATCTTTGTCATTAAAGCAGGTGACTTTTGATGGTCATTTTTATGACAGAAGTTGGTTTTTGATGGACTTTCTTACTAAAGCATTTGATTTGTGTTTGTCTCTTCTACTGAAGTAGTTGATTTTTGATAGTTTTTCTGACCAAAACAGTTTATGTTCTTTCATTAGATTAGGTCTTTCTTACTAAGCAGTTGGTTTTTGATGGTCTTTCTCACTTAAGCTGCTTATTTTTGTTGGTCTTCCTTGCTAAAGCAGTTGATTTTTGCTGGTCTTTCTTACTAAAGCAGTTGATTTTTGTTGGTCTCTTTCACTAAAGCATTTGATTTGTGTTTGTCTCTTCTAATAAAGTAGATTTTCTGACCAAAACAGTTTATGTTCTTTCATTAGATTAGGTCTTTCTTACTAAGCAGTTGGTTTTCGATGGTCTTTCTCACTTAAGCTGCTTATTTTTGTTGGTCTTCCTTGCTAAAGCAGTTGATTTTTGATGATCTTTCTAATTAAAGCATTTGATTTTGGATGGTTTTTCTTACTTAAACAATTGACTTTTGATGGTATAATTTACTCTAGCAGTTGTTTTTTGCTGGTCTTTCTCACTAAAAAAGTTGATTTTTGATAGTCTTCCTAACTAAAGCAGTTTTATTTTGATGGTCCTTCTCTCTTGACCTGTTGGTTTTGATGGTCTTTTCACTATAGCAGGTGTTTCTAACTAAAGCAGTGGATTTCTGATAGTTTTTTTCTCACTAAAGCAGTTGTATTTTGATGGTCCTTCTCTCTTGACCTGTTGGTTTTGATGGTCTTTTCACTATAGCAGGTGTTTCTAACTAAAGCAGTGGGTTTTTGATAGTTTTTTCTCACTAAAGCAGTTGTTTGTCACGTTTTAATCATATGCAGTTGCCTTCTCCAGCCACTTGGGGGCACAGACAACTTACAGGGAAGAGCAGAGGATCTGTGAGTTGGAATGTGAAGTCTGTTTGTGAGTGTGTGTTTGTGTGAGTGTGAGTGAGGGGCTTCATTAATTAAATGGAATATGATCCAAAAGACTCTGCACTCACTCATGACACATCACGTCCCACCAGAGAGGAAATAAGACAAACGCCACAGATGTCCCTTTTCTCTGCTTCCCATGTTTTTCTGTGGTCACCGCTCCTCTCCAAATCCAAACGTCAGACAGACAGCGCCTTAGTATGTTTTGGTCTCCTGAGTGGATCCTTCCAGTACACCCATCTGTCTGTTTTTTTTTTTTTTTTTAAATATCTGAGGGTCCAAGGAGGGGTACCGGAGGCGTGTTTGTGTCTGGGCGCGGGTGCCAGTGGATGGGTGGGGGCAGGAGATCAGACGCGGGACATATCACATCGGAGGCCAAATATCCTAATAGTCTGATGTACCATCTGATCTGCTGTCCCAGTCACATCCTTATCCAGGAACGGCCCGGCCCAGATTGTCCTGTCTAGTGCTAGTTAAAAGGAGCGTTTTTATAGTTCACTCATTAAACGCTGCCTCTTCAGCCCTTTCTCTCTTTTCCTCTGATTCAAACTCAAAAAAGTCTTGTGCTTCTGTCTTAGCTGAACCCATCTCCATCCTCATTACCCTTCTGTTTCTTTGGATATTTCTTCCTTTGACACCTGTAGAGTCAAATCTATCACGGCCAGGCTTCACTTCAGGCCTGAAACAGAGGAAAAAAACGATATCAAGGAGGGATATTATATCTGTTAGTGATTGTTTGATCTTCCTCTCAGTGTCAATGACTGTGCTAATCCAAGGAGTTAATTTACAAACTGGTCCAAAGCAGTTTCCAGATCCTTCCATTCAAAGGTCTGAAGATGGCAATGCTGCTCAAAGGGCTGGCTGCCTCTGCTTGTTGCAGCGGTTGGAGAGGGTTTACTGCCGTGTTGGTTGGTCCACTCACATTAGACATGGCCACCCTTTGCCATATTAAAACGTACTAGTTCCCCTTCTTCAGCCTCTCATTAGCCTGCAGTCATTATGCTCCAGTCTCAAGTGTATCGTACACAAGCATTGATATACATATACCTCCAAGTCCTTGTGGGTTAATCAAGCTTGCTCTGAATTTTCACCTCCACCACATTTTAAGTGAGCACTTCAAATGTGAACCCTCAGCTGTTAGTGTTTGGTTCATGGTATTGTGAAAAAAAAATGTTCTTGGATCAACATTTATAGAAGAAAAAAGTCAATAAACAATGTCAACTCCACTCATCTGTCCTATGTTCCTAACTGAATCTATTTATCCATCCATCAGTTTTCCTTGACATATTAGTCCACTTATCCATCCATCAATTTCCTCTTTCTATTTTGTCAATGCAGTATTTTTTCTTGCTTATTCATCAATCCATCCGTCATCTATCAAGCCTAGCAGAGCAAACGGACCTGCCTGATTCTGAAATCATGCATCTCCGTCTTGCCAGCCTTCATTGTCCAACGGTTTCACTCGGCCAAATGCTTAACGGCCCAATCAGGGAAGAGAGGCGTGACAACAACAGGAAGTGACTTGACAGGGAGTCAAGTCACTTCCTGTTGTACAAATAATGGCAGCTATTAGCCTGTGGTCATCTTGGATACTCAGTGATACTTTGCGACATATGCTCTCCTCTTAAGTTTACTTCTTAGGGGTTGTCTTTGACGAGGTTCATGCACATGTAAGTGTTAAATGATACATCTGTGTGGGATAATTAAAAGTGAAACGATAGTCTTAAGGTAGTTAAGCTAATGGCTAATGGCTAACAAGGGCAAACAACCGTTAACGGCCATTAACAACAATTCGCAGCTTCGGCTAACGGCCATTAACTGTTGTTTTCCCTTGTTAGCTGTTAGCTGTAGCGGCTAAAGGTTAGCTGTCCATGCAACCATCCATCCATTCATTTTATCCCCTTTTTTGTCCATCCATCCATTCACCATCTATCTTCTTTAATGTATCTGTTTATCTATTCATTACCTTTCGTGTGTTTTTATACTTCCGATCATTTGTTTCTGCTTTTCCATTCAACCATACATCCATTCGTTTTCTCTCTTTTCAATATCATCCATGCATCCTTCCACTCAACCATCAGTTCCTCCATCAATCGATCTATTTATCTGTTAATTTTCATCTTCTTTTTCATTCATCTTCCTTAGTCATCCTTACACATATATCAATTCATCTGTCAGTATTTTCCTTTCTTCTATTCCCTGTTTTGTTCATCCATCCATCCATGCATATCTGTTCTTACTCATTCATTTTCAATTACCAGTCAAATTTTTAAGAACTCTTTGTTGTGAAGTTGTTGCAATGTTTCTACCTGAAATATTCCAAATGTTTCGTCTTGACTGTTTTCTTTTCAAACTCTTTGGATGCTTGTTATGACAATTAACCTTCCACATGTTTAATCCTTTTAAACTGTAAATAATTGAATAAGTTTGTTTGACATCCAGGGCCCATGTTATCCATAATGTATAGTGTCTTCACCTGCAGAACTAATTGTGTTAATGCATTCCTATCACAGCGGCTTATGTAACTGTGCTAGCTGAGATGGAAAGTGCGACCTCCTTGTCGCTCTTAATGCATTCAGGCTCCACGGCGTCAGATGGCCCCAGTGATCCATGGGGCTCAAGATGGCAATGCTGTTTTACAGTCCGGATACGTGTGTCTGCATGCAGGCCAGAATACGCGTGTGTGCGTGCTGCAGTGTTTGTTAGATTAGGCTCTGATGTGTGTATCCATATGGTCCGATGGGGGACATGTTAAATCAATCTGGACTGCTTCCAAACGCACGCGATGGACATATTTGTGTGTGCGTGCCTGTGTGTGCCTGTCTATACGTTGAACCCTGCCCAACCTTGTGTGTGTTTGTATACATGTGACCTGTTTGTGGTCATGTGACTTTACAGTGAGTAGATGGGCCCTGTTGCTTCGCCATTGGTGGAGCGGCCGCTTAAAAGTAAACACCAATCAATCCTCTCCGGCTACCCGTCCCCCTCCACCGACCACCCCCCCGTCCGCAGACGTCAGTGACATGAGTTGTGAAGAAAGCTCCCCACCTCTCCTCCGCCCTCTTTTCTCCCATGCACTGTAATCCTGACACCAAAAAAACGCCCCTCAGAGAACAAGTGTCAGCCTCAGAATAGAGCGTGCAGTCACCCCCCACTCCCCCTTTTTTTCTCCCCCTCTGGTTAGCATGTAAGAGAGTGCTAATGTTGATGGAGGTGACAATTAACTATACAATGATCACAGAGATGGCGCTTGTACCGCCGCCTCGCAGCTTTGCAGTGGAGATAAGTGACTGATCTGAACACAACTGGGACCGGCTGGATGACAGATAAGCACATAAAGGGACTGTTACTTTTGGCCAACATTGTGTAAGCTGGCCCAACAGATGTTCAGCAAGCTCTCTATGTACTGGATTTGACTTGCTAATACTTGCAGTCTGTTAATAGTTATTTAAGGCTTTAAAACCAAAATTGAAGCTGAATTAGGGGTGGGAAATACAGCAAAATGCTTTAATTCTGCTTTGTAAATCTCTTTAATCATCCTGTAGTGTAGCCTGTTGATTTGTTTTGAAAAGATTTTGCGTTTTTTGTTGTTGTTGCAGATCAGTGATAAGTTGGCTGAACAATTTCAGGGAAAGATCTAACTGCGATTTTACTGGCAGATACTGCGATTTCAGTTCAATTCACAATTTTCTTCAAGCTTCAGTGCTGCATTCACTTTGTTTACAGTATAGACATCAATGATCAAATGCACATAACACATTATTCATCATCTAATGTTGATGATAAATGATCTGTTGTCATTATTTAAGGGGTACTACAACTCTTTTGAACAGCTCTTGTAAGTGTACAATTACATCCGATACACAGTTGTGAATAAACCGTTGATTTGCAAGCCATTCTTAATGCAAGTTGCCTGCAAATTTGTAAAGTAGTATGAGTAAAATAGTTGACATAGCAGATCCTGGGTCCGTCAGGAGCACTGCAAAAATTGCAGCTTTGGCAATCACACGATTGCGTTGTCTGAAATTAAATTGATACATTTTTCAGCCCTAGTTAATCGTAGGGATTGTAGTTTCGTTCATACAAGGCAGAAAAAAATAACATGTTCAGTTATTTCTATTTATCAATGACTGTATTGGTAGCACCTACATTAAAATTCTGACATGTCAGTGTATCAGTGTCTTTGGCAAATGCAACATTCCTGATGAGGGAGCTGCTGGCCAAGCTAAACACATCTATCAAACTGTTGTTAAAACTGTTCTCAACATGCAATAATGTCCTAGATAGACAAACAATCTGTGCCTTTTTAGACGTCTTTAAAGGACATTTAATGTTTAGAAAAAGGGCAGCTGGCCTAACTGTGACCAGAATCCAAAGGATTGGAGTTGAAACCAGAAACAACATGAAATGAGACAGTACAGGGCGAATATTAATGTCTTTTCAACATTGTTATATGGACACAAAATGTGAAGCAAAGCATCTACGAGCAAAGCTTCTCCTAGTGTCCATAGATTTGACATCTCGCTAATAAAAAGTAGGAAAACAACAAATATCTTTCCAGCATTCTCTTGTAAACACAATCCCCACAGGCAAGAAGCTGCTAGCTGAGCTGCTACTGGGGTCCAAAGGATTGAGGCTAAGACAAATTACGGTATTAAAAAAAGAAGGTAAAGGCTTGAAATTACTTTATTTTAAAAGTCTCTGACAGACACAAAATGTATTGAGAGGGCTACTAGCCCAGCCACAATTAGCTAAGCTTTCTACTCCACAAAAAAAGAAGTTTGATACTCTTCTTTCCAACCTCTCAGGATGGAAACAATGCCTTGAAGGGGAGCTGCTATACCTTCCATGAAAATGGGATAGATATCTCTTAAAGCATGAACTAAAGCAGGTTCAGGAAAAAGACTTGGGTCTCTTCAGCACTCTAGGGCGCCTGCAAAGGAGACCAAGCAGTCTGCCTGATATGTAAAATTAGCATTTATAACAAGTACAGTATCAAATAAAGCATTACTTTGGATCAAACCACTTGCACCTGAAAACAAGACAAGACGGACAAAAGCTGGTGTCTTTCTATCGCTCTTAAAAAGACCCTTAAATTATGAAGAGAGAGCTCAGTGGTGATCTTTAAACTTTCTGGATACATGATATTCGATATTTGTAGATAATCTGATATTTCTGTATCCCCGATACTGATATTTTTGATCAAGAGCAAAAAGTCTTTGCTTCATGAATAACTGGTGCATTGCAATCAATGTGACAGTCTATTTGTGCAAGGAACATATGTAAAAGACTAAAAACTTAAAAACAAAACAAACTCAGGCTTTTTCACAGCTGATATGAAGAATTTATGTGGCTGTTATGTATGGCTGTTGTAACGACTGCAAATATCTACTAAAATTTCCGTAATGGTCAATACAATGTTTCATTTTCTTGTCCAATATCTGACAATGCTGATACTTTGCTGATGATGTCGTGCATCCCTGTGAATGTGGTGTAAAAACTGCACACAATATCAACAAAAGCCATTTTCAGGTCAAAATTATTGTGAACCCAGCACTCTATGGTAGACACAAAATGGCGGATGTGTCGACTGCTGACTAAGCTGCCGCCAACACCATGACAGGATGGATGTCAGAGCCTTTCCAGAAACATTTTGGACAGGAGTCCTCTACCCAAGAAGCTCTGAACTATATATTGGGCCTTATTTTTATCAGCCCTGTCCTCGTGTCCCAGTGTCTGTTGTTAAACTCAAAGACATACAGTTTCCTCTCTTTAATATAAAAAATGGTTTGTAGTTTAAATCCAGGGTGAAGGGGAAATCTTGTTATCTTTATAGTCCTACACTATAGGGATGGACCATAGGGAAAATTGTTTGTGACATGTACTTTCTCCCAGTTTAATTCGTTCAGTCAGTCGCAGTTTCTAACATTTCTGACTTTTCAACCGTATTGAAGGGCTGCATTTCTTTTGCAATGTAGTGAAGGACACTGTCTGTGAGTGCGCCATTTTGCGTTGCTTTATTTATATTTACTTGGCAGACCAAACGCCTCAGTAAACGTTGTCTGTAGGGCAAAGGCTCCGTTGCACCTCCCCTTCTACGTCGTCACTACTTTCAAACAAATACGACATATCAGCTCGTCAGTGTTCATGGGCCCACACCTTGTTCATCCTGTTAAAAACCAAAATATCCTCACACTGGGGCTGTGGCAGCCGGCTTAGGAACCGTAGCTTTCTTGCCATCATTTGTATTAGTGTTTTATTTCCTTTTTCATCATTCGTATGCCATCATTCATATTAGTGTTTCTTTCCTCATTACTCCTCAGGATGCTCACTTCAGCTCTGTGTGCCCGTGTACCCCCCAAAGATTGCATAAGCGACAGATGCTCACTCTGCTATAAATCTGCTATAGAACCAATGCACCTCAGTGTTAAGAAAGACGGACAAAGTGAGCCATCTTCTCATTCAGCCTCTTTGGTAGAAAGAGAGGAGGAAAACAAACATGCATGCACGTGTCAGTTTATCGAGGCCGACAAACTTACTGAGGACGTTGTTATTTATTGTGTGGCTAAATTGATTTATTGATTATCCTGACAGGCCTACCTGCAAAAATTTCAATTTTGGCCAATATAGTACTTTACTTTCCAGGCTGATATCGGCCAATACTGATATGAAACTGATAATATTGTGCATCCCTAATTTTACTAAATAAATTTGGGCATTTCAGCACCACTTACACTAAAGATAATCCCACAATCTCTCTGCTCTGACAGATCGCTGATACTTTATAGCTGTTCTTTGTCTAAGAGCCTCATATCGCACAGTCCCAATATGAGTCACCGTGTTAAAGGGCAGACTTCAAAACCAGCACACCAACTGTCAGCCCACATAATGGATGATATTTTGTCTTGAAACAAGTCGGTGGGGAGGAGTTCTGCTGGAAGAAACTGTGCTTGTTTTGCCGAATTTACGCCATGGACCGATAAGCACAGGCGCGCTCACGTGGTCACTGCAGACGTCTTTGCCAGACACCCGTGGCTGACTCTGGGAAAACAGGGAAATGTTTTGGAGACTCAAACCTCAGATATTGACCACCTCTCAGCCCCCACTGTCAGGTTGTGAAACGGCCCAAAGACATTTGCATGAAATAAATGAGAATCTCTCTCACGTCCAGCCCTGCCACGGCCAAAGGTTTACTGTCGCAGATGCATGCTCCATCTGGCCATGCTCGCCTCACTTCCAGTGCCTTCACTTTTCAGATACAGTACACTGCAAAAACTCAGATCTAAGTGGGTATTTGTCCAATTTCAAGACAAAAAATCCCCCTACACTCACTCTAATCCACAATTTTCCTAATATGTCTGAATCAAGATCATATTTGAAGATATAAAAATCAGAAAATGAGGCCTGAGTTGCTTGTAATTATAAGTGAAAAATCTGCCAGTACGAAATGATAAACTTAACTTGAGTAGATATTTAACTGAGTCAAACTTTGCTTGTTTCATTGGCAGATATTGTCTCTCCATTACAAGTATTTCAATGCTTTATTTTTGCCTTTCATTCCTTAAAGTGAGGCATTTATCTTGACTGGTTCAGTGAATGTTGAGTAGAATAAGTGTTTTGGATATCTTTTTTTTAAATAGACAATTATACTTGAGTATTTAAGGGGTTTGTGCTTCATCATGGAGGTTTGTAAGTGGAATCTGATTGGAAATTTGCAGCTAAGGCAACTTGTGTTCTGCGTAGAAATTCATTAAGATTGGAGAAAGAAATCCGAGCTGTCACACGATCTCCAAAGTGAGTTGTACTTCTCTGTTTGTCCTGCTTATTCCAGAGAAAACAGGGTCGAAGGGGGTCAAGTGGCCCTCTATCCTGAGCAAACATGGACATGGTGACAGCCGTTGGGACAACAAACCTCCACGAGAACCAGGCTGTCCTGCCAAGATTCTCCCCGCCTCCTCACATCCGACGTGACTCCCCCCCTCTCCATCCTTCAGCCCAGGGCTGTGATCCTGCATGGCCAGAATAATGAAGCCATATAAGCCTGTTATTTGCTGCTTTATGGCTTGTTTTATGAAGGTGAGCTGACAAGCAAGTCCCAGATTGGTTCCTGTCACTTTAACAGACAGCATTACCAAGAGAAAAGGAGTGCAGGGGAGGGAGGGCAGGACAGGCTGCAGAATGGGCCGGGGTCTTTATGTTACCTCTGCCAGGGCTTTGATGGGTAGAGGTCTGGCTGCAGGCTATCACTGGTACATTTTACGTCTTCCACCTTTTGTCGCAGGGACATTATTGACGTTTGACCTATGTTCTCATCCCCACCTCCTCTTCACTAATCAATTACCACATCGATCCATTAATCAGACAGGGTGATGGCCAGTGAAAGGGCCCGTGGGTATGTGTGAACAATCGTGGGATAGGCCTGGGGCTAGCGTGGAGGAGGGCCTTCACCTGTGGAGTGCACTGCAGTTGGCTTTCAACAAGTGCTTTCTTTAAAGGCCCTTTGTGGTTTTCTTTTTTAAGGGGAAGATTTTTTTCTTTTACACAGAACATGAAATTCAAATATGCACTTTTTGGAAAACATGTTTTATTAATGTAAGAAGAAGAAGGATTTTCCTAAATACCCATATTTCTTCATAAAAATTCCAAAGATGTTTGACATCATTTTTCCTTTGAAAACCCATTTCCAGTGCCAAAAATTCAAATGGCTGCAAACTATTTCTTTATGGCCTTAAACCCTCGTTCAAGCAACAACAACAAGAACAACACAACACTTAACACTGAGAACAAGCTGGGCTCAGGTGAGGGGCAGCTCAGACAGACAAAAAAAGCAACACTTTCAAACATTTCGCTCATTTATTGTCATTCACTATATAATGATTCTGTAGGGAGCAAATATAATCTATGTAAATTGTTTAAATAACGTATATAAGCATCTGAACTGTATCATACTGGACATAGTTTATGAACAGTCACTATTTTTAAATAGTAAGAAAAGCCACACAGATGAACTCAATATAATACATATTTTATTAATATTTTTGTTTATATCTACCTTTGTATATACAGTATCTTTCTAAATACTTGTCAAATTGCTATTGGAATTCTTATTTCCCTGAAGGACTTTCCCAAATGGATTAATAAAGTTCTCTGTAATCTAATTAATTTTGATATAATTGACAATCCTCATCTACTAAAAACTAAGATTACCTAAATCTGCTGATGTGTTCTTGCCCATTAGTCTTTAATAAGGCATGTCACACTTGTTGTGGTGTACCATCAAGCATTAGATTCATATTAAGCATTTCAACCATGTAAATTTTGATAAAAGAATATGAGTACACGCTGTTCACCAGATAATTCACAAGATTACCCAGACAGCTTTAACAATTTCTTATATAAGACCTCTTTTCAGCAGTTTTAATGGATGACTCCTGTAGATTAACAAGCCTGCACCTGCTGGCAACAAAGTGATGGTTTATTTAGGAATAAAAATGTAACCACCTACATTTTTTACAGTTTTTGTGTTGAAAAACAAAGCAAAACATGGGAGAGGACTTTAACTATGGGTACCTGGCTGGAGCATAATGTGCAATGGACTGAGTCAGGGGGTAAAGACTTGATTTTCATTGATTTTATGTCTTCTGCTACAGAAAATTAGATTTAATCATTTCTGTACTAGCACAGTTAGCTTGCTAGCCAGTACAATTAGGATTTAATTATAGATATATGCTGCTAACATTAGCTAACAAAATCTTTTTTTGTGAGTAAGGCAGGGTCGTCACAGCGTAGCCATGTCAGACTACTGCCTGACTTACAGGAGGGAGTTTGGGTGATGAATCAGACAGCTGGCAGAGGTTAAAGGTGATTCTTCTCAGGTAAGCAGCACAAAATATGAATAAGATACAAAAACGGAGCAGTAGCACTTTCATGCATTGCTATGTGTTCTTATGGCAACGATAAACGGACAGTCGCCATTATTTGACATGTTTCATTTTTAAAATCAAGAATTTCTCTTTTTTGAGAACTTTTGGAAATAATTGAGGAAATATTATATTACATAAAGTTAGTTAATTGAGGATAATAATGAGACTAAATGCCAAATATTATCTATAGTACATTTTTCTTATTGATTTGGAAAGTTTCACAAACATGCAGCTTTGCTGTTACATAAAACAATTGCGTTTTATTATGAATAACACCAGCAGATATATCTTTCCTACAGGGAATCTAGGAAAGTCACAAAATGAAAAACATGGTGGCATAAAATATAGAATTTATAATATACTTTATACTATGTCTGCATGCTGCAATACACATAGGCCTGAATGTATTTTCAGTATTGAGGTACAGTAAATTTTATTTATCAAATCCATGTCATGCGTGAATCTGTCCAGCTGTATTCAAAGTGAAAACGTTTTTTGACGTTCATTTCGATGACCAATACTTAATTGTGTGGTGCCCATGATTTGAAATAATAATTTTTTCCTGAGGTCCAGTCAATTTTTCCAAAAATAAGGTGCTAAAATTAAAAGGTAAATAAAATATGGCTTCATACTTTCTGGACTGATGACCAAAACTTTATAATATTTGGATATTCCCAACATGCTGTATAATAGTGCTCTGTGAAAACAGACAGTCAGCTTGATATCTTTGTCCCAGAATTGATATAAATAGCATTTGAAGTCTGTCCATCTTTTGAAAATCATATGTGTACAAAATGGCCTAAAACTGATACTCAACTACAGAGCTCTTTCTCTCTTTGCTTTCTTTTGTTGACCCTTTTTTATAGAGGGGTATATTCTTTTTATTTCTTGTTACTGTTTTCCCCAGTATGTGGATATATCTGTACATGTATGAGTGCATACATGTACGTGTGATGAAGTATGACTGTTTGTATCTGCACTTATAAATACAAAGAGGACTATCTTAAACATTTATTTGATTTTTCTGTTAGTATATCCTTTTCTTTATCAAATACACTTTATCATCTGCAATAAAGTATGTTGAAAAACAAAGCTAAGCCAAAGCCAAGGTATCACCCACAATCACGGCCACAGATTTGTATTTGTGCTTACTTGTAAGTTAAAAATAAAAAACATTCAATGGAAAATGGGAAAAAAAATCTGTTCCCAGGCCAAAGCCTGACAGGAATCAAAACCAGCAGGAAGTGCTCTTATTAACGAAGCATTATTTGGTTTGACTTCTAAAAAGGTTGGCTCAGATATCAGCGGTCATTACACTGTGTCCCTAAAAAACAAGGATGCTTTTTGTATGAGAGCAAACATGTTTTTGTCCGCCTGACTGTTTCCATGGAGGTTCGGCAGTAGTATAATTGTGTTTAGAGCACAAACAGAAACAGATCAGACACACAGACAGCCAACAGATCAAAACGGAAGCTGCGGGAGCGGAACCCACCACGCTTTGATTAGGTTTGGTTTGGTGTCGGTTTGGTGTGTGCACACTAAAGCCATCACCCCAGTCAGTCCCTGCCCTTGCCAACTTGTTTGCCAAAACAGGGAAAGATTTGGGAAAGAAAGTTAGGAAGAGAAAAGCCGTGGGCTGTTACAGTCCGCCCCCCCTCGGGCTGACCGGGGCCAGCCGACAGTCACCCAGCTCTTGTGGGTTTAGTGAATTGAGAAGACACTTCTTGTGTGGATTTTTCAATTCTTCAACATGTCATTTGGCCGGGAGTGCTATTGTCCCCTTCTCCTTTTCTCCCTGCTCCTTCTGCCGAGACGAGTCGTGTCATCCCCTCGTGATCAGCACTTTTGTTGCCTTTGTTTTTGGCCCTACCTCAGAAGTCCATCTTGTCTTTTATGTCCCTGCCTTTCATGCATAAGGGAACAGTTGTGGCCTGTTGTGGGGCTGTTCCACTGCATTTCCACCAGTGGGGTTTCCTTTCATTCTCTTCAAAGTAGTACAATGGGGCTCTGAAGGCCTGAATGGCCAATGCAGAGTGCACAATCCTACAGAGCCCGCTCATTTTGTTTTGCCAGAGTCAATAAAAATGCTAAGTTAAAAGCTAACCCCCTTATGCCCTCCTCGAATGGAGCGACTTGTTTGACCTTTTCAAGCTCCCCTCTCAATTAACTTTTAATGATAAATTCATGGAGTTTTTGCTGTCATTTAAAGTTTATTTATTAAGTGCTCACATTTAAAGTTGCATAACCCTTTACATGTATTTAAATGTCCCAGCTCTTGTTGCATATGCAGCTTTAGATGTGTATAGTTTGAGTAGATATTATCAGTGTTGTGGGATTTATTGATTTGTCAGTGACAGATGCTTTTCGAGCTAAGAGTGAGAAGTAACTTATTACATTTGCTCACTGTTATTGAGTAACTTTTTGCTTTAAAACCAGCACTTCCACTTTTACTTCAGCATACTACATTTTATAAGGATACACGATATAATCAGACCAACATCTGTGTCAGTAAGATAATTGCCAAGATGCTGGATCATCTGTATCATCAGATATTACAGTTTTGCAGATATTTACAGCTGATATTTTGATCATGATCGTATCATTTATTGGCTGTTTTATTGGAAAAGTGTGCCCATGTACCATGATATTTTCCCTCTTCATTTCTGAATGTCCACTTTTCTCAATCAAGTGTTAATTTATTTAAAAGTAAAGTGTTGTTTTTATTGTTTTACTTCTGCTTCTCACATAAAGAGACCAACTCTGAGAGGAACAGGTCAGTTTTAACCAAGTACAGGCTTTGTGCTCAAAGTATTGATTTCACAGTAATGATTTTGGAAAGGAGGTATCGGCGAGAACCCAATATTTTGCATTCCTAACATGTCACATGTGATCAGAGTACTAAGCGAACAAAACAGAAGAGATGGAATGGGAAAAGTCTTGACTTGACTTGACCACCTTTTTGGTCCAGAAAAAGTAACAGAGGCGTGATATTGGACAGAGGGAAGCAGGCAGGCTCAGCGGGAGACAGGAGCTCTGCGAGTGAGTGTCTCTGCCTTCTGGCCCTTTTCCACTAGCCCTACTCTACTCTACTCGACTCTACCCGACTCTACCCGGCTCTACTCTACTCACCTTGTGCTGCTTTTCCATTAGCCCCTGTCGCCTGCCCAACAGCATGCAGGTGCTTTAAACAGCTGAGCAGCACTGCAAAGACGTCATTTTGAGCGCGACGCAGTAATCTGTGGCTTTTTGTCACAAACTGAGTAAAAAAGGAAAGCGTAAGAAGGCTCCCGATGGCAAGAAGAAATACCTCTTGAGAAGCACAGGAGAGTTTTGGATGCTATACAACAGAATGAAGCCGAGGACGAGAGCAATCGAGCTGCAAAGAAAAGACATATGAGGGTAAGCTAACGGTAGCTACTGCTAGCATGCTAAGTCGTCGCGCTCATGACTCATCAATGAAGACATTGTCTGACCAATCAGTAGCCGTCAGTCGGTGACGTCATCTTTTAGTATCGACTCAGCACGCTTGGAACCCGAGCGGAGTAGGTACTAAAACTAGCTTGTATGAGGAGGTACCGGGCTAGTGGAAACACGCTGCAAATCGAGTAGAGCCGGGTAGAGTAGGGCCAAGGCGTTCTAGTGGAAAAGGGCCATTAGTGTGTAAGTGAGGGCATAAGCCATGTCATGTGCATGCTGAATCAGTGACTAAATTTCTGAAAGTGTAAATAAAACGGAGCCTTTTTTCTGCACTAATTGGGCTAGAGTTGATTCTCTTTTAGGGTGATGGGTTAGGGAAGCTGCTTTGGCAGTGTGAGAAGAAACCAGGTACATCCTACAGATATATACTTTACATGGTCCAGGTTCAATTTCCACCTCAGGGCTGTGTGTCAGGTGTTTGGGTGAGTAATTTCTCCAAACATACTTTAAATAGAAAGAAATAAGTTCTCTTGGTCGACAAAATGTTATTCATGATGTGGACTCACGACATAGCAAACTTAGGTTTCTGTTTCACGGTTGCATTTTACAGAAAAAGGGAAAAAACATCCCTTATAATGGATTCGCATAAAGAAGATTCCGAGAATACTTCTGAAAAATTACAGTTAGTATTGAGCTTCCATGATCAGTTTTTATCTTGGCATATTTAACCTTCATTTACACATTTCATTATCAATAGTTTTTGGTCAAGCAGTTTGCTTATATAAAGTCTTGACACCCATACTGTCTGTAAACATTTCCCCTGATATCTTTTATTTATTATTTCTTTCATTCTTGGGGTCTCCTCCTGAATGTCTTGTCGGTGTCCTTTGACTGCAAAACACATGCGTTTATATTGTGCAGCTCTTATCCCCTAAGAGAGGTTTTATAGAGTAGCTGGTCTACAAGATCTTTTTAACAGTCAAAGCAGAAGTACTTTTATTCCTATATAAATTTATAAGTTGTTTATTCTGGGTCAAAAAATGTCTAATTTGCTTTCGCCATGAAGATGGCCTTCGTTGCCAACATGGCCCTACTCGATTTGCAACGTGTTTCCACTAGCCTGGTATCTCCTAAAACAAGCTAGTTTTAGTACCTACTCCACTCTGGTTCCAAGCGAGCTGAGTCGATACTAAAAGATGAAAAGATGACGTCACCGACTGACGGCTACCGATCGGTCAGACAATGTCGTCATTGGTGAGTCATGAGCGCGACGACCAGGCATGCTAGCAGTAGCTACCGTTAGCTTACCCTCATACGTCTTTTCTTTGCAGCTCGATTGCTCTCATCCTCGGCTTCATTCTGTTGTATAGCTTCCAAAACTCTCCTGTGCTTCTCAAGGGGTATTTCTTCTTACCACCTGCAGCCTTCTTCTGCTTTCCTTTTTTACTCAGTTTGTGACAAAAAGCTACAGATTGTTGTATTGCGCTCAAAATGACGTCACCGCAGTGCCGCTCAGCTGTTTACGGTGACACTGCACCCCGTTGAGCAGGCGACAGGGGCTGATGGAAAAGCAGCACAAGGCGAGTAGAGTAGAGCAGGATAGAGTTGAGTAGGGTAGAGTAGGGCTAATGGAAAAGGGCCATTAGAGTGCATGCTCAAAGTACTTAAATAACATTTCTTTCTAAGTGTGTCTTACTTTCTCTTAAGTAGGTCTGTAGAGGGCTTCTTTCACTTGCAGATGAGTGACTGAGGTAGTAACTTAACTTTTACTCCAGTACAGTATCTTCATACTCTTTCCACCCTCCTGGTTTAAACCAGTCTGTAAGTCTTTCAAATGATGTCTCTGGTGTCCTCTACATCCTGACTTTCCTCAGACCGAGACAGAGACATCTCGGTTCTTCTAAGGAGAAGTAGGATTTATCTAGTTTTATGTCGAGGGATGAGAAAAGAGCAGAAAAAGTCCTCCGTCGTCCCCGGGCATTACCGCAGAGGTCTTGCATAAAAGCATTGTGTGCCGATTTGTGAGCCGGTAGAAAGCCGGGGGACTTTGAGAAGGATTACAGGTAGGCAGACATTGGCTGCCGAAGATAACCGCCATGACTTCATCCTCATTGTGTAGATTAAGGCATAAAACCCAAACTAATGAGACCGGAAAGGGGGAGAAGGCATGCATGGGAGGAGGAGTAAAGGGGTATTGTTGATGGTGGAGGGACATTGAATTAGCTTTTTAAAGCGAGAAGAGGAAGATGTGGGTCCAGTGGTGATATCATGTGAGTAAGTGAGGTTAGAACTTGGACTGTGTGAATATAATAATGTCATTTGGGCTGAATATTGGTGCAGCTTATTAAAACACAAAATGATTTTTTTAATATGGCAACCAAATGAACATAAAAAGCAGTTTGTCTGCTACCTTTGTTGTAAAGCTACAAATGAAACCACAGATTCAGTGGTGTAACAGTTCAAAGAGTAACCATGTTGAATAGAGTCTTTCTGTCCTTGGCCTTCTTTTAATCATAGTTATAAAAGACTCATTACATCGCGCATCTTTAGTGAAACACGTAGCACAAAAAGACATTCATTAGGACATTTCACTCCAGACAAGGACGACCAAATGCTCAGCAGCTTGAAATGGAAAACTTTTAGCTCTTGAAAACATTCATACAGATTGATTTCAAGAAATTTGCAAGGAGGAAAATAACATACTTGGCAAGTTACTTCATTGCAAGCCTTAATTTTATTCATAAGTCTGCATCAGCATGTCACTAAAGTCTTCCACTGTGGATGGATTTATATCACAGTTGCTGTCAGAGTGCTGCAGTACAGGAGTGAGTGATTTTATGCTTAAAAAAAAAGTGTATAAACATTTCTAAACACTTCTTAAAATGCATAAAAACGTGATTGAAGCTTTCCAGAATTTGGTCAGGAAACCTGTGCAACACCCCCCATTCATTCTGCATCACATGGAAATCAAGGAAATCACACTTTAATCAGGGGGAAGTTTGCAAAAGTTCTAATAATGAAGTCAAAGATGTAATCGTGGCAGTAGTGATTAAAATAAAAACTTGATTTTTGACCAAAAAAGTCTACAATTAGTGTGTAATATACAGTATGTTTGACATTTTTACCACTGAAAATCGATGGATGTCGACTTTTGTCCAAACAGAAAATCCACAGAAATCCATAAGGGAGTGTTAAAGAACTGAAACAAAAAGCAGATTCATTAATGGCAATGGTGCCAATTAGGGATGTAACAGTGTGAAATTTTTATTTAACGGTCATTGTGACCAAAATTATCATGGCTATCATTATTATTGCTATATTGTTGCAATGTGCTCACCTCTGATGCTGCTGTGGGGGCGTTTGCAGTGTAGGCTCTGCTGTTGCTTGTAGTTTTTCCCTGATTCTTTTTTCTGAGACTTTTCTGCATTTTCTGCAGACAGGGTGAGCGTCTCCAGTTAGTTTCCCCTTGACATCCTTGTAAATCCAAAATATGACCAGACTTTAGACTCTCTGGTCAAGTTGCCGCTATACTTTCAGAGGTCAAACATTGCACACTGCGCATGCATGCCTGCTTCTGAGGGACAAAGTTCTGGCTTTTCCAGACAAATGAGCTGCATCACTGTAGTGTTTTTGACAAAGTGAGGTGCTCAAACACGATTTTAAAGGTTATTAAAAAAGTTAGCTGTCAGACGTTTTTACCGTGGTTTATCATTTTGTCGTTAACTGTTATATTCCTAACGTCAAAGTCTTAGCAGTTACCATCTACATTCAACCCAACCCCATTTCATGGCTTGTTTTTAGGTAAAACTCAGACAGTTATGCAGTGTACCTTACCGGTAGTCTGAGCTCGCTCTCCTTAAAGATACAGTGCTGCAGGGAGCCCTTTTACTTCATTGACTGTTGTTTAGTACCTGATACAGCCCCACTTTAAATACTGAAATGTCCCTTTAAGACATATTTTACTAACAGACTGCTTCAGAACAGCCAATTCAGTCATCATCCCCAAAATGTCTCCAGACCCGGTGAACTTTATCCAGAGAGACTGGCCGTCGGTACACTCTGCAGACTCCAGCTGATCTCTTCGAGAAAGGAGCTCCAACTTTGCTGGAGGGCACGCCAAAAAGCAGGAGGCAGAGGAGTGGGAGAGCAGAAGAAAGCTGTTTGATTCTTTCCTTTGCCTATCTTTGGTGTCTCTGGTTAATTTTTCAGTATTTCTCTGCCATCCAATTGTGTCTTCAGACCCGAGGCAGTTTGCAAAAAAAGAAAACCCACACGCACCGCGTCCTGCTGAGTGGAGGAGGGAGTGTGGGGAATGCTTCAGCTCTCTCCTCTTCATTCTAAAACACGAGGAATGTGTCAGACAGGCAGGTGGACACAAAGCTAGGTAAATATTGATGACTTTTTGACCATTTTATTTCCCACCCGCCGACAGCTTTCCACAGACGGAGGGCCTGCTTATGCTTCGGGAACATTGATTTCCCCTCCACGCTTTATTCATCTTTATTTTCACCAAATTTAATCTAGAGGCGTAAGCACGGCAGACCAGCAGATGTAGTTTGCATATTAAGAAGCAGCTGATTATCATGGACTCGAAACACAGATCTTTAATTTTGTGCATTTTAGACACAGCTTCTGCCTGCACCGCCATGCTGGAGATAATTGTGGAAATCTGCATATTGATAGGGAGGCCATGGTCAGGGTCTGTTTTTGGAGTGGGCCCCTTGTTATCTGCTGTAATTCATGTGGTTGGATGAATATTACCACCTGAATTAGCCTATTATGATAGCAGGTGGAGGCCAGCACAGTTACCGGAATAGTGATCACGGTGTCATGATAATGAAGCAGTTACTCCAGGCCATCAGAACAAAATATTCACTGTTTGACCATAATTAGTGTTGAGAACAGATTTTATGCCATGTTTAATATTTATTTAGATGCATGATCATCTTTGTTCATGTTCCACAGGATCAACATTTACAGTTTGAGGAGAAACACCATCAATCAACATGAATGATACTGTTATGGGCCTGCAACACATCACCCTAAATAAACACACATCCACAAGGGGACATGCCAAGAGCTTTATTGAAACATTTCTTTAAAAATAAACTCTCCTGTCACAAATAAATTTGACTGAAACAGTAAGTAGACCACTGACCCAGTTTCTGCAAATGCTTCATTAAGAAAACCACAATACTGGAAGAGTTGTGACACAGTGAAACGTGAATTTGACTTGAATTTCCTTCAAGTTCAATCCACCAGTCTGGCCACTATTTTCTCACTAATCATCAATTTCATTCCATCCATCTGTCCATCCATCCATCCATCCATCCAACCAACTACTATTTGTCTATCCATCCATGTTTTCATCATAGTCATCCAACCATAAACTGCTCCAAATCAATTATCATCACCCAACCACCAACTATTGTTTTCATAGCTTACATTTTTTTTTTACCGTATCTGTGTATCCATCAATCCATCCATCATCATCCATATAACCCACCTTTTTCTGCCCAACCATCCATCTGTTTTCTTAAGCGATCCAACCATAACCTGCTCCTTTTCATTTATTATCACCCATCCATCATTTCTTCTCTTCTTACCACCCATTTTCTTCATCCATCCATCCATCCAGAACCAACCATTTTCTGTTCATGTATCCATCCATCCATTAACCTGTTTTTGCCAGCCATCGAACCATCACCTCCTTACTATTCAACATCCTCTTATCATTTATCCACACCTTTCTCACCATCAGCTTCTTTTACTTTATCTGTCATCAGTCCATTATTATCCATCTTTGCCCATCCATCCATCTGTTTTCATCAGTAATCCAACCATCACCTTCTTCTTTTCTTTTATAATGACACTCCCATTGTCTTTTTTTTCTTACTAATCATATCTTTCTTGTAGCTAATCATGTATCCATCAGCCCATCCAACCAACCATTTCCTTTTTATCCATCCATCCATTGCCTTATCAATTTCTGTGGATTCTCTGCCTGGAAAAATACGGCAAACAGGTTTCTGTGTCGACAGTGTCAAAGACGTAACAGTCTTGATGTTAAATTTTGTGCTGCATGGATGGATGCTTTTGTAGTCGCAGGATTTTTACACTCTTGCTTGAAATAACTGAAACACAATCACTGGATGTTTGCATCAGATGGTTCAGTCTTTCCATTTGGACCATATCTGCCTGTCTGCCAAGATTACTCCTTGAGTTTCTGCGGACTGCCTCTGATTATATCGATGACAGATGTTCAGTCTTCTGTCAACAGAGGTTGTCTTGTTGCATCTTGTTGTCTTTGCCTGTTGTAAGATGTTGGAAATGTTTATGTGATGGATTACTGACTTTAAGAAATGTTTGATGGCTTTCTGCTGACAATTTTGTTTGAACAGTTGAGTGCAGTCAAGAGATGCCAAGGGATGTGAGATATTTATGTACAGAGTTGTAATACTTGAAAAAGAACTCAAACATTTAAGATATGTACCATTAAAACCCCTTACACAAAAAGCATGATCTAGAATAAGGAATAAAAGCATGTCAGAGTATATGTGAGCTCCAAACTCCTCTAAGTTTAACATTTAATGACTTGGTTTCTCCGTTACCTTGAGGAAAAATTGGCGCACCTGTCTGGATTACATGACATTGGATCTCAGAGATAAGAAGATGAAACTAGAGGGAGAAAAGAGAGCTGAATGTGGTCCAAAGTGTACATCAGTGTAGTCTGAAAGTGTTGAAGATAAGATGTGTGGTTCAAGGATACGTGGTTCAAGGTGGATTTATTGTAGTTAGACGCTTACACGGGGTGTCAGATCATCACAGGATATTCTGTTGGATTGAAGATCAGATGATAGTTCTGTCACCATGAACCGCTTTGTCCAAGACACTCTCTGGTGTTAGAGGAAGGCGGACAAAAATCTGCATACTGCCAAGCCAGCAGGGGAAAAGAAACTTAAACTGAAGACAAAAACTACTCTGGGAGTTTATAGGAACAGTGTTTGGCTGTAGATTCTAATGACTTGTTAGGAAGCAGGTCCAGATCTAACAAACTGCTGTTGGTTGGCTGCTCTTTGCAGTGACAGGGAGTGCTGTGTAGTCTTAAGATGGGTCTCACCACCTTTTTCCCACATTCCTCCTCCCTTTCCTCCCCCATTGGGCTTGCTGCCGCTGTACTAATTGGAACCAGTCCCACTCAGCACCATATAAACCCACTTACACACACTTAGCTCTGATCTCAGACCAGTAAATGTAGTCGCTGTGGCTGAGAACCACCACTTTACAGCTGCTCATATAGCCACACACTCTTGTGTTATTATAACCTTTCAAGTAAAATCGGAAGGAGAAGCAAATGGTAATACTTGTGCTTAAGACACTGTGGGGACTGCTTACTGTATGTAAACCTGATCCCAGTCGAGCTGGGACCTCGTGTTTAATGTAAATAAAAGCAGAATACTATTTTCAAATCATTTTTGACCTTTATTCAACTGACTAAACAACAGAGACAAGATATTTAATGTTCAACCTTATAAACTTGTTCTCTTCAATTTCTCACTCAATTTGAATTTGATCCGTAAAACACCATTTGTGGATTTAGGATTTGTCTAAGTTAGGGGCCATCAAAAGGCCACATTTCTCACAGAGGGGCCAAGTTTGTGTGCAACATGCAAATGAAATCGAACTTCTTTTCAATTTCACATTTGAGGATGTGAGCAACTTCAAAGTAAATAAAATAGCATTCAGAACCATCGTTCACAATTTCATAAATTCGCCCCGCCCCTGGAACTGTGATTGTGTAACACCTTTATAAAAAAGCTGGGACAGGGGAATGTTTACCCTTGTGTTACGTCACCTTACCTTTTCTCAGCACTCAATGAGTGTTTCAGAACTGAGGACAATAATTGTTGCAGCTTTGTGAGTGAAATTCTTTTACATTGTTTCTTGATTAACAGCTTAAATTGCTCAGACACTGTGGGGTTTTTCTTTTTGTAATTGTGCTTCATAATATGCCCCTGGTTTTTAATAAGAGATGGGTTTGGACTAGGGCTGGGTATCGATTCAGATTTTCTGGATCGATTCGATACGATATTACCAGGTCTCAAATCGATTCGATTCACGATACAATAAGATATTTATTCAGTCTGGGATATCTCAGTTAAAATAATACTGTAAACTTAAAAAGTGACTTTTGACCTGGGGCATCATTTAAATTGTTTTTACATTAAGAAATGAACCCAAAGCAGTTACATTAATCTTATATTAATCATATATATTAATGTGTATTCTGCATATTACTTGTTTTCTGTTCAACTCCTCTTTTCCTTCGTGCTTGTAAATCTGAAATACATCCATACATCAGCCTTTAAACTCGCCGGTGGTGCCCATATTGTGCTATTTGCATCTGCCGTGTTTGTTTGATTACTTGCAGTAACATCTCACGAGATTTTGTTTCAGTGGAAAGATCACACAGTACTAGCTGGGTTGATACCACAGGCTGCTTCTCTGCACGTCCAATGAAGTAAAAACTGCCCAAGTTAAAAGATCGATCTTTGGATTTTATGGATCGACTATGAACCATTTAAAGGGAAATTTATTAAAATCGATTAAGCCCTAGTTTGGACTGCAGCGGGCCAGTTTAATACCTGCACTCTTTTACTCTGAAGCCATGCTGTTGTTACATATGCAGACTCATAGCTGTCAAGTTTTGGATTTCTTCTCGATCGCAGCCATCCATCTCGTTTCTCTTAGTTTGTTCCACTGTGGGCTCTAATCTCACGACAGCTCCCACCCAGGCTACTGCAGATTCTCGCGAGTCGTCGTCTTCTGCGATTTTATGGCAGTTGGCATCCATCATTTTGGTGCATTACCGCCTCATTTTTGCGATGAGGCTAGTGGCAGAGTTCAGTTTAGAGAGACAGATGAATGTTTTTTTAATAAAGCAATTTACAGGAAAATACAAATATGGAAGAACGGCGGGAAAGAGGGAAAAAATACAGAAGTGTTCCAGCCAAAACGTGAGACTTGACAGCTATGTACATACTGTGTCTGGGCATTGTCTCTGAAATAAGCAGGGACAGCCCTGAAAAAGACGTCACTTGGATGGCAGCATGCTGCTCCAAAACCTGTTTGTACCTTTCACCATTAATGGTGCCTTCACAGATTTGCAGGTTACCCATGCCATGGGCACCAAAACCCCTCATACCATTACAGACCAAAAATGGTCTGAAATGTGGACTCGATTTTCTACTTTTCCTCAGTCCATCTCAGATGAGCTCAGACCCAGAGAGGGCACTGCTACTTAGGGCTAGGAAATATGACCCTAAAAATAAAACCTTTTATTTTTTTCCACAAAGCTAAATTTTTAATATATATCAATTTTTTCACTCTCATGAAAAAAACCTTCAAGTGAAATAGAAATGACCTAAATCAAGTTTTCCCTTCATGTTACCAAAATATGTTTAAAAACTTTCCCTTTTATAGTTATGCATGCTGTAATTTTTTCAGAAAATGTTGATTATGCACTTCAAACGTAGGGAGGTTTGTCTATATAAACACAGAAGGATGAGATATTTAATAGGGGTGTCCCGATACAACTATTTCACCTTCGATACGATACCGATACCGATATTGCAGCATTGAGTATTAGCCGATACCGATATCAATCCGATACGATATCAGCAGGAATCATATATACTTTGATTTCCTATTTTGTAGTATGGACCGTAAGAGAAGGCTTGATCAGGTGAGATTACTCAAACAGAGAACAGTAGTCAGCAATAGTAGGTATGAGAAAAACTGACCCATTTGTTATTAACCAATAGGTTAAATAAAGTTTAACCTTAATCATAAAATATACTACAATTAAAATAAAATGAATAAAGAATAATAATTAGAAGACCCTGAAAAGTAACCTCAATAAATCAAATAAAAACAAAAACATTTCACCAATTGCAAAATAACCACTGTGTTTAACTTTAACACCAGCATATTCTACAACTGAATTAAATAAAAATAAATATATTAGGATGGACTGCTTTTATCAGAGTGCTGATATCGGAGATTTTGGATGCAGGCCAATATAATCCGATATTTGTTTTTTTGACTGATATCTGATATCAATATCTGATCGGGACATCCCTACTATTTAGTAGTAACATGGATCCATCTGATGGATATTTAATCTCATTTAAGAAACAAATAAAAGCTTGTGTAGAGCCTGTCAAGGCCTATCATCATCATAACTAGATTTTCAGCAAATACATTTCAAACATTGCAAAAACTTGATTTTTCATTTTTAAATCTTCTGCAGAAAATAATTCAATTATTTGTGTGAGTGGTATAGTCAAAGGTAACCTTATCAAACAAAACACGACACCATTTTTAGTTCCCTTAAACTATTTTATTCATTTTTAAAACCTCTTTCTGAATTTGTTTCTCTCTGCAGATCAGGGAATTTTACAAGCTACTAGAAATTCCTGATCATTAACTGGTTTATGTACCAGTATTAGGAGAATGAGTGGTGTACCAAAACGACAGCATCCTATTTTTCTTAGTTTGGCAGAAGTTTGTCATATAAGCTGCTTTTTGGATACCTGATTTCATACATAAGTTGTCTTTGTATTACTTGGAAATGCAACAGTTACAGATTAAAGTGCTGATATATGTATTTTAATCACACAAACCTGACATCTAATCTACAACCTGACAAACATGCAGGAAAACAAAATATTGCACACCAAGCTAGCGGAGGATTGGCCCCACTTTTCAACAGCTTTTTCCCACATAATCTATTTTTTTTCTGTTTTTTATTTCCATCCTGTTTCCCCATTATTTCAGGCCTTGTTTCTTTTTGTCACCTCAACAACAGCGATCTCCCTCCAACCTTTGCTACATTTCCTATCTCAGCCTTTTTGTTCCCGTTCTGAATAGGCTCAATTCAGCATATACCTCCAAGCACTTAAATACTGGAAGCAACCTGAATTGGTTTGAACTGGCAGCCTCAGACCGCCACATCTCAGAGCAGATTAGTCCTGATTGGGACTGGAGGGCGCGTGGAAGCGTAGTAGACAGGATTAAGTGGCTATTGAAGTGACTTTAGCTCCTTTAGAGAGCAAAAGACAAGAAAAGAGAATAATTCAGCCCCCTCTTTCAACAGAAGGAACACCCCCCTCCTCTTCCTTTCTTTCTCTTGTTTCCTTAGGCAAAGAAGGACACTATCTGCAAATGTGATCCCTCCAAGGCTTTTTCTGATACCCGGAGAGAGTTACTGAAGAGAGAAGCCATCTTGTGCTGTAATTAGATATATCTGATCCTCAACATTTGGCTGTTCATGTGGGCCAAGTGTTTCAGATAGAACATAATTAGGGAGTGCATGTGCAGGAAAGTGATGGTTGTAACGTTATAGCATTCAAACCTGCTTCACTCTGTTTTTCTGTGACTTTGTTGAATTCTTCACATGTAGTGCTGCTGGAAGCAGAATTATGAGGGCTGCCAAGGTTTAAGAGAGAAGGCTGTGCTAAAGTCCATTTGCAACTTTATTTGTAACATTTGTATTTGTGGTCACTATAAGGACTATCAACCCCCCTCAAATGAAAAGCAAATAATATTTGTTCATGGAATTTCTATTATTCATGTGTAGTTCTTTTTAGCGGAACATGAGCATCTTTTACATGTTTTGTTTCAGTCAATCTAGAAATACATTTTTACAACCCCAGTGCAATTACCAACTCCTGGTTTATAAGGCAGTATGCATCCAGCAACCTCTAGATGGCAATGCCCTTTCTGGTAACCGCCCCCAGTTTATAAACTGGAGGGAAACACAAAAAATATTTGACAGATTTACTAATGTCTGAATGTAATGCTCGAGTTTTGGAAAAACCAAAACTCCAATATTTTGGAAATGCTATTTTGGTCTATTATTTTCTCCCCTGTAATAATACCAATTGGTATTGTATTTTATACATGTATGTCTGAAAAGCCAGATTCATTTGTTGAATGTTCAGCACAGCTAAATGTGTGGATAGCACCTTAAAGAAAAGTCCCTTTTAGTATCATTATTTGGTGGCACCATTTCCAAACTCAGGACCAAGTTCTGTGAGACAAGTGAAGTCAAAGACAGAATGTGAAGTGGGCGTCCAAGGAAGACAAAGCCCCAAGAAGAAAAACTGGATGTGAATTGTTGATGCATAGTTCCTCGAGTATCTCACAGAGTAAGAGCAAAAATAAGATTTTTTTTCTCATATTTCCAGATCATCTAGCAATCATAACGTAGTTGTAGGAAATAAATATGATTCATCAGAAACTGCCAAATATCTCAGTTTTGCTCTCTGGGATGCTATCATGCAAAAGTTTTGTTGCAGACATGGAAGCAATCGATTCATGCCCAGGATAGCCCTTAACAGGCAAGCCAACCAGCAGGTTGACCGTCATACAGTATCTCTTTTCCAATTGAGTAATCTGAAAAATGAAACCTAAAATGTTGTTAAATGAAGAGAAAGGAACACAATTTTATCAACAAATAATTCAAAGGGTAAAGTGAAAATGGGGTGAAGCATAATTTTTTTATTAATACATCATGCCAATATTTCAGCTGATAAAGGTGCATTTATCTGGCCAATATCAGCAGAATTGTTCACATCTGCAGATACTCATATTTAACTTTTCAAGATTTTGAAGCTTAGATTTTGAAGCTTTTATTTGCTGGTACAGTAACACAAAGAAGAATTGATCATATCTGCAGATGCTCATATTTAACTTTTGAAGCTTTTATTTGCTGGTACAGTAACACAAAGAAGAATTGATCATATCTGCAGATGCTCATATTTAACTTTTGAAGCTTTTATTTGCTGGTACAGTAACACAAAGAAAAATGTCGTGCTTACCCGGGTCTTGACAAACAACTTAAAATGATGGATCAGCTATTGATCCTCAATAAGATCCTCTGTGTTCCCCAAACTTAAACATTTCCCTGACTCAGCCCTCGCCTCTCACCAGCACCCCTCCTCATTCACTTTCCGGCATGCCTACATATTCAGCAGTGTGGCTCCATTAGCATATGAGTGGCTCCGTGTTTGGGTGAGTTTGTTCCTAACAAAGAGCACCAAAGCTCAGGTCAACGTCTCTCCTCCACTTCAATGGACAGCTGAAGGGCAAACAGAACTCCCCAAAATGAAACGTTTCCAGACTATCCCTCTGGTTTGAAGGAAAGCACGGCCTCCTCTGTGAACTATAAATATAATATTAAGAGAGTGGATATTATGAAGATGAATGCAGCAACAACCTTTAATTATTCATTGCCCTTAGCCCTGTATGGATGCTGTGTGCTCATGAGTAATGTATGCACTGAAGACATGTAACTGTGGATTCACGCTAGCTCTGTCTGACTGCTGTGTATGTTTCTGATGTGTACACAAAGGTATATATGTGTCTGTGTGCCGCCTTATGTTTGTATTTATTTGTCTTGACAGGGAGAGCGGCTGGCTCCTGCCCGCAGCCTGGCAGTTGTGTACCGAAGCATGGCGTCATCACCATCACTCCTCAGGCCCCTCGCTGCGCTACATACCCCGCAGGGCCGTTCTCTACTGCCCCGGCAATGATGAGCGAAAATTGAGGAAACTGGCCTCGCTGGATGTTGACTGTGCTGTCTTGGACTGTGAAGATGGCGTAGCCCTCAGCAAAAAGGTACTCAAGCCCACAGAAGTATGAATTAAATGCACCTTGGAGGGTCACAATCTCTGCACAGCTGTTCAGGTTTTATCCCTTTTTTTTGCGTATCCCAACTCCCTCCTTCAGACAGGTGCTCGGTCTTAATCACTGAAAGGAAAACTACCTAAGTGAGATGTTTAAAACAAGCACATTTCACCCCATGATGGTGGGATAAAGGCAGCAGTGGCTCCCCTATGGGAGTCCTTTAAAACAAGGTGACCACGTCCCACTGGGCGAGCAGCGGGAAAGCACCAGATGCAGCAGGTTAAAAGCATTCTCCTCCCGCCCACACCGCCTCCCCATTGGCCAGGCTGAACTGCCCATGAAATTGTGATTGGAGAGCGCGCTAAAGAAGGGGGCCCGGGTAAAAAGTTAACAAACAAAGGTTTTTAAGTCATGATAATAAAGATGATTGATATGGCTGGAGGCTGTTCCTGTAGGAGACAATAAGACGGTGGCCCGTGTGACTGACAGCTTAAAAATGTGACCCCACGTCAGAGTTGGTGGATGTCAGAGTTTCTGTCTTTATTATGTGGTTGAGGGGGAAATGTGGAGAGGAATGCGGCTCTGAAGCATCCATTCACAGTGGAGGAGAATTCAGACGCCAGGCTCCGTAGCTGTCAGACTGTGACAGACTCTTGTCTCTATCTCATCCCAACTGATGTAGCATCCTGTAGCCAGGGCTGGAAAGCACACAAATAAATGTATACAAGTAAAAAAACCCTTAACTTGATTAAATTCTTCTTAGATACAAGAAGAAGCTCCTCCTCCTATGTCAGTTTTAATTTTGTTGATTAATTATTTAATCAGTTTTCATCAGCAACCTTAAAAACAAGCGCACACGGACAAAAACTAAAACTAAATTGTTGGCATTTTCAACATCAAACAAAAAAAAGACAAAAATGTTTGACAGAGACTTAATCCAATCAGACCTAATTTGGTCATGTAGAAAGTAGGGACAGGTTAGGGATATATCCAATCACAGCTACTCTGGTTGTGTGTAAAAATTGGACAGGTAAAGAGGGAAATCCAGTCACAAAAACCTTAGCTTTTTGGTGGTGGTATAGATTGTGGAGCGATTCAGTCAGAGCTGCTCTCTTTATGTATTGATATATTCATGAAGAGCAGGTTCACTGTTTGTTGTCAGTTCTGGTATTGTAACTGAGATGCTCTGCCAGGTAGACTAAATAAAGGTGACTGCATTTCACACAAAAGTGAAATTTGTTTCTGTTCATTTAAACATTCCAACTTTACTACCAATTTTGTAAAGCATGACCTGAGAAATCCAAGGAAACATAAAAATGCCTAGCCTTACCCCTTACCCTAACCCCCATAACCCTAACCCTAGCCCTGACCTAACCCATGCCTTACCCTTTACTCTTCATATTTTAGTTGACGAAATGTACAGTAGACTTTTGTCGTCTAAAATGTTGTGAGTTTTCATCAACTAAAGCTAGACTGACATTAAAATAATTTAGATGACTAAGTTATGACTAAAACTAAAAGATATTTTAGGCAAAAGACTATTACTAAAGCTAAATTTAAAAAGTGCTGTCAAAGTTAACACTGCTTGCGATGAACCAAGGGAAATTTTAAAATGACTTCACTTTAAAATGTCCTGAAAGTCCCTAGTTTGACAGGCCAACCAGGTAAAGGTCTCATGGCTCATTCACAAATCAGTGTTTATTAGCTGGCTTTGACCAATGTGGAGAAATCATACATTTCAATGACAAAACATTTCAGGGGTTCATTTCTCAGACTAAAGGTGCGTTCACACCGGACGCTACTTGTACTACCTCGGCGATCACTCTCCATTCAAAGTCAATGTACAGCCGCGATGGGGCGGGGCTAACCCTCCCGCGATGCGACAGCCGGCGACAAGACGACCACTTCACCTGGCCACGCCGATGTCAAAGTTAAAAAAAAGTTGATCTATTCAGGCGATGTCGTGTGTGGCTGTGCAGCATCAGCCAATCAGCGGTGTGTGTACGTGTGACGGTGCCGTTATTCATCCGGACTACAGGGCGGATGACTTCCTTCTAGGCGGAACTAATCTCAGTGAGGACATTTGCAGACGGACCGCGGTAAACTCACAGAGAATGCTGCTGCATCATCAGCTGCAGAGTTTTGTGTCTGATAAGTGAGTGAAAAGGACACAGCTGGAATCATGTCTGCTTATACATCCTATTATGTGATATATGATATGATCGCGGTAAAACTCGAGCGGACGTGACATCACCGACCGACGCCAACGGCGACCAAGCAGGTATTTATTTATAGACGCGCGACGCTGGGTAGCTGGGTCGCTTGCGGTGTGAACGCACCTTAAGACAGACTTTATTGTTGTTCAGCATGCAGCAGGTGCACAGAGAGTGACATTTAGTTTGCACTGGCGTCAGTTTTCAGATTTAAATACAGTGCAAGTATAGTATAGTTAAGTCTTAGTGTATAGTGTCGGTGATGGTAAAAAAATTGTTTGCCATGTTCTATGCAGGTCTATGTATCTGTAGCTGGGGAAAAGTTGTGCTGGTGGAATGTGGCATTTCCCAATGGCCCCCTATTAATTGTTAACAAATTTTAAATGTTCACCAACGTAGATTTAACACAAGGTTAGTGCAGTCAACTTAGAGAAACTTTGGCCTGATGGAGCTTGGCACGACTGAGCGTCATACTAACTTATTTCAACCTAACTCAACAAATGCCATATTAATTGAAAGTATATGCTATTTCACCATATTTAGCTGCAGATGGTCTCTATCTTTTAAAACTATACCAAGAGGATGAAAGTTGGCCGTCCTCAAAAGGGACAACCGCAGTCCAGGCCTGGAGAGGAAGCAGATTGAACCAACAGAGATAACTGTAACTGTATGCGGAGGTCAACTCTTTCAGGTTTTTATCAGTTGCTGGATTAAACATCCCATATGTTTAAGAATTTGTAAAAGTTTTCGACTACCCAATGAAATCAGTGCTACCCAGCTTGGTATGGCTTGGCATTTCCCTCTTTGTCAGCAAAAGTTGGCTAAAATAGCAGTGTGTGAATGTGGCTTCAGTAATTTACATTAAAGTACACACTCAATGGGTTTGACCAGCAGCAGTTAGGTATGGACCTGCTTTCCACTCGTCTATCATGCTGCAGGTTTAATGTCATTATGACAATCTCCTGATCCATAACATCCTAAAGATGCTCTTCTGGATTCACATCTGGTGACTGAGGAAGCCACTAAAATACTGTGAACCAGTTTGAGATGGTCTGAGCTTTGTTACTCAGAGCGTTATCCTGCTGTTATCACTGTGGTCACAAAGGGATGGACATGGTCGGCAGCAATATTCATGTAGGCTGTGATGTTTAAAAACCAACCTGAGCTGTTGATATAAGGCAGGATGGATCCATGTTTCATGTTGTTTCCGCCAAATTCTGACCCTACCATCTGAATGTGACAGTAGAAATTAAGACTCATCAGACTAGACTACAGCTTTCCAATTTGCTGTTATCCAGTCAAGTGAGCATGTGTGGACTGTATCCTCAGTTTCCTCATTTTAGCAGACAGGAGGGACACCCAGTGTGACCTTCTGCTGCTGTAGCCAATCTGCTTTAAGATTTGCATGTTGCTTTATGCTGTTGTTTAGAAATGGACTCCTTCATGCCTTTTTGTAACATTGGTATTTGAGTAACTGCTGCCTTTCTATCATCTTAAACCATTGTGGCTTTTCTTCTGATGTCTGACATCAACAAGGCGTTTTTGTCCAAAGTGCTGCAGCTCACTGTATAATTTCTCTTTTTGGGACCATTCTCTTTCAACCATAGAGATGGTTGCTCAAGTAGATACTCGGATAAGCCTGTCCGGCACCAACATCCATACCATGTTTAGAATCACTTAAATCACTTTTCTTCTCCATTTTGATGCTCAGTCTGAACAGTTCAGCAGGTTATATTGACCACGTCTACATGCCTAAATCCGCTGAGTTGCTGCCATGTAATTGGCTGATCAACTTTTTGTGCTAACGAGCACTAAGAGTGTACATAATAATGAGGTGTATATTGTGTGTGTGTGTGTGTGTATATGCAGAAGTTAATAATGCTACTAAAAAGGTCAAAAGCGGCCTCACATATCAGATCTTTAATTCATGCTTGTTCTAAAGAATGAAACAGAAGGTCTCTGAATTATTTCACGAATTTGTTGGTTGATAAACTGTCATCTGGCTTACATAAATTTGATTGGAGTTTTGATGCAGTTATTTAAGCTTTTAAGTAGAAAAGGGATCTGAAAGTTTTGCAACTTACAGTGGTAGCCCTTGCAAAAACTATGCTCATACTGCTGACACATTCAATCAAACTGTGTGAATGAAAATATAACAAATTAAGTGCTTATTCCAAAAAATGGTGCTGACGCAAAGTCTAGAGCCTCTGACAGTAATTTGCGTCGAGCTTTCTTTTCATTCTGCCTCTGTCTAACCTGCCCTTTTATTATGTCAGATTAAGATGTGAACATAATAAAAGAGCGGCTGAATTGCAAATGAATGAGAGATTACCTTTTACATTGTGAGTGTGTTTGCCCTGACAATTTCTACAATGAACACTGTAGCTATTCACCATGACAACCACACAGCCAGCGCTGTGTGTGTGCCAAGAGATGCCAGGCTTTAACAATGGTCTCAAAATACATGTCTTTTTTTTCAAGGAGGAAAGCAGACACTCCGCTTCCTAAATACCATCCAGAAGCAAGTGTTTTTGTGTCAGCAACAATAGGTTTATATTAAGGTAGATTTGTTTTGAGAGAGGAGAGAACGCCTTAACTAGAATGAACACGGGGGTATAAGAAGCTAAGGATAATGTGCAGTTTGTAAAATTTAGATCTTTTGTTTCTTGAATTATATACTCATCAGAAAAGGCTTGGAAACGCTATTTCAGTTGATTATTTCTTCTCTTTCATAATACCAGTTGGTATTGTATTTTATACTCAACAAAAATAAAAACACACAAACTGTAAAGGTTAAGTTAAAATTACCTTTCCCTTAACATGCCCAAAATATTACTTATTTGTACAGACTGCTTTGCTTTGCTCAATTCAAGTGCCCTAGTTTCAGCTCCCAGTTCGTACAATCCATCCATGAGTCTCATGCCACGTGACAGTGTGGTGGTCAGTCAGTGCGAACAGTATACAGACGCTTTACAGTTGGAACAAGTAAAGGCTACCCTAAAAACCCTAAAAGTGCTGGAATGTCAGTTACGGCAATTACAGCACATTTTCATTCATTCACACTGTTTCTGCATTTATAGTTTTTTTGAGTTTATATTTTTTGGAAAGCTTAATTAGTCAGCTTTACAACAAGAGGCAACATGTAAGGATTGTGGAACACCTCAAATGGTTTACTTGTACAATATCTAACATGTACATAACCACTATATTTATTATATCTAAATGTACCCATCTGTAAAATACCAGGCTTGTATATAACCATTGTATATACCACTAACTATATGCTACATATCTTTTATTTTTAATTTAATGTATTTTTCAATGACTTAATTTCTCATTTGTAGGTTTCTTTATATATTTCTCTTGTTTCCTGCTGCTGCTGTAAATTTGGATTTCCCCCCTGTGGGACTATCTCGTCTTATCTTACCTCATTAGAAACACAGCTAAATGTGTGGATAGCACCCTCCTGGAAGAAAGCCTCAGAGAAGAAAGGGTAAAGAACAGGTCCTTTTGGGGTGTTGTCTACCTTGGACGCCCACTTCTCAGACTGTCTTTGACTTCACCAGACTCATGGAGTTTGAAAGTGGTTGGATTTTGACATCATTTTTTGGGGCGACACCCACACGTTAAGCTGTGTTGCTCAAGCCATGAATGCAATATCCTTACAAGTTGCCTCCTTGTTGGAAAGGTGACTAATTAGGCTTTCCAACAATATCAAATACAATATCATTATTGTTGAGAGAAGACTGAAACACTGGTACTTTGTGTAGTATCAACGTCTCATTTAGTAATAACAGGTTGGGATGACTGGGGCTGTGATTACACATGAAACAACCAAAACGGGAGTTTTTATTGCGCCTCTGTTTACACATGAACGTTGCCTTGAGTGCCTAAATCAACCAGCTTTTGAAACCAGGGTCCAAAGGGAAAAGTTTTGATAACGTTTGGTATTTGTCTCTGTGTGAATGGGGATCAGTATTCTCAGGGAAAACGATGACGCAGCACATGAGTGGTACTTCTTCAAATGAAGGTTGCGCTCAAACCCAAGAACAACAACTTTGGCCATCCACCGAACAACATGTGAGCTGCTTACTTTGCTGGGTTTGTTATCCAAACAGGTTTGTTGTTCAGACAAGAAACTCCTGTATCTTCTCGCGTTAACTCGCCATTGTTGTTTGTGAAAGTTTGTCTTCACTGGAAAGCATACATGTGTTGCAACACCTCTGTTTCACTACAAACCTACATTGCCAACTACTGTCCTGGCATGTACGACATACCTGTCAAGTTTTGGCTTAAAAAAAGGGAAATATTCTGGCGCCCGCTGAGAGCCATCCAACACTCTAACCAAGCTCCAGTATACCTTACATTTAAAGACAGGTGTACAAGAAATCTAAATAAACACTTTGTTTTTCTTGGTTTGTTTCCGCTGTTGGTACTAACCTCAGGACAGCTGCCACCCAGGCCACTGCAGGTGGCGGTTCTTGCAAGGCTTGTTCTTCTTCTTCTTCTTCGGTTTTACAGCCGTTGGCATCCATCATTTTGGTGCATTACTGCCCTATTCTGAGGCTAGTGACAGAGTTCAGTTTGGAGAGGCAGAGGAGTAATTTTTGTTATTATGTTATAAGAGGGGTAAAATACGGTAGTTTACCAGCCAAAAAGAAGACTTGACTGCTATGATGCACGCTACAGTGCTTTCAGGTGTTGTTGTTGTGGATCCCTGTGAGCATTAGGGCTGAAAGATATATAAATCGAGATGTGAACATTCAAGATATTAATATCGAAAAAGGAACGATATAAACGATACCGATTTCCCCTGTCCTGCATGTACAGCTCTGGAAGTTACAAGAAATTTCATTTTTGTGATTGACCTTGAATGCACCACTTGGTTTTTACAGAACCTGTATTCATATCGCATCATATAGATATTAAGATATCTGACATGAATATCGAGATATTAAATTTTGTTCATATCGTTCAGCCCTAGTGAGCATACATCATTCTCATATCACTTCCATGTGAACGGTAAGCGCTTTTGAAACACAAAGGAAAACCCTTTCATTTCCTGTGATAACGTTGTTGTGTAAATGTTGCCTGGGCCACTACGTCTTGAATCATCAGCGGTTGTTGTCTTGGCCAAATCTTCCATACTGTGCCTGTAAAATGAAGTAAAACAATTTGACATTTTGCAGTAACATCCAAACCTCACTCAGATACTGAGAGTTAGTGTTTAATGTGATGTCATCTAAACTCATAGGGGGTTGATTGCAAAGTTCATATATATTCAAACGAATGGTGCTGGGCACCTCTCCCAAATGGACCTAAAATAGCTGCCAAAAAGAACACAGCTTGGACAGACCTTAAATGTTTTCACTGCCCACAGCCGCCCTCCTATCATGAGTTCATTAATGTATTCTTTTCATTATCAGTCACCTTCACCTTAAAACAGAGAGGGATATTCATGACAAAAAGGTAAGCTCTGAAGGTCAGTCCACCCCCCTCCCCTTGATAATTGAAATCCAGGAGTGCCCACTTTAATTGCCCGTCGCTTTGGCTCCAAAAAAAAAAAAAATGCCTGTGCTCCATCTTGGCGGCAACGCTGTCTGCTTAAGAGGCAGGGAGATGAGAGAAGGAGTAAAGGGTAGGAGCCTCCCAGAGCTCGCTAACTGTCACCACAGACCCAGAGGGGAGAGAAGAAGGGAGGAGGAGAGAGGGGAGGGAAGACAAGGCTGACTGCTCTAACACTCTTACACATATCATCATATCTGTATGATCAGTGGGGTGGAGGAAGAGGGAGGGCAGGTTGAAACCCCGGAGCGGAACTGACGGCTACACCTGTCCTCTTTCTCCCTCGCTGTCTTGTTCTTTCATTGTCCCTCTCTTCTCTTCGCCAGGGTCCTCGGGGTTAAGATTGTTTATCTCTCGCTCTCATGTTCCCTCTCCTCGTGCCCTATGGTCCAGTTTTTCCTCCTGGTGCTCCTCTCCCTCCTCCTCCTCCCTCTCCTCTCCCCACATGGGTCCCTCCATCCTCCCTGACCGGCCCTGCCTCCCCGCCGCAGAGATTCTCTCCTAATCCCTGGAAGTTTGGAACTAATGAACTAACTGCTGAGCCGCTGCCACGGAGCTTGGTCCCAAACTATACTGTACTTCACACTCGATTTCCTCTCCAGATGGCACGGTGGCGCGGCCGACACGACGGGGAGCGCCTCTCGCGCACCAGCACGCGCCTGCGAGACGCGCACACAAACATACACAAGACATGCAGAACACAAACATGCACACAGGGGAGCGTGCACACATAGACACAGTCAGGAACACACAAATGTAGGCTCATGGGAGTGAGCACATACACACAATGTTACAGTCGGCAGCTCACTGTATATCAGTCAAGCGTGACAGAGGACCAGTGTCCTGCTTTCACTACCAGTCAGCACTGAAACTGGAGCTCTTGTTAGGGCTAAAAACGAATTAATTTATTAGACACAACGTTAAATACCTTGTGGTGATTCAGATTAACTTCTCCTGTGCTTTTTATAGAGCCCATGTGGAAGGCAGGGCCCTTCCTTTGCTTGATTTTACAGTTTTATTGGTACACGGACATGATTACAAAATCACAGTTGCATGGTGTTGTGAAATTCAAGAAATGTATACACTGCCAAAACTCTGATCCAGATATGTCTGATTGTCTAAAATATCCAAAACACCTATTCTAATCCACTTAATCCAATCCATATTCACTTAACCAGTCAGAATAGATATTTAAGGAATTAAAGGCAAAAATATGTATATAATATCCAAAGAAAAATATGACTCAGTGAGACTCTTAAATTAAGGTTTAATATCTGCTCAAGTTAAATTTGTCTTGTCTTGTTGGAAGATTATTTTACTTATTGTTACAAGCAACTCTGGCCTTGCTTTTTTTGTTTTTATTTCTTCAATTAAGATTATGCTGCAGACATACTAGGAAACTGTGGATTAGAATAAGTTGAGTGGGAGTTTTTTGTCTTGAAATTGGACGAAGGTAATGTCGTAATGTAGAAGCTAATGTTGCTGCTTTTTTTTTAACGTTTTTATTTAAATTCTTATGTTGTCACACGCATATTCTACATCAGATTCTATTATCCACCACATACATAAGAAAAGGAAAGTTTGTGTAAGAAATATAAAGCTAAAGAGTTGAACTATTTACAATTCAGCAAACACTTAAAATTTACTTGGCTGTGTCTGATATTCCTCTGCAAAAGTCACAGATACACTTGAATAGTTATCTTATTACAGCACAGTTTGACAGTGTTTCACATTTGTAAATTTAAATATTCACGTATGGGAACCCATCTTGTTTTGAAAATGTCCATCCCAAGATGAAGGTGTACTGTTATGAGATTAAATTAGCACCTTTATTTTTTCGTTTTTAAGACTGCAAATCATAAACAAATGTTAAAAGTACGCAATGATTTACGTTACTGAAGTACTCTGAAGGTAATTTTTGCATTATTGTGCAGTATACTGAGAGCAAAGAACTGAGAAGTCATACATTGGTTTACGTGTATCGATAACACACAAAAACAATCTGTTTTTCTCTGATAAGTTTCTTTTAAAAACGACATCATTGCAGAAATGTCTCCATCCACACGAAAACACTGAAAATGCTGTAATGTATGTTCCAATCCTGTAAGTGTTGCTGTAACTAGGGCTGGGTATCGATTCAGATTTTCTGAATCGATTCGATTCAATATTACGAGGTCTCAAATGGATTCGATTCATGATTCGAAATTTGTTCAGTCTGGGTTATCTCAGTAAAAAGAATGCTGGAAATGACTTTTTGACCTGGTACATTATTAAAGCTGTTTACATTAAGAACTGAACCCAAAGCAGTTACATTAATCATATAGTAATGATATGCATTAATGCATATTCTGCAAGTTACTTGTTTTTTTCCAACTTGTCTTTTCTTTCATGCTTGTTTAATCTGAAATATGTGCGTTAACTTTTAAACTCTCCGGTGGAGCCCATATAGTGCTACTCTCTTCTGCCATGTTTTTTTGACTGCTTGCAGTAACATCTCAAGATATCTTGTTCAGTGAAAAGCAGAGCTAAACGCGAGACTAGCAGAGTTGATACCACAGGCTGCTTCTCGGACCGTCCAATGAAGAAAAAGCTACCACGTTAAAAGATCGATCTTTGGATTTTATGGATCGATTTTATGAACCATTTAAAGGGAAATCTATTAAAATCGATTAAATTGATTTTTTTAACCCAGCCCTAGCTGTAACACTGCTGCATATATACACCAACACCAAAGAAGAAGACATGGAGCATGTGAACAAAAATGTGTGACGTTAACAATGTTGTCCAAGTTGTTGCTCACGGTTATAGAGAAATAACCCAAACACCATAACATTTTATTTTTTTCTTGCCGTTCTCTGTGGCATCACCGCTCAACACTCACTTATCAATGCGTGATAGAGTTTTGTTATTAGCACTTATGGCTAATTCATGAAGTTGGTCATTAATACCTACCTTTTATACTTCCATCAATGCCAGGCCACAAATATAGAGATATATGGGTGTTTTTTGTGTTTATTTTTGGTGTGGGGATGCCCTGATCAGGCTTTTCTGGGCTGATGCCAGTCACTGATCACCTGTTGATGAGGTAGGCCAACACCAACATTGTTTTGCATTTTGGTTAACAGTTGGTTTGGTGTTTTCTCAACAAAGCAGTACAAAAAGATTTCAAGGAGTAGTGCAATAAAGTACCCCATAGTAAGTACATTTGAATTACACAATGAAAGGATAATTTATTAATTGTTATTATGAATTTAAATTTGCCAAACTAGTGGCATACTGACAAAAACTAAAACTGGAAGCTGGTGTTCTGTGTGCAGTTATTAGGTGGCAGTCCTCCTGGTGCAACTTCCAAATCAGGACACGGTTTATGAAAATGGGGAAGTCACCGCTTCTCGGTCATCATGGGCATTGTACCATTTTATTTTTCCACCTTCTTTGTGACGTCATTGCTCAACACTCGCTTTACTGTGGTTGGCAGAATTTGTTATTAACATTTATGGTTAATTCATAAAGTTGGCCATTAATACTGACCTTTTAACCTAATATTTTACCATCCCACACTCTGTAAAATTCCCCTTATTTCATATATAATCACTCCCCTTTTATCCCAACACTGGTCACCGGTCCTGACACTTCCTTTGTGGTGGCAGTGGGAGCAGCTGAGCGGAGAATAAATGGCACATGGTAGAGTGGATGACATTATTACGGTCTATTACCCTTTTCTGTTTGTAGCGCAGTCAATATATGAGCTATGCTCTATGCATGAACTGTGTCTGACACCAGAGATTTTCAACTTAACATAAATTATGCAGCCAACTGCCAACTGATACATGACCTCCGCTCAATGCTCACTGTGTTATTCCAGAGGACACTGAAAGATCTGGGCTCCATTTAAGTGGATTCAAATGACTAAACTCTTGACAGAAAGAGCTCCTGGGAAATAATGTTAGCCCGTTGAATTATGAATACTGAACATTTGTATTTAGTGTGTGTCCGCCGTGTATATTCATGTCCCAGTGAGTGTGTGTTTGTATACTTCGGGCCCTGGAGACATGAGAGAAACTCCCAGTCAGGCTGCCAAGACTCACAAACGGGGACGTGAGCCGCTCAGCCAGAAAATAGACCCCGTCCCCGCCAGATCATGACATCCCTCGATTCCAGAGCTTACAGACTGTCACCATGTTTGTGTGTGTGTTTCGTGTCAGGTATCGATTGGGTCCTTTGGGAGGGAATGATAGGTGAGGTAGAGGCCAGGGTGCACGGGAGAGTGATGACAGTGCTGCGATTAGCAGAAAGTCTTGGCTGTTATCGAAGCTCTAAGGAAGTAGGACTGGGAAATGTATCATAATGAGAGATGGATCATTTTCATTGTTCCCCGTTCTTGGGTGTCAAGGTACTTGGTATGCTCGTTCCACCTGTTGTTATTCTGCTCTTTTTAGCAGTATTCATTAGCAGTGCTTCCTGTAAAGAAGCTCAAATGATACTTCTGTAAATGTCCTGTAATCACAGCCGGTGAGCTTTGTGAGGCCTCATAGTTGATGAGGTTGTGCGAGGAGACTGTCATATTGAGTGCAGAAGCCTGTATTGAAAACCCTAGAAGGACTAAATGTAAACTATAAGTTTTAGGCTGGTTTAAACTCTTACACAATCCCAGGGGGATTATTTAAATTAGGAATGGGCAGCTTTGGCTCCTAGAGGGCCAAATTAACTGCAAGATACTCTTTATTTAGCATATATGCTAACTCAAACAATTTTAAGTTACCATTATTTTCAATTAACTTGTAGGCTGCATTGAGTGAGAGGGAGGGCTGTATGTGGACTTGAGGCCATATTTTCCTTGGATTTACTACAACATTTAAAGCAGTGACGGCAGATTTTGAAGCAATCATTTCATGTTAGAGCTGGGATTACAATTGCTGCCTTCCACAATGAAGAGAAATGTTCAACCAAAGCATTTTGTGTGTGTTTGAATGCCAGTGAGTGATTGTGTTTCGTAATCCTGATCTCAATATATATTTAAAAAAATCACAGCTATGATTTTTTGCCAAAACTGAGCAGCCCATATTTCAAGTACATTTACATACCGTACATCGGAAAGTCCTCCCCCATACACCAACACCAGGATACAAATATACATATATGGGTGTTTGTTGTATGCGTATTTTGGATGTATTTGGAGTAGGGGTGCCATGCTCAACAAAACCGTATAAAAAGATCTCAGGGAGTAATGCAGTATAGTTTAATATAGTATATACATATGAATTATCCAAGGAAATTAAAGCTGATTACTTATTTTTAGGACAAAATTATCAACAGACTGACAAAAACTACAACTGGAAGTTGGTGTTCTGATGAGCAGAGTTATTTGATGGAAGCCCTGGTGAGACTTCCAAATTGGGACAGTTTTATGAGAATGGAGAAGTCAAATATGGAAGTGGGTGTCCTGGGAGATAAAACCTCAAGATGACTATTTCCCCATCCTTGCTTCATGTAGGAACTGCAGACTGTCATCCAGCTAAAATGAGGATTCATGTTTTGGTGCTACCCACATGTTTAGCTATGTTGCTCATTCCACGAATTCACAATCCTTACAAGTTATACCTTTTTGTAAGCAACTGTTCAGGCATTCCAATGATATATATTACAGCACCAATTGGTTTTATTAAAGAGAGGAACAATCAACAACAACATTTTTTGGATATGTCATGTGCCCTGTGAAGATAAATAATATCTTCACTGAGATGATTTTTGTTCCATATTTCCAAACCGTGACAGAAATTTAAGCATTTTCCTCCCTGTTTGTCTTTTCTTGATATCAGTAAAAGTCATAGGTTACATCCAATCTTCCCAGGAGACGCAGGTTACAGGCGTGTACTGAGGTCGACAGAGGGATCGGAAAATGCTGAGACACGAAGAACACACAGGGCCTCTCTTCTTCTCTCATTATCTTGTTACACTCGTGTGTTTTCACTGGCGGAGTCGCAGCCCGCACCGCTCTCTGCTACGTGGGCTGCGCAACGTAACACTTTGAGAGTAACCCCAGAAGGAGGAGTGATGATGGAGAAGGCGACGAGGAGAGGAAAACATGAAAGTATGGGAGCGGGCGGAGAAGAATGTAGCAGATGTTAAGGCACACTGTAACTCTCTTATTTTAATCTTGTGGTGAAATGGCATGGCACAAAATGATCAGACTTCAGCTAGCATTTGATATTAGTGTTTGAAACCATCACTGTCAGGTTTTATGCTCTCCTTAAGCTGATATCATCATGCAGTGAACTGCTCTTTTTATGCCGACGCAAGGCATGTTTTTGCCAATCATAGAGCTCATTAGCTCTGTGTGATAAAACTGTGTCGCCCCTTGGACTTGAGGCTGATTTTGTTTTGTTCAGTCTGGTGTAGGCAGCAGTTAGAGTTTAATGACTTTCAGCCAAGAATTTATTTTCTGGAATTGTCATCAGTTCTTTCTCCTTAACATCCTTGAATAGCACCCACTCATGTTTAACAACATTTTACCTTAACTTGCATCTTTGGTTGAGCCTGAAAAGTAAACCAGTTTTCTTGTAATTTAAGGGAATCAAGTTTGCAGAAATAAACTGTCACAATAACACCATTCATCATTTTTGCATCGGTCCAGTGTACCATGCAAAGTATGCATATATATGGTATATGCAATGGTATTATTGCTGTTACATCTATATCACAGTGAAGTGAATCAAGATCAGGAAAATTGAATTATTTCAGTGGTAACGTGGATGGCACACAATGCCAATGTGTGTCCTATGGAGGAAATCCATGAAAATCGGAATGCTATTCTCAAGAGACCTTTGTTGGTCTTCTAAATAGAAATCCTACCAGTGTTCCAGAAAAAAATGAAACACCAACCACTGTTCCAAAATGTAAATTGAACTCCAACCACTGTTCCAGAATGAAAATGGAACACCAACCGCTGTTCCAGAATGTAAATTGAACTCCAACCGCTGTTCTAGAATGAAAATGGAACACCAACCGCTGTTCCAGAATGTAAATTGAACTCCAACCACTGTTCCAAAATGTAAATTGAACTCCAACCGCTGTTCTAGAATGAAAATGGAACACCAACCACTGTTCCAGAATGTAAATTGAACATCAACCAGTGTTCCAGAATAAAAATGGAACACAAACCACTGTTCCAAAATGTAAATTGAACTCCAACCACTGTTCCAGAATGTAAATTGAACTCCAACCACTGTTCCAGAATGTAAATTGAACTCCAACCGCTGTTCTAGAATGTAATTGGAACACCAACCCATGTTCTAGAATGAAAATGGAACACCAACCACTATTCCAGAATGAAAATGGAAAACCAACCACTGTTCCAGAATGTAAATTGAACATCAACCAGTGTTCCAGAATAAAAATGGAACACAAACCACTGTTCAACAATGTAAATTGAACTCCAACCACTGTTCCGGAATGTAAATTGAACTCCAACCACTGTTCTAGAATGTAATTGGAACACCAACCTATGTTCTAGAATGAAAATGGAACACAAACCACTGTTCTATAGTAAAAACTGTATTCCAGCCAGTGTTCTAAAATGAAAATTGAACTCCAGGGGGTCTATAATGGTTGAAACACTAGCCTCTCTTCCAGAATGAAAACTAAAGCCACAGTTCCATAATAAATATGGAAAACCAACCACTGTTCCAGAATGAAAATTGAACTCCAACCAGTGTTCTATAGTAAAAACTGAACTCCAGCCAGTATTCTAAAATGAAAATTTAACTTCAACAAGTGTTCTATAAGGGTTGGAACACCAACCACTCTTCCAGAATGAAAACTGAAGCCACAGTTCCAGAATAAAAATGGAACACCAACTAGTGTTCCAGAATGTAAATGGAACATCAACCACTGTTCTAGAATGAAAATGGAACACAAACCACTGTTCTACAGTAAAAACTGAACTCCAGCCAGTATTCTAAAATGAAAATTGAACTCTAACCAGTGGTCTATATTGGTTTGAACACCAGCCACTGCTCCAGAATGTAAATTGAACTCTTAATACTGTTCTATAATGTAAACGGAACACCAACCACTGTTGTGGAATGTAAATCGAACACCAACCACTGTGCCATAATGAAAATTGAACACAAACAACTGTTCCAAATGTAAATGGAAAACTAACCACTTTTCCAGAATATAAATGGAACAGCTACCATTCTTCTATATTTTTAATGTCCAATGCTTCTCTGAAAAGTCAGCTCATTGGTGTTGATCAATGTAGACCTGTAGTCAACATATATCTAATAAATTACAAGTAGAGTTAGACGAATCAAAATATGTAACAACTCCTGTGTATCTCCTTTTGATAAATAGCACTTTGTCTTAAGGACATCAAACATTAGCTAACATCACTAGCATCAAAAACAACTGCTCAAAGTGCATAAACCCCCACCAAGGCACCTCTGACATTCAGTGATTGACAGTAAATAGTAAATAGCAGTGTTTGTAGCCCAGTTACATTTTCCAGTAGCTTTGTGGTAGGAGTGTATTTTTCTCCAATAGCATTTCAGTAGCTTAGTTATTTTATTGATCAAGCAACATCTAAACAAACCACACATTCCCCTTGACAAAAAGCGAACAGCAGCAGCAGAGCTCTCTGTCACAGTCCAGAACCCTTTTCTATTCGAGTAAATGATGTGAGCAAACACAGGTGTGTAGTTGTAGTGAACAGTTTCCTAACCTTGGTGTTCTTTTCCCTGTTGCTTGCAGCTGCATTGTATTTTGCATAAAACATATTAAATTTTCTGTGCCTCGGAGCTCACTGTTGCCTTTAAATTCCTGCCTAGATAAATTTGATAGAGTTGTGATTTAAGCATGCCCTCCAGCTCATGCATCCTCTGAAGCTCGCTAATGAAGCCCAAAGTAAGTTGCAAGCATTCCTTAATAAAATCAATCATTAGCTAGCTGAAAGAGAGATGTAATGTTAAGCATAATTAGCCCTGTGTTAGTTGGACGAACAGTAAATTGGGCTGACTTTGTTGGTGGAGTGGAGACAGCTGTACTGGGAGTTGCAAATGAGATATAAATCATTAGGAAACAAACTGATGCATAATCTTTAATGAAGCTAATTAAGTAAATCATTTTAATTATGCAGAGGACTATGAATTCTGTATATGTTTTCAAAGATACAGTATGATGAGCTCTACCCTCTCCAAAATGGATCCATAGCCTTGGGAATTAACTCCCCCGTAAACATTGTAATGCAACTTGTAATGAACTGTAACCAAAACGCTGTAATGAGAGCTTTTCATGGCCAATTAAAGTGAACAAATACTGTGTAATAACTAGCTGTTCTTCCACTTCAGGCTGTCAGTTTTGACCAACAGTGACAAGCAGGTTTCATGTTTTACAAATCCCCCTCCCTCTCCATCCTGCTAGTTATGTCTTGTTGTCTGCCCTGACAGGAAAACGAATAACACGGTGCGCCTCCGACTGACAAGAGCGAAGGCCTGAATCTGCCTCTGCTACGTCTCAGTTATCAACGTAGCCTGAATTAGTCAGTCATCTCACTCCTGCTTTCTGGAGTGCAGCGTGTCACTTGTCAAAGCCCATCCAGGATGACTTGAAACCTGCACACACACACACACAGGCACACATATATACTGAGAGATACGTGTGCACCGTCACACTTCAGGCAGGCAGCCTTCACCTGGGATCCTCTGCAGCTCATTTTAAATGGCAGCTCGTGTTGCACAGCAGGGTGCAAAACGCCAGCTCTCAAAAGGTAAAAAAAAAAGGAAGGTAGAAAAACAAGTTCTCTCATTGTGACTCATGATTTCCTCCTTTTTTTACCCAGAAAAAACAAGTGCAGGCTTTCCACAGAAATGCCTCTACTGTAGTGTTTGAAGAAGCCTTGTCCAGATAAAAAAAATTGGAGCCCTACCATATGGCGCAAAGTGATTTCACGTAAAGCCAAGTTGTCTTCCCTAATTTCTTCCTGGTGATAGGGATGTAATGGTATGAAAGTGTCATATTATGGTTATGGTGACCAAAATTATCACGCGTCTAATTGTTATTGCAATATTGTTGCTATGTGGAAAGTCCACAGTACAACTGGGCTTCAGACTTTGTCCGTTTTGAGGGTGAAAAAAATCTCTGGTGCAGCCTATGTGCCTCCCTTGGCTTTCAGAGGCCAAACATCGCAAACTGCACCTGCGTCTGTGGGACGGCTGCAGCTTTGCTGAGAAGCAGATGCATAGTTCTGGCTTTACTGGGCAATAATCAGCATCATCGTGAGTTATTGACTAAGTGAGGTTATCAAACATGGTTTTTATGCCATTTAGAATAGAGAACGGTAATACTAATCGTCAGAAATTTTCCACAGTTTATTATTTTATCTGTAACCGTTACATCCCCACCTGGTGCATGGTACAATTATACGCCATGCTGTTTAAAAAGTGAATGATCATGCACTCCCATTTGCGCCCAGAGGTGTGTTAGAAAATGAGGAGTAGGCAGGCTGAAGCTGGTGTGTTCCTAACTTTAGACAACAAAACTGACTGCACTTTAAACCTCCTTATACCTGGTCTAAAGCCTGTTTCTGCTATCTTGACAAAGCATTAGAGATTGGCACACCTCTATTTGATCAAAACACACATTTACAGAGCTTTTTTCACTCTCATGGGATGTACGGCAGCACATGACCATTAGATATCAGAGCATTTGGTGATTAATTTAGTCTGAAGTTCAGTTTGCTGAGCTTAGAGACAGTGTGGCTGTTCTTGCAGTGATCCTCGGTATAGTATTCCTGCATGTATAGTGCGGCGTAAGAGCTCCAAGAAAAAAAAACACAAGATTAAAGATTTTTTTCAAAATGAGCTAAATTTCTCATATTTGTATTGACACTATCAAATGCCACAAATATTTTTGTCATAGATAATAATACAGGCTGTGCAGTGTGTTTTATGCATAATATGGAGGACAGGGCTTATGATTCTAGTAAGAAAATGAGAAAATAAATAGCTAAATCTAACCGTTATTTAATGTTTAATAGAAGTGTCTATCATAAACATAAACCTGCCTGATCCTGTCAGTTTTCATTTGAGATTTAAATAATTAATAAGGTTTTGCTTTAACCTTTATGTGAGAGTGTGTAACTCACCCTTTGTATCTTATTTAGTGAAAAAAAACACTTCAATTTGAGTATTTACTTATGTCATACAGTGCTCTGTGGTTTGTTAGTATAGTGGCACAATGAAAAGATCAGAATTAAACGATCCAACCAAAATTCAGACTAATCATCTAACCAACTGTGCACATAGCAAATTGCTAGCAGCCCAGAACACACCGGTTTGAAGGAAACAAGAGCAGACACTTCAATCGGTTTGATTTATGTATTTCCAATACACACCCTTCTATAATTTAGGCAAATAATCCACCCTGCACCTGACTTTTTGGGCAAGAATGTGTGTCCTAAAAATTTCAAAATAAAGACGGACATGCCCAGTACCACTGTGGGCCAAAGGCTTTAAACAATCATGCCATCAAATGGGGCCCGAGATGTTTAATATTGGTGCTTCTTCTTTAAAGGATGTTCTCACTAGAGGTGCATGATATTATTGAAACAGCATTGATATGGGTGGTTATAGTCAAAAGGTTAAATACTGGTAATGGCAGATTTTTGCTATAGTTTCAGTTGATATTTTGGGCGTAAATATCCCATAAATTGGCTGTAGTTTTAGCAGAATGTGCAAAAGTAGCATAATGGTTTATGTTCTCATCACTAATTTTCCATTTTTCTGATATTTACTTTATTTTGGTGGATTTTGTCACAATTTTATAAGTGTAATTTTTTTTTTTTACTTAAATATGATTCTAATCATTTTTGTACCAAAGTAGCTGACAGGAGCAGAAAACTGGGAGTTCATAAATCCACTTAAAAAAAGAAGCCGAACACACATCATTAAAACAAACCTTTGCAAATTTAAGAGCCTTGAAACAAATACAGCAACCAAAATGCTGTTTAAATGGTCCATTAGTGCTGCAAAAGCTGAAATAACAGCTGTTTCTTTTAATATTCTAAAATTAAATGAAACCTGAATGGAGGAGCCAGTGTCTGTGCTTTCTCAAGTTGCAAGTTGGACTGAAAAGAATGAGCAGATTACTGAAGGGCAAGTCTTGGCCTTGAAATCCTTTAAAGCTAATTGGGATAACTCCTGGCTGCAACCAAAGTCCAGTCAATGGTGTCCAAGATTAAGACAGGCTGAACAGAAGTTACAACCCAGAGCCAAATCAAGTAACCACACCTAAATTCTTACTGAGACCATGTCAAGGCAAATGGTTATGACACTCTACTCAGATCTGTTATGAACACAAATGTCATTATTTATCAGAGTGCAGCCAGCTCTGCTGCTTTGCCTGTCTGTTCCACCTTGTTCTTTTCATGACTTGTCACCGGGACTGGGATTATTTCACCTAATGAGATATCAGCATCCAACTAAGTAGGATTTCAAGGGCATTCTGCTGTGTGGTTTCAGATAATTTCAGGAATGCAAATGGCTTCATGACATGGCCCAATGGTACAGTTTTTCCTGTCTAATTGGGAGGCTGTTTTAGGATGCAAAACATCACAAAAGGGCATTGGGGAAATCCAAATGACTTGGAAAAACCATTGTCAGTTAACAGTTTGTGGCTACATCTGCAAGGTCAAGGTTAAACTCTACCATGAAAAGCCAAAGCCGTAAATCATCAACAACCAGAAACACTGCCGGCTTCTCTGGGCCAGAGCTCATCTGAAACTCAAAGAAGAGAAGTGTGCTGTGGTCTGATAAGTCCACATTTCAAGTTGTTTTGGCAATAATAGATGTGGTGTCCCCTGTGCTAAAAAGAAAAAAGGACTGGTGGTACATTTTCTAGACTTCTGGTTTTGTTCGAGCAATCCATGTACAGAGGTCCATGATGTCAGATAGCCAAGTAAATCAGGCCCGTGGCCTTTTCGCCTCTTTCAGTTCCCAACTCTCTCCTACTCCCATACAGTAAGAGCAGAAGGACTAAAATAAAGAGCTGATCTTTCTATCAGTTTAGTCAAATATACATATTTGTGGGTATTGTATGTAGTTACATTTGCCATAAAATATGAGTGAGTCAAGTAAGTCAAACCAATCAAAGTCTTCTTTCAAGCCTTGTATTTCTGGAGTTATGCTGTCTAAAGCACAAGCTAGACTCATGAAAATATGCTTATGGTGCATTCTAGTAAATCTTAGAACTGGAAAAGTCCGAGTTGCAAATAAGTTGTCACTGGGTATGTCCAGCAACCTCATGATACGATATGTATCCCAATACATGTAAGACTATGCTTTTAACAGAATTCCCAACAAGTTCTGTTTTTTTTTTCAAGAAGAAAAAGAAGGATAAGGTTTAAATGATTCTACAACTGAAGAAACTTAAAATTCAGGTCCTCAAAGATGGTAGCCCAAATTTGGAACATGTGCTTCATCATGTAGCTTCTACTTTGAACTGTGGCATTGTTACCATCACCAAAAGAGTATTGACAACAGCTGTCAAAACACTGAGGCCATATTGATTCTGTAGAATCCGTATTGATACATGTATCTCCAAAAAGTGCAAAAACTAGGCCTGTCGCGATAATCAATAAATCAATTAATCGAACCATAGTAAAAACGTCCTCGGTAAGTTTGCCGGCTCTAATAAACTGCTGTGCATGCATTTTTGTTTTCCTCATCTCTTTCTATCAAGGAGACTGAATGAGAAGATGGCTCACTCTGTCCATCTCTCTCAACACCTGGCATGTTGGTTCTACAGCCTACTCTTTTTTTTGTTTGTTTAATTTATTATATTGTTTATTTTATTTTATTTAAAAGCTTAAGAGTCAAATGCTCTTAAGAAATTAAAGTTCATTGCTTTTGATATAGCGTACTCACTTTATTATGACATATAATTACATTAATGAAAAAATGATGTTTCAAAATAACATTTACAATAATATTGTTTATCAGCAATAATTTTTGGGACAATTATCGTCCAGCAAATTTTGTTGTCGTGACAGGCCTAGCGAAAAGTGAAGATATTTTTTTGTAACAATATTTTGAGCACAGGCCTACAGGAAATACCCCTTTTGGTCTGAATTTCTCACTTCGACATCCTTCAACTACCCTGACTTTTCTTGCTTGTTACTGGAACTTGTCAAGCTAGGATGTGACGTAATTCCCACAAGCCTTTTCCCAGTTGTGATGTAAATGTGATACACTGTTAAAGCAGAAATAGATGGTAAATGGACCTGTGCTAATAGTCTGTTTTAGTCTTTTTGAAAGCTCAAAACTCAAACATCAGTATTAGCCAACACATTCACACCCTTTCATGCCTATTTACATTCCACTGATGCAGCAGTGGGAGCAACTTGGAACCCCTTTGTTGGACCACGGAAGAACTGTACAAATCTGCATCAGTACTTTTGTGCTCCAGTCACTGTCCTGCCCTGAGATCTGATTCAGTGTGAATGAAGGGACGGAGCGTGTAAGTCTACACTCATAGCCCATCCTGAGGTGGTGTTTGACATTGCTTGTTTGAAGCCTCATGACAGCAATGTTGGACATCCATGATCTGCAGCTGGAGAAGAAAACAGTCCCGCTGTGGACTGTGCACACATCAGTTTGGATGCTCCAGACTGATGTTAGCGTCTACAAGGCAGCGCCCATGCTGTGTCACGTATACACATCACTCTGTAGGATCCTCAGAGTTGAGGCTCAGGCTGTGTGTTAAGGAGCTGACCTCGCTCTCTCAAAGGTCAGCCTCTCTGCTCTTGAAAAAGAGCCCCTCATTCGGCCCGGCTCTGGCCGACTGCTTGCCCACCCGCCCGCCTGTGTGTCAGCTCCTAATGATGAGCACGATGGAGGGAATCAAAGAGGAGATGGAGCTGACGTCGCGGCGAGCTCTCGGTGGGACACCAGGTGATTGGGGAGGGAGCTTTGAAGCAACTTGTTGGATGGCTGTCCATTAATGTAAAATATCTGCTTTTCAAAGAGCTTTATTCAAGCTCGGAGTGGCGGGGCCCATAGGGGTCAAGGTGTCTGGCAGAATAATCTCTCTTTCACTTAAGAGGGAGATGTGGATAAAAGACAGGGTGGTGCATGGTGACCTGGCCGTCTTCTGAGCTATTCCTGGTTTTAAAGATGAAGAGAAAAGTAGGAAAGTGAATACAGTTTTACAAAATAACTAAAATTTAGCACAAAAATTTGATTCTCCGTACTGAATGGTCTCCTAAGCAACTCTGTATTTAAAACTGAAAACACTGAAAGTCAGGCAAAAGAGCACAAATGAGCTTAAAGGTCATTTTTGAAGATGATAGAGACAGTGAGGCAATGTCATATTTAAAAAGCTCATATTTTGGGCTAAAAATTTAGTTTACAGCTTGTTCAAGCAAGAGCATATATCCTTTAAAAGCTGCTCTCTGCCTTTATACATCACTGACAGTTTCTCTGTCGACACTTCTACAGGCGCAACAAGTTCAATTAGTTACCATGCTACTTGGTGTCTTCTGTGGGCTGCTGCAGACACTGGTGATTGTTAAAAGCCTTTTTTCCTCATGGGGTCTGCTTGTTTATATTTATATCATAAAATGAATATGCTTCATTTTTCATGGGTAGGTTAGCCTGCTAGCTTTCTACATATATTGCAATATGCGACTCCTAATCATTGTAGTGCAGGATGCGACATGATGACGTAAGACCAGCTTTGTTGTTCAGTTCAGTTCTGACAACTTTATTTATCCCACAAGAGGCAATTCATTTGTAGCTTTCCAGTGTACATTCATGCATACAGTCAGCCAACTGCATAAAAAATTATCAATATGTCAAGGATTCATATTTAAGCATGGGACAGAGATGTTTGAACATCAGAAGTTGCCTACGTTAACAAATAGTAGAGCAACATAAAACAACATAAAAGATAGAAAAATAAATTAGCAATTGTATGTATCTATGTATGTATATATATAGATATATATATAGATATATATATATAGATATATATATATAGATATATATATATATAGATATATATATAGATATATATATATATATATATATATATATATATATAGATATATATATATATATATATATATATAGATATAGATATATAGATATATAGATATATAGATATATAGATATAGATATAGATATAGATATAGATATAGATATATAATTTATATATTAGGGGTGTAATGAAATGGTCAACTCACAAAACGATACGAAACAGGGCTCACGATACAAAATACTCATGGTACAAATTAAAGATTATAGAAAATCTAACAGTAGGAAGTTGTGCAAAAAATCTCATTTTCTTTATTTTCTTCTTAATGCAGACATACAAAAAATGTTGCATCAGTACAAAATAAATGCTCTTTGAAAAAAAACAAAATTGTAGTTTTTTTCCCCTTATTTAGCCTACAGTGCAAGCTGGTAGTTGTTCTCGCCACAGTATACGGCGAACTGCAGTGGCATATTTTGCACACGGTTGTTGTTTTGTCCGCAATCTTCACACCGTTCTCTCGTCTTTTACACGGGAGGCCAAAATAGGTCCACACAACCGATTTATTTGACAAAGGAGCGTCAGCGTATTCATCCACTTCGTCTTGCTCCATATTGGAGCGAGTGTTTTGCTATGGTAGGCGAGGGGGGAATCACAAGAAGCGTATGATGCAGCATCATTACTGACACAAATCTCACATTTGTCGTGTTTAATTGATTTTTGGGGACTGACTAAACTGATTTGATGTGATGATTTGATTTTAACAGCTGATTCTCAGGTTTTTTCAATGTATATTTTTAAAGTTCTACAGTTTGTGCAGTTTAGAGAAAGGGGAGGATGATTTCTAATGTGAAAAACTATCTGCAGTTTTATATGCCCCTTCCTTTTCAACCTACTTCATATTTAAATGTTCTAAACCAAGCGTCTAGATCATCCCTACTTTGCTGTTTATTTAATTTGGTAAGGATCAATGTGACTCTGAGCACGTAACGGTTCTCACAGATCAATTTTCCTCCCGTCGCCGTGAACCGGCCAGCGCTCAGACAGAATTTTATCCACCAAGTAGCAGGTTTATGAAGGCTGACTTATGGCTGCGTAAATCGCTCCATCCGTTTTAAGTTACCTCGATACAGTTACGGGTCTATCAGGGCTTATGAAAGCTACCAGCTCCAGAGAGGTTACGGCAAAACTTGAGTAAGAGTCAGAGATCACAGCGCACTCATCATACGCTGTGACAATCCCTCTTGTCTCATTCAGTGAAGCAAAGACAGACATAGATGACACACAGCAGTCCAGCCCGCCCATGACCCCTATTAAATCTGAGCAAATCTTTGATATGTACTTTGATACCATATTTTATTGATACTGGAGGGGTGTTAGTAATATCAAGTACAGTTCTGCATTCCAGGAGATCAGAGCGAGAGCTGTTTTGTCTCAGAAGTCGTCCTGTGACCCCTGAGAGGTCCCTGTGAGCGAGGTTTACTTTGGTTTTTACAAGAGATGGTGATGTATGGGCTCTCCGTGTCATATCTGTCTACTGTTTCTCTTTCATGGACATTAGCTCAATGATCTGCCTACTCATAATCAGCCTCGTCAAATGCTCATTTACAGGAAATCCAAAGCTCCTGCAGAATCAAGTTTCAGCCCTTTATAAGATCTTTTATATGGCATGATGATGAACTTGCTACTTCTCATCGGTGACCCTTTTTTGCTCTAAACTCTTCACTTTTTCTTCTTTTGGAAAATAACTTTTTTTTGCTTTGAAATTGATATTCACTGAAGTAATGAATTTATGTCAAACCTTTTGTACAGAAAAAAACTTTGTGGAAAAACAATTAGAAAATGGAAGCAAAAGGTAAAGTTATATTTACACAAGATCTAAAAGAAAGAAACATTGGTGCATTAAGAAATTTGTTGGTGTCAGATTTTATTCGAACCAAGACTTAAACCAGAAAAGAATTAAAGAAAAAGAAACTCAAAAATTAGTCAAAGAAGAGTCAAAAAATTGTTTTCGTCCAGCCATCCAACACCTAAACAGCTTTTCCTTTTTGGGGTTCTGGGGGGCTGGAGTCACAGCTGAATTTTACTAAGGTAGGGTACACCCTAAACCGGTCGCCAGCCAATCACAGGGCCACATAGAGAAATGGACAACTACTCACACTCATACTCAAGGGCAATTTAGAGTCACCATTCAACCTAACCAGAATGTTTTTGGTCTGTGGGAAGATGCCAGAGTACCCGCAGAGAACCCTGGTAAACCATGCAAACTCCACACAGATAGACCCTGCAGCAAAGAGAATTGAACCATCAATCAATCTTATTGCTGTGTGGCATGTGCACTAACCAACTGCACCACCATGCTGTCCAATCCACTTGGAAGATTATGTTTGATTTACTGTGTGATTTTGCCCCATCAGTGTGTGTGTGGGGGGTGGGGTCGGTGGTCCAAGCAGACCCTGGGCAAGAGGTGCAATAGACCCAGGACTGGTCACCAGCCAACCACAGGTCTGACACATAGAGTCAATTACACTATCCCACTCCTGAGGGCAATTAAGAATCACATATTAACCTAACAAGCATGTTTTATTTCAATGGGAGGAATCCAGAGTATCTGAGGAAACACCATGCATGCACAGGAGAACATGCAAACTCCACACAGAGGGCCCTAGCCTGACTATGGAGTCAAACCGGCAACCCTCTTGCTGTGAGGCACTAGCACTACCTGCTGCACCACATGGAGCGCACTTATTGCAAGTAGTATTTTCTAATAAGTTAGAATGGTGGAAGTAGCTCAAGCTGAAGGGCTCAGGATGCAGAGTGGAGGGTTGTTAAAGACTCCCTTTCAAGCCACATGTGGAATTATGGCCCTTTTCCACTAGCACGCCTTGGCCCTACTCTACTCGGCCCTACTCGATTTGCAGCATGTTTCCACTAGCCTGGTACCTCCTAAAACAAGCTAGTTTTAGTGCCTACTCCGCTCTGGTTCCAAGCGAGCTGAGTCAATGACATCACCAACTGCCGGCTACTGATTGGTCAGACAATGTCGTCATCAATGAGTCATGAGTGTGACGACCTAGCAGGCTAGCGGTAGCTACCGTTAGCTTACCCTCATACATCTTTTCTTTGCAGCTTGATTGCTCTCGTCCTCGGCTTCATTCTGTTGTATAGCTTCCAAAACTCTCCTGTGCTTCTCAAGGGGTATTTCTTCTTGCCACCTGCAACCTTCTTCTGCTTTCCTTTTTTACTCTGTTTATGACAAAAAGCCTCAGATTGTTGTGTCGTGCTCAAAACGATGTCATTGCAGTGCTGCTCAGCTGTTTGCAACGACACTGCACCCCGTTGGACAGGCGACTGGGGCTAATGGAAAAGCAGCACAAGGCGAGTAGAGTAGAGCCAGGTAGAGTCGAGTAGAGTAGAGCAGGGCGCATGGAAAAGGGCCATTAGTCTGGTAGCTGAAGAGAGGCACTGCCTAGGTAACCCTTGAGCAAGGCACTGGACTCCAAAAGCTACATCGACTGCACCATGCCTGACATAAGTATGAATAGGTGGTAGTGCCCTTAAATACTTCTATATTTGTCTGTTATTTGAGCGAGTGTACGATTAACTTTTTATAGGAACAAAAACGGATCCCAAATGGAGCATCTCCATAACACACATGTACATATCAACACACACACAGAAGCACAGAAGCCCTCAAAGGCTCCAGCCTCTGATCTGACCTGACAACTCCTAAGCTACCGTTTCCTCACGCTGCTTAACTCAGACCACATTTCTCCCAGAGTGCCTCTCTCGCTTTCTCTCCTCTTGCTCGCTGGACCTCCTTTTCCTTTCCATCGCTCTTTCCCTCCGTTCTCCTGGCCCAGCATCTGGTTTTAATATAGCGGCGTGTGCTACTGTGTTCCTGATAGAAGTTTGGACTGTAGGTTTCCTCTTTGATTCCTCCATCCTCCTCATGTCTCTTCCTCTTCAGCTCACACAAAGCTGCCATTGAGTGAACAGAGTTTAGTGTGCAGCCTGAATCTCTGCATTTATGTTTGTACTGTATAGAGATCTACTGCAAACAGACGATGTGTTATTAGGGGGGGTTGTACTGTAAATGCCCTTCTTTGATATACCAGTGTTCACATTACTTTCCAATATAGTTTTAGTTAAAGTCTTTTACCTAAAAAATGATTTAGTTTTAGTCATAATTTAGTCGTCTAAATTGTTTTAATTATCGTCCATTTTTAGTTGATGAAATGTTGAGGAATTTTTTAAGTCATGTTTTACACTTAGATAAAATGAAACATCTAATAACCCTTAAATGCTAGTGATGTTTGAAGGTAGAAATTAACAGACACAAATTTAACTTTTGTGTGAAATGCAGTCACCTTTATTTAGACTTCCTGCCCGAGCATCTCAGCTACAATACCAGACCTGGCAATAAACAGTGAACCTGCTCTACATGGATATATCAATTCATAAAGAGAGCAGCTCTGATTGGATCGCTCTACAAGTACATACAGAAGCGAAAGATGTTTAACTGATGCAAAAATCCACAGCGGGGTTGGCGGCTCTATCCTCTCTGTTTCACCCTCTGTTGTTGAGAGGTTGCCACTATAGTTTTGTACAGAAACCCTACAATGGTCTTGCATACCTTAAAGACCTACTGGTACAGTCTATGCTGCAGTGGAAAATGGAAAAGTCAAGCTGAGCAGATACCACTAATGGAAACGTGCCATTAGAAGATCCCTTGCTGGGAAGGGCAAGTGTGAAATAGCATGTGAGGGAATTCTCTGGGCTGGTAACCTGGAAGTTTTCTTTGTAGAAAATGTCAGCACTGTATATAGAGGTTCTTAACAAGCTAAATCTGTATAAGCATTATGTCCAATGGCATTAAACCAATTATCAGGGAAATGCATGATGTTTCAAAGCAGATTTTGTCCTTCTTCATCTTCATACATTTTTGGATATCTGAAACTGACTTACAGTCCTGCTCTGTACCCCTCATTATTTTCACTACTTTAACAATATCTTCAGGAATAAATTGAAATGTACCAAATTTATGTCATCTGAACCTTTTAATTGAACGTCCAAAATACTTTAACAAAAAAAAATTTTTTTTACAAGTTACACATTGTAATTTCAAGGAGGGGACTGAAAAAAAGCATGTGCAGCAATAATGGCATCCCTCTTTAGTTTTTTGTTGCACACCCTTTGACACTGATGACAGCCTCCAAATGTTTCTTGTAGCCATCTATAAGCTTCTTGCACTTCTCCGCTGGTATTTTCTCCCACTCTTCCTGTGCAAATTGTTCAAGCTCTTGAACATTTGCAGGTTTAATTTCCCCAATGGCAGATTTCAGCCATACCAAAGATTTTCAATCAGACTGAGATCAGGACTCATTGCTGGCCATTTTAAAGCAGGCTATTTTTTTCCTTTTCAACCATTCCTGCGTGCTTTTGGATGTGTGCTTTGGGTCTTCGTCTTGCTGGAGGGCCCACAGTCTTTGACTCAAGCTAAGTGTTCTTACACTGGGTGGGTCATTATGCTCTAAAATTTCTTGATAATTCTCTGATTTCATGATTCCTGTGATCTGGTCAAGGCCTCCAGTGCCCGATGCAGCAAAGCAGCCCCAAACCATTATGGAACCTCCCCCATGCTTTATTGTTGGTAGGGTGTTCTTTTCCTTGTAGGCTTCAAGTGGTTGCAATTAAAACTGCCTATTCTAAATATGACTGCATGATCATAGTAGCTAATGAAGCATAATTTAGAAAACTTTATATGTGAACATTACTTCTGCCAAGTTTGAGTCTGATAAAGTGATGCAGAGTAAAGTTAGAGAAGTTTGTATAGAAACTGTACTGTCACATTGTCTACTTAAACTTCATGGGTGCCAATAATGATGAGTAGGACTGTAAAGGCTGCAGGTTTAAAAAGTGGAGCTGCCCTCCCCTACTCTAGACCAATCACCTTTTTTGATTTCAGGTAATTCATGTTCCTAATGCAACATTTGTTTTGTCATCACGCTTAATGCTCAATTTTATATAAGCATTTCCTTGAGGGAAATTGGACTTCTACGTTTAATTTATCAGCCTTTTTGTAAATAACACCGATTTGCATCCTTGTGTTTGATGTAAGTGTTATTTGGCCTTGAAAACATTTTCAATCTGTCTCTCATTTTCCATGTTATATTCTTAGCAAAGTAATCACTCTCTGTAACAGAGCTTGTTATTGAATCATTTGCTTTTCGGCTCCTCAACCTCTTTTGTCACTTTCTTTGTGTGTAAATCATCTTTGTAATCTGTTGGTGCAGGCAGAAGCCAGGGAGACCATCCCCAAGATGCTCGCAGAGTTGGACCTGGGTCGAACAGAGAAGTGTGTGAGGGTGAACTCGGTGTCCAGCGGTTTAGCCGACGCTGACCTACAGGTCATCCTGCAGGCCGAGGTCCTCCCTCCTGCCATCATGCTGCCCAAAGTGGAGGACACACAGGAGGTGCTGTGGGTAAGTTGAAAATATTTACCTCCTTGTAAGTTGTCCTGTATTCCTTCCAAAGTCAAAGAGAAGAATCTGGAAGTGTGTCTTAAAGCTGAGTGAAATCACATCCTGAAATAACAACACAAAGTTGCAACACATGCAAAAAGCAAACAAGCCTGAGAGAATACCCATGACATTTCTCTCCTTTACCTCTGGGTGTCTTTGAAAAACACTCTGGTGCTCCTACGCAGAGTCATGAAGTAAGAAGAAACCACAGGCTTCTTCAAAGCAATCATAACAAACTTCTTTCCACATCCCAGTCAGAAAAAAAGAAGAGGGAATCGATCCCTGCGGCAGGACTCGGGGACAGGCCAAGTGTTTTTCTTGGCCACTGCTCAAGAAGCGGATGACATTTCTTCAGATTAGCTCCAGAAGCCTGATAGCTTTCTGTAACAACACAATGGTCCCTTCTGCAATGGCTGAACTTACTGAAGACAGGCTTGGACAGTAATGCACAAAGGCAAAGAAGTAATTTAATCCAACTTAAAACACTTAGCCAAAGACATATAGTGATTACAATGTATTGGAAGACCATCCTCCATGTGATTGAGGTAAAAGTAGGAGAATACGACAAACTGACAAGAAGGGTGCAGGCTCAGAATTAGGGATGGGTACCTTTCACATTTGAACCGATACCATACCGACACCCGGTACCTGGGAATCGGTATCGGTACTATACAGTACCAATTTTCGGTACTTTTGCATGTGTTTATGGGGTAATAAATGTTAATTTGTTTAATATTAAGATCTCAAATTTTTTCAATGTAAATTTATTTCTCAATATACAAAATTTGACTGATTTATATCAAAACAACATTTAACTGTTTGTATTGTTACATTGTAGTTGTTCCAGAAATTTCTTCAACATGAAAATCAGTCACTAAAATGAACCACAACTTAATAAATTAACTGCAGCCCTCACTTTAACTTTAGGGCAGTTTAACAATGGGTCCGACAGAGCTGTAAATAAAAAAAGCATTTACATTAACGTTAGAAAGTACGAGGAACCGACCTGATAATGATAACTGATGTTAAAATGCCAAGCTAATACCATCTTAAACACAAGGCTTATTTACCTGGACCAGGTATCCTCCTTGTTGCATTTGCTGCCATCACCAAATGTTAAAGCCATTTCTTTTCCTGTGTTTCTGGCTGCAGACGACTAGTCGCCATTGGACACAGGTGTGCTAACAGTGCCAAATGGATCCTTTGTGGTCGTAGATCTGAGGCTATCAAAAATTATGCACTCTTCAGCTTTAAGGAAAATTTTGTGCGTCACCAGGTGCTTCCTCAGATTTGAAGTATTTTCGCCACTGGCCTTACACTTGGCATCACAAATACTGCAGTGAGCATAATCTCCATCACATTTAATAAAGCACAGCCATACTTTCGAGCAATTTCTCTCAGCCATGCTTGCTTTGTTGACTGAACCCGCGGCTGCTAACGTCATTACGCTATTGCTGTGCTGCGTTTAAGTCCGGTATGGAAATTCACCTACTCTACCCAATAGTATGCCTGCTTCTTCCACTCCCTCACAATCACAAGGATGCGTTTAGGTACGTAAACATGGCACTGTTTGATTTTTTTACGTGAATCGGTACCTACAGAATTTGGTCGGTACCTCTTAAAGTACCAAATTCGGTACCCATCCCTACTCAGAATATGTCGAGTTAAATCATGTCAATGTCATGTCTCACATTCGCCATTTTATAAAGCTGTATTTTAGGAAGTGGTCTGACTTGGTTCAATGTATTTTGATATGGTTTAGAGCGGTAAAGCCTGATCTTGTTTATGATTGTATTGCCAGTTGTACCTTCACTTGAGGGAGGAGATGTAAGCCGGGAAGAAAGGGTTGCGCCAGACATCATATCAGCTGCGGCACTTAAGCCATCGAAAGTAGAACGCAATGTAAACAAAGAGCAGCAATGGAGGCATCCAGCAGTCTAATATTTAGTAACTAAGTCACTGTTGACACAACAATGGTCACATCTGGAAGCAGAGTTTTCGTTGAATTTGGGCCTTCAGTTTACATGACAACGGTGCGCGGAGTGCCACAAATTTTCGAAACCAGGGTCCAAAGTGAAAAGTTTTCGTATGTGTCTCCGTGTAAACAGGAATTGAAGAATCAGCATTGTCAGGGAAAATAGTGAAATGTGGTGCAAGCTCTTTCAGATAAAGGTCGCATACGCACCTAGGAACAACAAAAGCTACATAGCTACATGTGTGCTGCTTACTGTGCTCGGTTTGTTATTGCTCCTCCAACAAAATGTGGATTTGTATGTGGCTACTATGACCAGCTGAGATGCATTTGTTATATTCGCCGAGAACTCAGGACTAAGTTCTTTGCAAGTAACAACAGATCCTGTGTCATTCAGGAGCACTGCAATAATTGCAGCTTTGGCGATCACATGATTGCGTTGTCAAAAATTGTGAATTCGGTCCAAAAACAATAAGTCTTTAAGCCCATTCTGACTCGTATTGTAACACCGTTGTTTGACTACAGACCTACATCACCAACTTCTGGCCTGGCTGTTGCATTTTAAGTCGTTCTAGTGGACTTAAAACATGTGTCGTTTTTATCACGGCTTCAGGTGAATGCTAAGTGCTTTAGAAAACACAAAGGAAAAACCTTTCTTTTTCTGGGGACAACTTTGTCGTGTAAATGGGGCCTAAGTTCCACCAAGCAGTCTGTTATATGAGGAGAAATAGTACCCAAATAACCAACCTGTGCACCCCTCTTAAGGGTTGCTTCGTATACTGGATCGACCCTAAAACATGGAACTAAAAGTGCAGCATTCTGTTGATTGGTCACAAAAATCATCAATTCTATTGCAGAAAAAAAATGAAAACACATGCCTCACCATGTTCGAATAGGTCGTGGATGTGGTTACATGGAGTGATTTGTTCTTTGCTGTTGCTGTGAAGAACGTAGAGGTGAGGCAAGTGTTTTTGTTTTTGTTGCTGTCACATAGCTATTGGCAAAGAGGGATGGCACAAGTTATTTGGGTCATCCTCCCCCTTATTTGACCGTGGAAACACCTGTAATTGTGCACCGTATATCTGAACTGGACTACTTGATGGTGTGCTACACCTGTTCAACTACTTGTTACACTAACAGCAATTCTTAGGATTCCAAAACCTTTACAAAATATGCCTGAAATGATCAAACATTTTCCCACTCATTTGAATCCCTTTCAGCCTCTTGTCCTTAAAAACTGGACTTTGTGTCTAGTTAAGAGCTGTTAGTCTGTTCTTGCACTTGGCCATCCCTCTGGCTTTCTATAAAGGGGCGCTGCACGGATGTAAGGTCCCCAAAGGTCAGGAGACAGTGACATCATTAATGTAGGCCTTTCTGATCAGCTCCATATGCTTCAGCCACCAGGAGGAAACAGGTTACTGTCTGACTGCTGTCTTAAAACAGTTCAAAGGTGCTTTATTGACCCCAAATTCATAGCGCTGTTCTGCTAAACTCTGTGAGCTTTGAAATCATGTTTGCTCTTATTTTTCTTTATCTGTACCTGACTGAACTTAAGGCACAAACCTTTTTTAATTGGCCCATTTTCTTTCTGTATGTATGACGCACACTTGCAGACTCATACATGGTTTTGGCAAACGGGCAGGAAGTTTTTAACTAGTGGTTTTAATTAGAACACATCTACTTCCTGCTGCCCTTTCTTCTTCCAAGAGTAATTGGTGACAGGTGTTCACTAGTTCTCTGCTTCAGCTCCACTGACTCTACCTCTGCTGAAAACAGAATCACTTTTGTTCTTTTTTCAAAAATTACCCTTTAAAATATTCACATATTAAAATGATTGTGAAGGCAAAGGTTGTCATAATACTATCATATTAGACTCAGCTGTGATGCCAGTAAGACTCATACCTGTTTTGACATCATAGCAACTATAATACACTCAAAAAATTCTAGAAATGAGATTTTGGTTACCCATTTAATAATCCAAATTGTTATTGTCTTTATACTAGGGCTGTAAAAATCAACACATTAGCGTAGATTAATCCATCATAATGATTAATCTGATTAAAATTTTAATGTAGTTAACCCATCTGCAGCGGAGAATGACTCAAAATCCCTTAAAGGGACGATTCAGTTTTTTTTAAGTGGGGTTGTATGAGTTCCATATGGTCTCTAAGTACATTAGATGCAGTAGAAAGTTCTCTCCTCTCCCTCAGTGAGCCACAGTCTGTATGAGTCTGTTATGCAGAACTAGCCACAAACAGGGAAGTACTGTACCGAATAAAAAGTGTATTTTCTCTGCCTACAAGAACTCCCATCAAAAAATACCACAGTTTAAGAGTACACTACCTATAAATGCTTTTACGTGCTTTAACCTTTCATAAATATAAAGTTTATCTGGGACCAACCGATTCACGTCATATATTCCCCTGCGCAGTTCTCATACACAACAGTGTTGTGTGTGTGTGAGAGAGAGATTGACACACACCAGTAGTCTGCAATGCTATGGTAAACAGCCTCCTCTACTCTGCTTGTTTGACAATGACAGATCATTATTGCTTACTTTGAGGATAAACTGTCGTTTGGCCCTTCAGGTTTGGGATGTTTTTTTCCACTTCATCTTTGGGAAATTGAAGAATGTCCGCAAATCTCTGGGATTCAGAAGAGCAGAATAATCTGTTTGAGTGATACAGATGTTGTGAGAGTCACCAGTATCCTCTGACTCAGACAGATCCTGAAGTTGGCCTGTAACCAAGTTCCAGTTGTGCAGCAGTAGCACTCTGCATCTGCAGCAGCTCTTCTTCTTTGGTGAATTCCAGTTCATTAAGTGAATGGAACTTCAACATCGCTTTCGTAGTCACTCATTTCTAATTTCTTACATTATTTCTTTCTTGCACTGCTAAGAGTCAGAACAAAAGAATTACAATACTTGATGATAGTTACATGAGGCTACAACCGGCATCTGAAGCCGCTAGCTTGTTATGTTTACAACAGCTGAGAGAAAGGTGAAGTGATTCAGCAGCTCACGGCAGCACTGTGCAGAGGAATACATGACGTAGGCCTGCACAATATATCGTTTAAACATCGCCATCGCAATGTGCGCATGCGCAATAGTCACATCGCGCATGGGATGTGACTATTGCATTTCCCCCATTTATTGGGGAAATGAAAAAAAGCAACTGAAATTGAAACCTATTCTATTTTGTACAGAGACATGGCCTCCTGGATCTCTTTTATATACAGCAATCTTCATCACTCACAGATGAACCCCCTGAGCCTGGATTAAACAGTATTATATGAATACAATGGTGTCATTGTGAGTCAACCAAATTCTTCCCAAACAGAACTATTCAAGTCATCTGGTGAAAATTCTTCTATTATGTTTACAACAGCTGAGAGAGAGGCGAAGTGATTCAGCGGCTCACGGCAGCGCTGCACAGAGGAATACATGACGTGAGTTGCTTATTTCCAGATAAACTTTACAGTGTATATTTCCAAAAAGGTAATGCACTTAAAAAAAATAGTACTGTACTCTTAAAGTGTGGTCTTTTCTAAGGGGAGTTCTTGTAGGTACCTACCCTACAATACCCTTTGTTCCTGGTACAACACTTTCCTGTTTGCGGATAGTTCTGCGTAACAGACTCTTACAGACTGTAGCTCACTGAGGGAGGGGAGAGAACTTTCTACTGCATCTAATGTACTTAGTGACCATAAGGAGCTCATACAACCCCACTTAATAAAACACGTAACTATCCTTTAAAATGTCTCTGGAAGCGCATTTTGGGGCAGTTTTTCCCAGTAGAATTGCTGTAGTGCGTGCTGCTGCATATTCACAAATGCGTAGCTGATCCTGCAGAACCAACCAACTTGAATAGGAAGACACTAAACAGCATGGTAGCCCTGTCGGTGGGAAATTTGAATACAAAAAAAATGCAAAACGAAACCGTGGACTGGCATGCAATTATATGTACACTCTGCAGGAAGGAGTTTTCCAGCTTAAAGTACCACATTAAAACAATACAAGCGTCAGTTTGATATCTTGCTTGCACTTTTGCTAATGCTTCATCCAGCTTGCAAGAAACCACCGTCTTGCGATTACCACAGTACAAAAATAAATATTTTATTGTGATTAATCGAAATCAGTCGACAGCAACCCTGAATTCAGTCTGATTAAAACTGTAATCGTTTGACAGCCCTAATTTATACTGTTGTAAAGCCTGATTAGCCACCTTTACAATGAGTAAAAACTTGTTCCATTTAGTTCATAAGACAAGAGGTGAGAGTTATGGGAAAAAATGTGTCAGGACTTTTATGACGGTACCACACTCCAAAGGTTTACCCCACAACCTAAAAGGGATAAAAGGCAGAGATAATTAAAGAAGTGGTGAAGAACTCCTGTAGCCAAAATGGTCAAAAGCACATTATTTGTCTTACCTGGATTATCTTGTTTGCTAAGACATAATTGTACTTGAACCTTGATGAATGATACGCTGATACATTTTTCACAATCAAAGATCATCTTATTGCTCACCCCCACTGAAGATGAGACTGTTATATTTGATTTTAAAAGGTGTTAGGCTAGATTTGAAAATAATATGCATAGTTTAACAGTTTAACTATCAAGGGAATCTCCAAAAGGCAGACTGGAACATTTAATCCAGTTCAAGACCAGATTTTGTTTTTGGTGCAGCAAAGATGGCACCCTCGTTGGTTACAGACATTTCTTTAACTTTGTCATTGTTCTAAGATGCAGAGGAACCAGAGGAAATACTAGATTTTCTAACATATAACTGAAGATCTGTAATTGTTTAATCTCTGCACCTTTCTATACCACCAGTCATTAGAACAACAGGGTGTAAGTCTGAAAATGTGGTAACAAAAATAATAGAACATTTTTGACAGCCTAAGTCAGGGTGTTGAGAGCTTTACGGCCTCCTCATGTGTGTTTTTCTCTCACTTCTTAAGCGTTGTTGCCAAAATCGCTCTGAGTGCACTGTAAATCTGTTTGCACTTCAGATTTACAGCGTGTTTGTCAGAGTGTTTCAGCAGCAGCAGGTAATCCTGAAACGGAGTCAAGCCTCCAGCTCTGGATTGGACAGTTTCTTACTCATGTTTATTCTTCTAATCCCGTTTCCTGTCGCTCTTACTTTTTTCTTATCTCCTTCTTGTGTCCATGTTTGCATTCATCTGCCCGCGCTGTTAGCATGTGTCTGATTTTCTCCTCTCTTGTAAAGCGGCGCAGTAAATCCCTCACTTGTTTATTTTCCTCCCTTTTTTTTATTGATGTTAGCGCAGGATCCTCCAGACTGATTTGTCGCTAAAAGATGGACTTGCTTGTTTCCCTTTGTGTGGAAACCTTTAGCTCTGCCTTCCTCCTCTTCCCCGGCCCTTGTGTGACTGACAGGCCTTATTGGGCTATAACAGGCGTAACTCCCTCCTTTTGTCCGAGGACAATTCTCACACAGATTCGGAGCCGTGTGCATTCTTTCCCCACCGCACTATTTGGTGTGCAGTGGGACCGAAAGAATCGCCCCTACTCCTCCTACTCTACTCCTCCTCCTCCTCCAGGGCCCCTCCCCCCCGTCCTCCTCTTTCTCCGCTTCCCCTCTGTGAAATGAACACTTCAGCAGGCCGGAAACATTTAATCTGGCCCCCTTTTGAAGAAAATTAATTGAAACTTGTCCCACTATAGCCTCCTTTCTCTTGCTCCATCTCGCCCTCCTTCTCTTTTCATGATTGGGTGGCGAAATTGTCAGAGGGCTTGTTTGTAGCGTGGCTCTGAATGGCGAGAAGAGGTGTTATTTCTTTTTTTCTCTCTTCTTTTTATTTTTTTTTCCAATTTGGCACAGAATAACATCCTAAGTGTGCTAGTTTTGAGAGCCATTGATGGCTAATGGTTGCTGTACACGCTGTGGGAACAATGCAACAGCACTATAGTCCCTCTTATGCAGCGTGAATCAGGCCCTTCAAGTGAATAATAGCTGAAGAGGAGACAGAAACATGTAATCAAAGAGGCCTGGATGCTCCTCATAGACGTGTTTTCCTTCAGCAGAATTCAAACAACCCATCCTCTTGCCGTAGCCACGTTCTGGCTTGCTCTGGTCTTGCAGAAAAGGAGCAGTATACAAACCCAAGTGGTGGACCCTAAAATGACCTGCATCACTGCATTAGCTTGAGGGAAAACAAAGCAAGACTGGAAGCAAACATGAACCCCAACACACTTACAGGCAGAACAGGAGTCTTAAAAAGTATTGTGTTGCTTTTGGTCGAATAGCCTTAAGTCAGGTCTCATCTCTGCCCCTCTCTCTGCAAGTGAGTTTACCTGAAGTTAAATTAAGAGAGCATGCACAGTATGGCAGCATCCCCCAATTGGCCTCAATTTTCCAGAGCCTCTTGTGGCAGTCAAGCAATGGACATCACATAATGTTGTCTTTCTTTTTCCACTATATTAGCAGTCATCGGCGGACGCAAAACCACAAACTATTGTGGAATCACAATGGGAAATCACAATGGGAAACCACAACGTTTCACATTGATGCAGACTGACTCCAAAATTTTCCTCAAGAGGTCACATTCATAGCATGTTACTGAAAGCTGTCAAAGAAGAAAGTCTGTTGTTACCGGTTATGCCAAACAAGAAGAAAGTTCATTGTTACAGATTACACCAAAGCAGCAGAAAGTTTGTTGTTAGTGGTTAAACCAAACAAGAAGACAGTTTGTTTGTTCCGGGGTATGCCAAACAACAAGAGTTTTTTTTTTTTTTCTGTTATGGGTTGCACCAAACAAGAATGTTTTTTGTTAAGGGTTACGCCAAAGACGAAGAAAGTTTGTTTGTTCTGAGTTACACCAAACAACTAGAAAGTATGTTGTAACTGTTTACATCAAACAAGAATAAAGTTTTTTTTTTTTTTTTGTTATGGGTTATGCCAAAAAAGAACGTTTTTTTGTTCCGGTTACACCAAAGAAGAACAAAGTTTGTTTGTCCCTGGGCACGCCAAAGAAGAAGAAAATTTGATGTTACAGGTTACACGAAAAGAAAGTTTGTTGTCAAAATGGAGATTCACAAAGAGCAGTTGCTATGTTTACCCATGTTACCCATTTATGGATATTTATATATCCTTATTTCTATCATCAGCACCTCCTTAAAGTTTTCGTCCTCTTCTTCTATTTTCAAACAACAAATTAGTGCGTTTCTAGTCTTGTCATCGTCCGTGTTCAGGTTTCTTAAATTTTGAGTGATTCCTGTTAGAACGTCAAACTCTACCAGCACAACACATCTCTCCGCTTTAGCTACGTTGACCTGCATCAAACACAGCAAAAGTGACCAAGAGAATTAACTTTAACTGGAATGTTGATGATTTGTTCTCAGTGTTGGCAACATTTTCCTGAATTAGATAATATCCACAGGGCCGGATGGTAGGCTGCGGGGGCCTGATGTGGCCCTAGCGCAGCCTGTTGATGATCAGTGCTCCGAAATTTGAGCTCACATCCCAACACTTAATTTTAGTACTTGTCTTTGGCAAAAACTGGTTGTGGTTTTTTCCGAGTCCCCCCTACATCATCTCACGTCCCCTGTCACAGAAACAGGTTTATCTGCACCCTCTTTTCCGCGCTCTCTTCTCGGACGCCTCCTCCAAAACCTAACCGACCCACCCCTTCCTGTGTTGGCGAAGGAAGGGGGGCGATATTATGCTAAGCCCCCAGCGTTAGTTTTTATGTTGCCATAGCAGCCTTGCTCCCACAGGGTTGTGACCTCAGATGATTACAGTACAAAGCCTGTTGGGTCTTGAAAACCTCTTTGAAGATGAAAAGTCTTTGATGGTTTGTATTTATGCAAATCTCTCAGATATGATTTATCCAACTGAGATTGAATGGAGAGATGATTAAAATTGCCCCTATTTTTTCAAATCCTTCAATGGAGGCCCTCTCTTTCAGTTTTTTTTTTTAGTGGGGAGAACAAGAGTGGCGAGTGCGTGCACCGGGGTTATTTTGCTCTTCATTTAGGAAAATAGCACAGCTCTACCTGAGGTTATTTATATCTGGCGTTTTTATCCCGGTGTGTCAAAGAGGGAGCGAGGAAAAAGACGAGGAAGGAGGGGGGGACATGAGGTTAGACAGATTTCTACTCCGCGCCCTCTCCTCTCTTTTTTTTTCTGACTGGCTTTGAAAGGAAATATCTGACGGAGGGGGCTTTTGTGTGTTTCCAGATGATAGATTTTGGAATTTGGGCAACCCCACTGGCAGTCCAGGGCTAGCTGTGAACTGGTCTGTTGGAAAAAATTGAAATGCTTTGGTCTTCAAAGAATTAAACTTGGTTTTAAAGCCCTACTTAGGTGAGCTTGCATATTAGCAGGAGTCGTGCAGAATAAAGGCCTCAGCAAAGTGTCACATCACACTCTGATTGTTGCTCCAGTCTCCCTGTTCCCTGCTATGGAAGTAGAGAGGGGGTGCAGAGCAGAATAATGCAGGAGTAAAACACACTCAAAGACATCCCAAATCTTGTTTCTTCTCCCCTTTTTTCACTATTTTGTTTCTTCTTTGGTGCTCGTGCGTGCGTGCGTGCTCGTTCTCAGGGGAACTCTCGCTGTAGTAGTGCTGAGCCTGTGAAAGGAGGTAGAGTAGAAGACTTCAGACGAAGGAGAAGGGGGAACCCCGGTGATAATGTAAAATATTTCATTTCACCTGCTTTTGTGGCTGCTCTCCTGCGCTCGCTCCCTCCGCTGTTTGAACCCCTCATAGATGTGTTTCTGAATAAGGACTCAAATGGGAACGGCGCAGGTAATAAAGGTGTCAAGATTCAAATCAAAAGTGAGTTTTTGCACGCTAAGTTTCCTTTTTTTCTCCTATCTGTCTGTCTTGCCCCATAGTGGATTTTGAAAGATGTGACATATCAGTTATGTGGTTTTCATGCTGGAAATTTCTCTGGCAGTTTTAAATTCAGGCTGTCCCAGTAACTCAGGCTCTCGTTCTGACATTTATAAGCGTATCACACAAAGATGAAGCGGCAGCTGCACATTAATACAACATTCAGGGGTGCAGTGTGAAAGAACATGATGTTTCATTGAAGACTTTTTATTTGAAGACGAAGAAAAAGAGAATAAAAGCACATTTTTGTTGGTCAGATTTCCTTTGTTTATCTTGTCCTTCTCCATATTAGACTTTTGAAGATGTGTTGCATAATTTATGTTTCACTTGCGAAAACTGTCTCTTGTAGTTTAAATAAACTTCAGTAATGATAGCTCAGAGCCCTGGTATGCATAGTTACCAGGTCGGCTTGTTATAAACAACTTTGGGCTTCTTTTTTTTTGAAAAGTTGCTTGTAAATATTTGCAGACGGGGGGTGCGTTTTTTGGGGCCTGTTCTTAAAGTGCAGTCGCTCATTTTGACTTGTCCTGCCCTGAAACTCAGGAGGGATCTGATGCTCACTCTACTACCAATATAAACTAAATTCACAAGTCACATAAACTATTTGTCCCGCTCCAAACACAAATGTAAAGTTAACTGTAAAAAGAGGGACAAATATTATGTTTCCACCACAAAGAAATCCCTATAGCCAGAATTAAATTGATTTCTAATGTAGCTGTTACTGTTTTCACCATAATAAAGCTGTATAGGATCAACAGTAAACTTAGATAAAAGCCTGACAATGTCTGTTTGGGTACAAAAATTAAGGTTAGACAGACTGTTTAGTGATAACAGAGTTATAAATAACAGTAGGCTTTCCTTCGCTTCTGTGTAAAGTAAAGAATGTTCCCCCTCCAAATAAAATATATGTATAAAATATCTACAAAATGAAGAGTATGGCTTTAGCCTGCTCTATTGTAAAGTGTCTCAAGATAACAGTTGTTATAAACTTGCAGTATACAAATAAAGATTGATTGATTGAGGATTGGGTTTTACCTTTTTTTCCATACATAACATGCCTTGATAAAGTGGCAGCTGCACAGAACATATGGATTAAAAAAACTGGAATAAACTGACTTACCAAAGTGGGTTTCAACTTCTGCAGAGACTTTATGTTCAGCTTGTCTCAGAATTATTGGGCTTCTTAAGTATGAGAGAGGTTTACACACTGGTATCAAAGCTGATCTTCCAAAAATGAACTGTATGTTGGTCAAAATCCATTATTTTGCCATCCGAACAGTGAAGATTAGGGATGCCTGGTATTATTGGTTTCATACCAGCCAAAAAGTAAAGTATCATGTTGGCCAATTTTGAAATGTATCGACAGGTGATATGTTGACCACATGTATCAGCCATACAGTACAGGCCAAAAGTTTGGACACACCTTCTCATTCAATGCGTTTTCTTTATTTTTATCACTAATTACATTGTAGATTCTCAGTGAAGTAATGATGGCCACTCGTTTCTCTTAACTTAGCTGATTGGTTCTTGCCATAATATTAATTATAGTCAGCTGTGCATCAGCCTGACTTCTGAACAACACAAATGATGGTCCCAACCCCATTAATAAGGCACGAAATTCCATTAATTAACCCTGGAAAGGCACACCTGAGAAGTGAAAACCGTTTCAGGTGACTGCCTCTTGAAGCTCATAAAGAGAATGGAAAGAGTCTGCAAAGCAGTCATCAGAGCAGAGGGTGGATACTTTGAAGAAACTAGAATATAAAACATGTTTTCATTTCTTTCACACTTTTTTGTTAAGTACATAATTCCACATGTGTTCATTCATAGTTTTGATACCTTCAGTGTAAATAGTGGTGAAAATAAAGAAAACACATTGAATGAGAAGGTGTGTCCAAACTTTTGGCCTGTTCTGTATGTTATGATGAACCTTCTCATCACTGCATGGGTGTATTTTAAAATCAGGGGTTTCATTTTTGCAATGCTGTTTTTCTTGTTTTACATTTGTTCCTGCAACAATACACCGTAACACTGAAGAAACAAGTCCATTTTGCTAAGCACAGAGATTATACTCTTGACCAAAACTATCAGTATTGGTGATCATGAATACAAAATATTGACATATTGGCAAAAATACAACATTGTGCATCCCCATTGAAGATTTGAGTGTAAAAAAAGAGGAAGAATTAGGTCGATAAACTCTCAAAGCAGACGAGTCAAGTGCTCCCACAAAGCCTGATCTGTACAAAATGAGACTCCTGAATGAATTCTCATTGTTTGGAGGTTTTTGTGTTTCCTGTTTGCAGGAACAGTGAGTTCTTGTTAATGAGTTGTCCATGTGCTTGTCCCCGTGTGTTTAGTTTGTTGACAGGTTTCAGCACAACTTGAAAGGACGTCCGCTGACAGAACCCATCCGCCTGGTCACCTTTGTGGAAACCGCTGTGGGCCTGCTCAATTTTAAGGTAAATTACAAACAAACGTCCCCCACCCCCTCCCCCTTTAAAAAATGCCTGCGTAAGACATTTTGTGTTAGCCCATTGTTCACTTCAGATTAAAGAGTGCGTCAACGAGCCGGCCGCTCCACATGTATGAAATGAAAGAGATTCAAAGCACTCGGACACTCTCTCTCATGAGCCGTGTTTTTTCTGCTGCTCTCGTCTGTCTCGCTCTCCTTCCCTCTCCAGACATGCTGACATTTTTTAATTAGAACGGTTTTAATATCATCATACTGGGAAACTTCTTAATGATATTTTGGCAAGCATCAAAGCACTTCCGTTTGTCGGCGCGGCTCGACCTTCAGCTACACGGGGAAAAAGGGCACGATTTTGGGCATTCGGGGAGAAACAAGCTGTCCCTCCTGTCTTTTGATTTGCCTTTTTTTTTTTTTTTTAAGTTCTCCACTCTGATTCTGCGTCTGTGTTTTGCTGGTTGTTGGTGTGTGTACGCGCGTGTGTTTTGATGGCAGGGGGTGCCGCTGTGTGCTTTCTTGAGAACACCCTGTATCTTTGCCCAGACTGAGCCCCCCGTTTCAAGCAAGAAAAAGAAGAAGAAGAAGAAGGAAAAAAACTCGGAGGCACAGCTAGTGGTGAAATTAATTTGGAGGCCAACAAAAGCAACAGAAATGTTCTTATTGTTTTATTCCCTGAAACAGAGACAGGAACATTCCAGGTTTTTGTTGTTTTTAAGTTCACTGTGGTGCAGTTTTGACTAAGTTCAGAGGTTTTATCATACTGGAAGCTTGTTTAGCCCAACTTCTACAGAGCAGGAGCAGACATTCCTCATATATCGTTGCTTTCTGTCATCATAACGGCAGATAAAGTGAATGTAAGTGAACAAATAGTTGCTCACTTGCTCCATGTTAAAGTGAAGTAACCTTTGCAGAAGCTACTGTAGCTGTATCAGACAAGAAAAGGTACTAAAACAAGCAAACATGACATCAGAAAATCTCAATCATCAGTTTCACAGCATCAACTCCTTTATGACGTAGAAATAATTTTAAATGTCTCAAGGATTCACATGAACCAGCACTTTACTGCATTTTGTTGTGCTTTTTTAGAGATGTAGTCTTTCCTAGATTGTCATTACTTCATTGGCTGCACTTTTGAGTGCACCATAGCATTGTTAGTTTTGTCGACGGATTATTTTCGACATAGTTTTCATCAACAACCTTTTTTTTCCTTGACAAAAACTAGGCAGTAACTCAAAAAAAATTAAAACTAAATTAACTGACAATTTCATCAACAAATAAAACAAGACTAAAATGTTGAACAGGGTTAATCCAATCAGACCTAATTGGTCATGTAGAAAGTAAGGACAGGTTAGGAATATATCCAATCACAGCTACTTTAGTTGTGTGGAAAGGTTGGATGAGTTAAGAGGGACATCCAATCACAGCTGCCTTAGCTTTATGGAGGCGGGATAAGTTGTGGAGCGATCCAATCAGAGCTGCTCTCTTTGTGAATTGATGTACTCATGTAGAACAGGTTCACTGTTTGTTGTCAGTTCTGGTATTGTAGCTGAGATACTCTGCCAGGTAGCCTAAATAAAGGTGACTGCATTTCACACAGAAGTTCATTTTTTTCTGTTAATTTATGCATTCAAACTGTACCAGCATTCAATAAAGGGTTATTAAAAGGAAACATTAAAAATATCTTACACTTTTCACGTCATGCTTTAGTCGACTTAATTTACAGTAGATATGGTCAACTACATTTTTGTGAAATTTCATCAACTAAAAATACAAAATAAAACAACTTAGATGAGTTAATTATGACTAAAACTAGAAGATCTATTAGTTTTAGTCATAATTTTAAGATATTTTAACTAAAACTAAATGAAAAAGTGTTGTCAAAGTTAACACTGTGCTAGAGAAGTGTTCAATCCAGCAACATCAACCATGATGGCAACACTTTTAACCACCAAATGCCCTTTCACGTAAAATCTTTTAGGATGACTTTACTTTGTGCCTATTGCATATTTTGTGTATGTTTTGTACATACATTTTGCACCGTCTTCTAACAATTTTTATATTGTTTTATTTCTCCTCACCCTTTATCTTTACTCTTTTATTCGAATTATATGTTGATTGTTTTTGCTCAAATTTACCAAGTCAAATCTATTGTATGTGCAAATATACTTAGCAACAAAAACAGATTCTGATTTTAAAATGTTGGGGGTTTTCTGTTGTTGTGTAACTGTGTCCATGGAGAGAAACAGCAGATCAACAAACTCAGTGTGTATAGGCGGAAGAACACATTATGCACAAACAGTGCCAAAAACAGACAGACTGGAGGAAAAATAGCACTCAAAAATGTTGCGCCCAAATTCGTACATTCAACCCATCATAGTTTTGTGTCTTGTTTTTAAACAAAACTCGCACAGTTACTCAAAATAACTTTACCTGCCAATAGCAGTGTGCCTTAGCAGAAGTCTGCTGGCTCTCCTTAAAGGTACAACACTGCTGGGAGACCTTCAGCCACTTCACTGATGATTTTTTTAAGCACCTCATATCTTAACTTCAAAAATCCTGAACGATCCCTTTAAGCGTCGTCTCTTATTGCATATGGGCTGTAGTCACCATATGAGTGTTTCATCCCATGTACCGATTAAATCACTCCAAAGTAACATCTCTCTGCAGCTTCAGTTATTATGGTTTCTAACTCTGTAAATGTTTCCTTCAGGCCGTATGTGAGGAGCTCCGTCGTCTTGCTCCATCAGCTGGTCTCCACCATGACGGTGTGGTGTTTGGCTCTGATGACTTCTGCGCCAGCATAGGTAACTTCTTCACCCCTCACTTTACTTCCTCAGCATTTTGATACAGTCAGAAGACGATTCTTTTTTCATTATCTATTCATTAGGGGAATGTTGCATACAAAAATGGAACCTTTTTCAGCATTGTTTTACAGCATCCATTTCCCTCTATGTTTTAAGTAAGTAAAAAATCATTGAAACAAGGCGGCTTATACGATATTCAAACAGAAAGTTTGAATTTGGGTTTAGATTCAGATGTAGTCACTAAATATTGTTTGTGTCAGTGTCATAAATTCAATTCATTTTGCTCAAATTTGGTTAAGTTGAACTTTTTGAATTCTTAAGCATTAGATTAATATTTACATTTTGTAAATCTCAAGAGTTATTCCAAACCACTCCACCACTGTAAGAGGTGATGAATTCAACAACTTTTTGGTGTTTTTTTTTTTTTTTTTTTTTACTAGCTGCTAGAAGAGCCTAACCTGACACGCCAGATATACAGTTCCATATATCCGCCACGGAATTATTTCACTAATCCATCTGGGGAAGAGTCGTTAGAAAATGATTTCAGGGGCAAAACCTTCAAAAACAACAGCAGCTTGTGTTTGGACAGTTGTTCAGCTTGTCACACTCATCACAGATCAATCCATATCAAGTAATGCTGCTACGTAGCAGCTATACGTAGCGGCTATACGTAGCGGCTATACGTAGCGGCTATATGTTGCGACTAACACCTAACAACCGTTAGCCGTTAGCTTAAACTACCTTAGACAGTTGTCTTACATTAAATTATACCACACATATGTATCATTTAACACTTGAACACTTTGACATGAACCTCATCAAAGACCATCCCTTTAAGTTTTCCTGGTAAACTTCTGAGGAGAGCAGATTTCGCCAAGTATCACTAAATAAACATGATCACCATAGCTAACCGGCATGCCCATGGAGGATTTCCGCACTTCCTGTTGTCGTCATGCCACACTCCACAGCTCCCGCCTCTCTTCCCTTATTGGGCCATGAAGCATTTAGCCGAGTGAAGTCATTGAATGATGGAGGCTGGCGAGACGGATATGCAGGATTTCAGAATCAGGCGGGTCCGTCTGATCTGCAAGGCTAAGAAGAGCCTGTAATAGCTTTACATCTATCCTTCCATTGATTAGTTGAGTTTGACCAAAATACACCACAAAAACTCAGATCTAAGTGAGTATTTGTCCAATTTCAAAATAAAAAATCTTAATAGATTTATTCTAATCCACAGTTTCCTAATGTGTCTGGATTAAGATCTTATTTGAAAATATGATACTAAAAATAAGGCCAGAGTTGTTGTGTAAAAACAAGTCAAACCATCTACCAGTGAAACAAGACAAATTTAACCTGAACAAATTAAACTTTAATTTAAGAGCCTCGCTGAGTCAAGCTTTCCTTCTTTCATTGGCAGATATTTTTTCATCATTACAAGTAATTCAATGCCTTATTTTTTCATCTGGATGTCTTATTGTAATTTAGAATAAGGTATAAAAGAATGACAGGAACAGCATTCACTAATAAGATGTTTTTTTAGGGTTTTCTGAATCGTTGCATAGGAGATGATTTTCAGAGGTGTCGTTTGTTTAGAAGGAGATGAAGATGTGTTTCATTTATCAAGTCTGTGTTTCTCTAAATTGCAATACCTCACATGGTCAGGAAGTACTCTAGTCTGCTAATGTATGTAGAAATATTGAAGTGAATGGAAATAATTCTAGATTTGACTCCTCATTCAAAGAGGAAGAAGCAAATTTGTGACACGAGTTTTTATTCAAGTGTGATTGTTCTCTATCTGACTTTTGATTCATCCGTTCATCTTCATGACCCCATGTCCTCAGAACTTTTTATTTCAGCCTGTCACACTCCAACCTCTCATCTGTTGTGTGTCTGACAAACCCCAATTCCAGTGAAGTTTGGACGCCATGTTAAGTGTAGATTAAAAACAGAATTTAATGATTTGCAAATCTTTTCCAACCTATATTTAATGGAATACACTACAAGGGCAAGATATTTAGAGTTCAAACTGATAAACTTTGTCTTTCACAAATCCTCACTCACTTTAAATTCAATGCCTGCACTATGTTCCAAAGTAGCTGGGACAGGGGTGTGTTTACCACTGTACATCACCTTTACGATAAGTGTTTGTGAACTGTGGACACTCATTGTTAAAGCTCTATAGGTGGGATTCTTTCACATTCTTGCTCGATGTAAGACTTTAGTTGCTCAATAGTCCGGCACTTCATAATAAGTCACGCATTGTCAGTGGGAGACAGGACAGTGTCTGCAGTCTTTTACTCTGAAGCCACGCTGTTTTTGGTGACATGGCATTGTCTTGCTGACATAAGCAGGGACATCCCTGAAAAAGACGTCTCTTGAATGGCTACATGCTGCTCCAAAACCTGTATGTACCTATTAGCATTAATAGAGCCTTCACAGGTGTGCAGGTTACCCATGCCATGGGCACTAGCACACCCCTATACCATCACAGATGCTGTCATAGACCTTTGCTCTGATAACAGTCTGGATGGTCCTTTTCCTCTTTAGCCTGGAGGACGCTACGTCCATGATGTCCAGAAACAGTCTGAAATGTGGACTCAGACCACAGCAGACTTTTCCACTTTGCCTTATTTCATCTCAGATTAGCATGGGCCAAGAGGAGCCGGCAATGTTTCTGGGAGTTCTGGATATTTGTCTTTGCATGGTAGAGTTTGACCTTGCCTTGTAGATGTAGAGATGAACTGTGTTAAGAGATTACAAGTAATTCAATGCCTTATTTTTGCCTATTATTCCCTAAAGTAAGATATTTTCCTCGACTGGTTAAGTGGATGTCTATTAGAGTATGTGTTTTGGATATTTTTGACTTGAAAACAGAGAATCACACTTGCCTGGATCTGATGTTTTCAGTGTACAGAGTCTCAAAGTTCGTAGGTTATTGGTTTTAAACACAGTATTCACATTTTTGTGTTTTTCCTGGAGTGGAGTCCTAAAATTTCTTATCACGTGTTTCCAGCAGTGTCCTCTCCAGATCATTGTGTTGGTTGAGGACCACTGAGGCCCCATCCACACGAAGACAAAAAGCTTAACAGTTTCAGAAACGATTGTCATAAAGACGAAGGTGTCTCAGATAATATGTCCGTCTACATGAAAGCACTCAATACGCATAAAAACTCTGTAAAACACATGCCAGACCTCTAGCGGCGCTGTTACGATATGACGGAAACAAGCGGAAACTTACGCAAAAACAGTGGACATGCGCACTTGCGTCAGAAGTTGTAAACAGAGATTGTGATAAAGTGATCATTAAGTGCTGTAATGTGTCCTCAGTAGTTGTTTGTTCAACTCAGTGGTGATTGAGAAGAAGGAGATTTTGCTGCAACAGGGATAGTAGGGTCCCTAGCTTCATTAGCACATATGCTACACCATACGCCATTGTTGTTGTCGTTGCCGAATGTGGCGCATGCGTGCCATTGAAGATATGAAACTATGACGTAAGCCTATCTGAAAAGTTGCGGAGAGCCAGTAGTCACGGAGCTGCGTATACGGCATTTAAAAATCTTTCCACTCTGGAACCTGGTTTCAAAAATGATCATAGACCCCAAAATGCCGTCTTTGTATGGATGATACACAGATTCAGCAAAAAACTTATTTGTTTAGAACTTGGTTTGTCTTCGTGTGGATGGGGCCTGAAAGCTCCAAATTTCTCCCCACAATTCTCTGTTAAGGTTAGATCTGTCTCTTTTTCCCACTTTTCCTTAAAGAGGACATATCATGCTTGTTTCTCCTTTTCACTATGCCAGACTAGGATGCCTGTAAAGCATTTCTGCCCTCAGTACAAGTCATTTAGTTCCTTCATTGCCCCACAATTGCATTCTCAAAATCCTCATTTTAGGCCATTATCAAGCTCTCGTTGAAACGCTCGGTCTCAAGGATGACCTACAGTTACCTTGCAACGTCACAGCCCTTTGTGCTCTGATTGGTCAGTTCTATCGGGGGTTGAGCCAGCCTGTCCTTCTTCTTCTACTGTATTTTCCGGCAGGCTCAAAGCAGCGACCGCGTATTGAGTCCCCCCACAGGCCAGAGCTGGTAATGAGGGAGTGTGAGCTAGGGAGTTTTATACCCCTGCTGCTGGATGTGTTCCTCGGTGAGGGTTTGGGGCTAACGGACATCACAGAGGAGGAAGCGTTTTATCAGATTACTCCAATAAAAAGAAAGGTACCTTGTGATGTCATGACGTTTGAAATCTCGCGGACATCTCGCAATGACCTATTTTCAGAGGCATCAAATCTCGTTCTAGGATATCAGAAAAAATACAATATCTCATTTTTTGAAAATTAAGGGGGTGTAAAGTCTTGTTTTCAAATTTATTATATTAAGTATCGAATCATGCACCAGCATGATATGTCTCCTTTAATATGTAGGGCTCACATGGTGATATCCTTTACAGAATGAAGCTGGTTTATAATGCTGAATCTTTTGATGATATAATGGATGTCAGGGAGGCTCTTTTTATATCCAGTCATGACACTCCACTGTTTCCGGTAAAGCTGTTCACCTGTATGATGTTCCAAACAGGTGTTTTTGATCATTCCTCAACTTTCTCAGTCTGTTGATACTCCTGTCCCAGCATTTTTGGAAAGTGTTCTGGGCCTCAAATTCAAAATGAGTGAATATTTGAAAAAAACATGAAGTTGATCAGTTGGAGTATTTACTATCTTGTCTTTGTCATGGATATACCTGAATTTAGATTGAAAAGAATTCACAGATCAATGTGTTCTGTTTTTATTTACATTATACACAGCGTCCCATCTTGAAATGGGATCGGGGTTTGTCATGACGTTTTTTTACCTTCCTCTTTCTTCTCCAGGTGCCACACGAACCAAAGATGCTAGGGAGCTCCTTTACGCCAGGCAGAAGGTGGTGGTGACCACCAAAGCGTTCGGGCTGCAGGCCATCGACCTGGTCTACATCGACTACAAAGACGTGGAGGGGCTGAGGCAGCAGGCCAGAGAGGGCGCTCTCATGGGGTTCACAGGTAAGGTTCCTGCTCTGGGGAAAGTCACACTGAGTCCACAAATTTACAGTTCAGTGCAAATCAGCAGGGAGAGAAGGTTACATCTATTTGTGTTGCAGTGATTCAGAAACTTTTCAGTGTTTTGAGAATTCTGAACATTTTGAACGCTCCCCATCCACCACCACAATAACTGACCCACTGGGCACCATCAACCTCACAAACAGACTGTTGTTTAGAAAAGTATATCCACTGATTCTTTCTGAATAAAGTCCAGGTAAGAAATGCCCAACAAACTTTGAAGCCACAGAGTGAAAGGCACAAGGAGGACTCCACCGCTGTGCCATGATCTTCTTCACTGCTGTAGGGCTGGCGGCGAGGTGGTTCAGAAAGTAGCGCACACGCATCACAGCAAGAAGGTTGATGGTTCGATCCCCAAGGCCTAATTGTGTGGAGTTTTCATGTGTGGGTTCCCCCTGCACTCCGGCTTCCTCCCACAGACCAATGCTGCATTCCTTTTTTTTTTTTTTTTTAAATGTATTTTTATGGGAATTTTGTGCCTTTATTGATGGGAGAGAGACAGTGGATAGGCTTGTGAAAGGGGGCGAGAGAGTAGGGGAAGACACTCTGCAAACTGGTCACAGGCGGGACTCGAACCTGGACCGGCCGAAGCAAGTACATGGGGTGCCTGGTTGCTAACCATTCCGCCAAACCAGCACCCAATGCTGCGTTCCTTTAACCTCGGAACTGGAGAGGAAAGTGGGAATGTCGTCATATCGGAGTTATCAGCGTTTCCAGTTACAAAGTCGGAAAAAAAGCGCCTTTCCATAAATCTAAGTTGAACAACACTGAGTATACGGCTGATTTATAGCCATAAACACTAGTCAGCAGTGCAAAAAACCCAGAATATTACAGGGACTTAATAACTGTTTACACTGGACAGCCATCTTCGAGTTCCCAAGTTCCACGTAGGAAATTTCATTGCAGTTGAAATTTCCAACTTGGAACTTGGAAATCCCAACTTCCCAGTACAGCTGGAGCGCAGCACAAAACTCATTAGCTTGATCGGTGATTCTAAATTCAAACTCTAAATGTATGAGTGTAAGAATGAATGGTTTCCGTCTCTCTATGTGGCCCTGCAATTGGTTGGCAACCGTTTCAGGGTGTCTCAGCTGGGATATGCTCCAGCCCTTCAACCCAGGAAGGTATAATCGGTATAGAAAATGAATGGATGACGAACAATGTGGTATTCCAGAGGAAAGTGCTGTACAGTATTAGATCACCGGCTGCCCTGTGTATGTCATAAACGATAAAAGCTGATTTTAATTTAAAATTAATTTGAGCAGATAAAAACAAATCAAAGCTAAAGTCTGTCTCCCAAATAACTCCTGGGTTTCAACCTCATGATTTGACAGTTTGTGACCAGGATTTAAGATTACCAGTTATGTTTACTATTGGTGAAATGTCAGTGTTAGTATGCAGATGTATGCCACTACGTTTTAAGGAGCCTTTTCTGTCCACATATAAATGGGATGTTCTTCTAATTATGCTCCTCGGGGGACCTTGTAGGCTTTACAGGCCACATCAAAAACTTCTGAAAACTTGCAACAAACTGAGCAAATGGCTGGAAATGAGCAGCTACTTAGTGTAAGGTTGAGAGCAGAAATGCTTTTCATTGATAAAGAGACGGTTAAAGAAGTGATTTTACTTTGGCTTAGCAGACTCATAGAGAGCCGAGGCTGATGTAATGGAAATAATTGGAATGCATCATGTTTGTTCCCTCTCTAGATCTTTTCTTCTTCTGTTTCCTCTCTGTGGCACAAAAGCTTATTTTTCTTTCTGTTTCAAACATGGTGGTAAACAGTGGTACACATTACAAAGCATAAGCCTATATGTAGTGTAAGAATAAAATAATAACTTTATTAATATAGTAACTTTGAAGAAGACACTTCTACAGTTATTGACAAAGGAAAAAATAAAACAAACTTTAACAATCATGTCAAAAGGACAGAGAGCATTGTGCATGTGTTTTTAAAGTGTTACTTCGACTCAACTCCTTCGCTTTAAAGTTATTTGCACATTGTTTAATTAGTATCTGCTTTAATTTGTTGTTTGTAATATATGTTATTTATTACAACTTGTGCTGCCGACCTCAACCCAAGTCACAACAGGTCATTTAGCAAATAAATTACCAATGAATTTTAAAAAATGACCCCAAAATTCAAATTAATGAGCAAAAACTAAATGTTAACGCAGAGAAACAACAAGACAAAGGGAATAAAGGTGCTGCAGGTTCTAGGAGAGGGTCAGGATGTGTGATTTTGTGATCTGGCCTAAGATTAATAAAACATCAGGACAGGAAAAAATGTGCAATTAGAAATGAAAGAAACAAAATAAAACAAAACGTCACATCAGTGAAGACAAAGGCCATGATTTGGACATGCATGCAGATTTTCACCTGTAGATTTTGTGACATTTCTGTGATTTTTTTTGGCGTTATAAATTCAGTTCCACGCAAAAATAATCTTTGTGTCAGTGCTGCAGAGCTGGATGCTGTGTGTTGACCAAAGAAAACACAAAAATCCTTCAGAAACGGAACTGCTTCCACATTTCTGGTGTGCCCACGATGAAGGGTTTTTGTGTCCATGTTCGTACCTGCAAGTGTGATTAAATTTAGCAGAGAGGTAGCCCAGGCTTTAACAGTGCTCTGTGTGTGTCTGTAGCCAGGCAACGCTCCCAGAATGTGTGTGTGTGTGTGTGTGTGTGTGTGTGTGTGCCCCGCAGACGGCATGTAACAGACACAGAGGAACAGAAAGCAGGACGGCCTTTTTATCCTAAATTCATTCATTATTCTGTCCCGGCTGCAGACGTATTTGCTCTGGTATTTTCATCCCCTGACAAGTGATCATTTTGAAAATCTGACATGTGTTTACTCTCACTCCCGTTGTCTGCGGACGTGCACACAAGAACAATCCCCACACTCACTAAAAGTTTGATTTTTGGCCATTAATTTTGAAACAGTAAATGGAATGAGCCACTTTTTAATATATCAAGAATAAGGAAGAAGAGCGCCTTTATTTGGCATTGAGAATGCACCGTCCTCGACACGCGCTGCCTGCACTTCACATCATCGAATCATCATGTGGCCGAGCTTCTTGCTGTCTCATACAGCAATTTATTTTCCAGCTGACCTCATTTGCCACCTCGATTCTCTGGTGCCGGAGGTTTTTGGAGCGTCTCTGTGCAGTTTGTGTACTCCTGTGTGTTTGTGTGCGGACTGGCTGGTGTAGCGTGCTTGTTTTATGAATGATTTACATGTTCTGATCTGGACACAGCAGGATGGTGCAAATTCTGTTTGGATCAGGTGCTCCTGATATAAATCCACGTATTGATAAGACAAACTACGTGCACATACTGTATTAAGTGGTTGTTTGTACATGTCATCTATGATGTTTCATTAATCAATTTTTATGTCATATGTAACAGGTTTAAATGCTTTAATCAGGCATAAGGAAGAGGTTAGTAAATACTTATGGTGTCATCTCTAAGCATTGATTATTATTTTTTATTTTTCATTTATAGACACACCCATAAAGGCTTTAAGATAGCTTAGTCAATGTTTAGTTATTCAAGTGAATTGTCTGTAAATGGGGCAAAAACTTAAATCCAAATGATCAGATGAACTATTTAACTTGATTATTACTACACTTGAGTTAATCCAACAAATTTTAAATTTATATCCATCAACAAAGTAAAGAGTTTGAAAATAGAAACACTGAACCTTGTAAATTAGCTAGAAGCACTCCTAACCTGCAAAAAGGCATTTCCAACATTACTGAACAACTTATTGTCCAAAATGTGTAAAACAGACGTATCTCTCTCTTGACAAATCCTTTAGAATATTCCTGATTCCACATTCAGGCTTAGATCACCACCAAATCACTTCTCCTTTGTGCCATGATCAATGTTCCGGAAATTGTCATAAAAATGGGGAAAACTACTTTTTCTCACTTTGTTAACAAATCTTTCAAAAAACTCATAAATCTGCATCCTTGCTTGGATTGTAACCAAAATGATGTAATTTTTTCCTTTCAGCATGACCAACATTTTCTGACATTGTCATCGAATTTGGTGGCTAACTTATGGAGTAATAAAAAGCATAAAGTTTAGTGCTTCAGCAAATTCTTCACCAAAGCTCAAGCTATCCAAGCATTAAAGCTGAATTTAATGCAGACATAATTAAAATAAAGTACATAGCTTGATTTTGAAATGAGTAATTTTACTTTTACTTAATCATATTTTTAGCACAATATCACTCTTTGTTATATCTGCATTTTTTACCAAGGAAAACAAAATGTGACCACATGAATCTCCATTCTGCAGCTGTTTAGTTTTCACAAACAAACAATGTTCGGAGGAGTGAGAACACATAACATCCAAAACTAGTGCTCACATGTCACTGCAGCAAAAAGGTGTTTTCAACTAATGGGATAATCAGAGCTCCATCCTCTCCTGTTTTTGTAACTACAAATATGATCCTATAGTTTCTGCGATAATGACGCTGGTGGTAACTCGTCAGTGCATATTTTATAACTTATTATTATACTTATTTTATAACTATTCATAAGTTAAATAACTGTCAAAGCTCTATTAATTTGCTCTATAGATCAGTCGTGTTGTATTTGTCGATGCATTACTTTAGTACAAACCAAGTAATTATATATTTCGTATTTGTACAAACACCACTTATCATGCTTTTAAATAAGAAGTAAAGTCTTTACAAATGCCTGACTAATAGTCAATTGTGTAACAAAAACATACCTTTATTTCAGGTGATGACCATCATGATTACTTCGCATGTTTTTGACAATAAAATAAACAAAATCTTTTTCCCCTCGTGAGATCGGTCAACATTTATGTAATGCACCGCTGCATTAATCAAACACTTATTGCTGAGATTATAAAATACATGTTAATTAACCATGTTTCATAGATGACAAGTTAAGTTTTTACTTAATGCTTTTGTATGCTTTTAAAATTTTTGCCTAAAGTATTACCCATATGCATGTAATACAGTGATTTATTTCACTGGTTTGCATGGCTTTGACAATCAAAATATACAAGGAGGTATTTTGCCTCCTTGTATATTTTGAGAGGTATTTTGAGAACAAAATCTCTGCTTTCAGGCAAAAATGCACACACGTTCTGTTTTTTTTATCACAACATAAAAAACTACAAATGTTATGCAGAATGAGTTGTCTCGGAGCATCATATATCATATTTATGCCTTCTGCATGATGAGTTAACTGCTTTTCAATATTTTTAAAGCTTAATAAAGTATAGGTATTGTGTAATTAGGTAGTTGTGATTTGTAGTTATTAATATTTTTCTTGGATTTGAACTTTAAGGGTTTGCTTTCCTTGTTTTCTCTTTTTTGCTTCGAGGATTATCGATCAGGAGTTAATATAATTTAGTAATCCATCAGTGAATTTTGACTATGTTAAAAATGCTTCATAGGTAACAAACCAGCAATACAGTAACTATAAATCTGTGCATGAATAACATTTAGATAATTAATTATACTTTAAAGATGATTTATAACGCTTTTACTAACGCTCTGTTAATGCAGCAACAAAGCATTTATATCTGTGATTATAAATTGTTTTTCAAATTATCATGCTTTCGATGACAAGACAAGCTCATATTTTTTGTGCTTTACATGGTGTGTTAGTTGCATGAAGCAGCATGCTTTTAGAAGTATTGTACTTTATATTTATTAGGTTAAATGTTTTTAAATCAAATTTTTTCCTTAGAGGAAGAGATCAACACAAAATTTAAAGTGTTTTTGAAAACAAAACTTCGAACAGCTTTTTTTTATAAAGGACTATTTTTATTATATATATATATTGTGTATATGCTCTCTGTATGACGAGTTCTCTGCTTTAAATACTTTTAAAGCTTCATAGGGTGTAGATATAGTGTAGTTATTTTTGTTGCTCATGTATTTGCAGTTTCAGGGTTTGTGTTGTTTGCACTCGTTCTGCTTTGAGCAACAGCAATAATACATAATGATAAAGTAAATAATAAATGCTTCATAGATGTATGATTTGGTGTCTTGCCTAAACATCAATAAAGTGATTTTAAATCTGACATATGAATAACTGATTGTGCTTTCAAGTTGACGTGTAAAGCTCTTACTAGTGCTTTAATAATGCATTAATAAAGCCTTTACAATGGATTATAAAGACAATAAAATAGACTTTTAGTAGTTTTCCGGTGATAAGTCCCCTTTATACTGATGCTCCATATTGTGTCCTTTCTGCATATGCAGGGTTACTCCTGTATTTTTAATTTAGATATTTGTGTCCCCTGCTTTGGCGGTCAGAGAGAGCACAGAGACATTTTGTCCTCAGAAGCTAAAAGGTGTACGGGAGAATTAACGGCCGCAGCTGCTTGATGAAATAAATGCTCTGATTTGATATGGAACAGAACCAGTCCAAGCGCTGGATTAGTGGCTTACAAGCCGTGGGCACTCTCTATAATCTTAGTTAGTGGCTATTACTGGCCCGGGTGTGCTTAAGCAATAATGCGGTGCAGCCAAAAGCCTCTACCTGTGCAGTAATTGACCTTGGCAGTGCCTAAGCCGCAACCAGCACCCATTAGAGCAGAACACACTGGTCGAAACAAACACCCAGTGATTCTGCGAGGTGAGCAGGTCAGGGTGACGACAGGAGGGGGATTCATATATCTCTGGGTGTATTTATGGCTGATTTTACTTTACATGCTCCTTGTTTTAGGGGCTGGATGATACACGTTGCTGTGGAGACTCAATAATCCCTCAGATAGAGAAATGCTTCCACAAAATTCTCTGCTTTTCAGGGTCCACATTTCACTCCCATCCCCGGGACCCTGCCCATCATTCGCCTGAGAGCACTTTGCTAAATAGCAGCCCTCCAATGAGACGGCAGCACCACATGGCAGGCCGGGATTGGCTGCAGGGCATGAATGATGCATTTTGGGGGAACCAATGGGTTGTAACTGAGGGCACCTGAGTCACCCCGTCTGTCTCTGTCATTCTGCTGCTGTCCTACACACCAACATGACAGACATACACAGGGAGACACGCAGTCTTTTAGCCTGCAGATTTGGGAACAGGCAGCCATGTCTCCAAGAGCAGGAGGAGGAAAACAGGTGGTCCTGGAGGGGGAGCGGGCTCTGGATGCCTTCATCTCAAATACAGACAGAAACATACAGAAGTGAAACACAGTAAGGTCAGTTTATTAAACAGAGTCACAGTTATAATGGCCTATAAGACAGACAATACTTTAATTTTAAAGAATGAGCTTCAGCTGTTTCAGTTTGCAAGTGGATTATGTGGCAAATACCATAAATACTGCTGCAGTTGAGCGATGGCTCTCAGTTGCTGTCTTGTTATGCCCTTCCCTTAAAATTGATATGATAATGATTAATTTAACGGTTGAATTGAGATTTTTCTAAATGCATTCAATTCTGTGTGAATTCTGATTTCTTCAGTAAGTATTAGTGTGCAAACACAGAAATCATGGGTATTTATTTGACCTTGTTTTATCCACATGTAAATTATATTTAATATTTAACTCTCATTCCAGGCCTGGAAATTGTAGCCTGAAAGTGTAATCCCATGCTTGCACCTGATTTCACTTGATTTTGACGTTTTCATCCATATTTTTCCCTCTTTAAGAACAAAAATGCAGTGGATAGTTATAAAATAAATGAATATTTGCCTTCATTATATGAAAAATATGTCACAAATTTCCTTCTCAGAGTTAAAGAGCAAGATGTAACATTTTAATCAGAGGCAGTTTGGACACAGGCAGCCTCATTTTTACGTCAATACTAAAAGCAGCACTGCTTCTTCAAACTAAAAAGCATTAATAGGCATGAAAAATGAGCAACTGTTCAAGTCAAAGGTAAAATTTTCTTCATTTTTAGTTTTTAAATCTATTTCAACAAGTAATTTGAGTAAATTATTACACTGATTTATTGCAGCTACTCACAGCAAATTTCTTAGAGTCCAGAGCCACAATCTTGTTTTTTTCCCAAATAAAGGTTTTAAAACTAAACATTATAATGATTTTTAAAAAGCCAACAAAACTGTTGTCACACAGCCCATACTGATTTTTACATGAGTCCAACCCCTGACAACCAATCACAGAGCAGAAGTTTGATTGGCACGTGGGCTGGCCAGTCAGAATTCCAGGGGGCCTAAGACCCACTTTTTAGCTACAGCCCTGTCCAGACAAGTCGACCGCAACAGATCAAGATATATATGTATGGAAAGATAGCAAAACAGCCTGATGCGATAAAATTAAAATGTGTTATAAATACATTTAAATCAAAATCCCCTTGTTTTTGAAGAGGTCCAGTGCTGAGGCCTCATTGAGAGATGCTTAGCATTAAAGTAATTAATAAATGATCAAATGTAAATGTGTGGACTAAAAATGTGTTTGAGAAATGTTTATGTGGTCAGAAGTAGATGTGCATGAATAAAGAAGGATATTATATAAACATAACATGTTTGAATTGATGTATAAATGGACAGAAATATAAATGATAAACAGAAGTTTGTGTGCATAGATGAAAGAAGTAAATAACAAAAAGCTTAACAGGACTGAAGTTTCAAGAAACAGATTTTTTTTTTTAAAAGTGGACCAGCACAAAGTAATCAATCCATAAACAGAAGAATAAATGCAGGCATCCACGTCTGGATTTGGATCACCTTCAAAATCTAATTGATTGTTCCTCAGCCCATTTCTGATCCATCCTGAAGGAATAATCAAATTCTGTTCATACTTTTTTGAGATTTTCCATTAAAAAAAAACAAAAAAAAATTAAAAAAAAACGATTGCCAGCGTTACACTCAAAACTCCAACAAGCCCACTAGACTTATTCTAATCCACAATGCCCTTACATGTCTGGATTAAGGTCTTAATCGATGATGTAAAAACTTAGAATAAGGCCTGAGTTGCTTGTAATAATGAGCTAATTAATGTGCAAATAAGACAAAACAAGTTTAACTTGAACAGATATTGAGCCTTAATTTAAGAGCCTCCCTGAGTCAAACTTTCCTCGTTTCATTGCAGATATTTTCTCTTCATACAAGCAACTCAATGCCTTATTTTTGCCTTTCAATCCTTAAAGTATGATATTTATCTTGACTGGTTAAGTGAATGTGGATTTGAATTCATGTTTTGGGTGTTTGACTTGGAAATAGACAATCTTCCTGAGATCTGAGTTTTGCAGTGCTGCTGCACACTGATTGATAACTAACAGAAACATCAACAGTCAGAGGGTGAATGGGTAGATGTGAGCGCTGTGTCAGCTCAAGTCCATTTAACCGAGGTGTTTACTAAATAAATAACCAGGTGTAGACGTGCAGCATAAATAAACAGGAGAATGCGTGTGTGTGTCATAAATAAATGAAGAAGAGGGAATGTTTGTGATGAAAAGACAGGAGCAGGTGTCTGTGTGGAGAAAATGAGGGTTCACAGATTTACTTCAATTGCAAACGATATAGTGAGCGAATCATCATGAAATAGAAGATTGAGCACACATCCACTCTGTTCCACGTCTGCAGCGTGGCCTTGGGCAGTCCTCGGGCTCAGAGAGGAAAAACCCCACTGCTGGATTCACTGAAAAACACACAAGCATCTGAAGGGCTAGAAAAAAAAATCCACCCTTCGACTCAAACTCGTTTCACATGAACAGAATCTCTGACTGTAAGACGGAAAGGAAAGAAGCAGCAAATGTTTTGATCACTGAGTCGTTGTTTTGACAGTTTTTAACCAGTGAGCACTGGAATTTATCTGCTGACTTCACTTAGAATGTTTTATGTAAGGGTGTTTTTAAGGTGGAGAAAACACCTGTTGAAGCAGAGCAGCCGTCTGTTTGTCCCTTCAGACTGATCTCTGACACAAAACACACTTTAGTGATTTGGTAATGCTGTCTTCACTGCAGTGGAACGGAGCTTTAGGTGGCTTATATTTGTGTTCAATGCAATGTTAAAAATAAGGTCTGCTTTTGACTATCAGTGCTGGCTCAAACACAGTTTATAAGACACAAATATATATTGATTAAGTGTTAAAACTGTATAAATGTTAGAATAACAGAAGTGGACAGTGTGTACAACAGGGTGGCATTAATTTTCGATGATGTTCAAGTTGAGTAACAGTGTGTTCACATTATGCAGAATGAATAAAAACCCTTAAAACTCTTATTTTATGTGTTTTATAGATCCTTTAAAAAGTCTCGATGAGTTTTAAATTTGACATTTTTAATTGAAGTCCTTAGAGGAGAGCTTAAATTTGATGGCACTGTGGTTGGATCGGTTTTTGTTACATTTATTTTCTTATTTTAAGGGAAACAACAGAAGAGCTAATAAAATGTAAAATAGAAATTAATTTATTTAAAAGGGGCATTTTGATGAACATATCAATGTCATATGCCATAATAAGCCAAAAGGCTACTTTACGTCTATTGTCCCTCTAAGGGAAGACACCAAATTATTTGAATCCTGCATTTTAGTATTATTATTATTTGTCAAAATCAGAATTGGAAAGACTTTTTTTTCCCCAAGGGGAAATCGAAACTGTTTCCGTGGCTCTTATAAACAGTATAGCAGTAGGAATATAAAATAAAGACATTAAAATAGGTAAGAGTGTAACACTTAAATAAAATGAAAAATTAAGTAGGCAGGTTGCAACATGTAGAATCTTTAAGCAATATTAACTTCCTAATGAAGGAAAAACAGGTAAATTAAGCAGAAGTTAGACTATAAAAAAGTCCAAGAAAATTCACACTATCAACATTAACAATATTTACAATATAAATATTAAAATGACAGAGCTGTTTGTCCAACAGTCAATCTTGACAGTAAGAGTATTGCAGTGTGTATTACCTTTGAGAAAAGTATAAGTTTGATTTTTGGTTTGATTTAAGTTTCTTAAATAGATGTTTAAAAAACAATGCTTCAGGACCACAAACCTCCACCAAGGTATTTCCAATGTAGTCGAGCAAGTTATTGTCACAAATGTGGAAAATCGTCGTATTGTATTACGTCGTATTGTCGTATTTGTCACAAATGTGGAAAAAAAGTTGTTTTCCCTGAATTGGCCTTCGGATTTCGATTTCCTCTTCTTTGTACTATGACCAACATTTTCTAAACATTTCAATAAAATCCGTTCATAACTTCTTGAGTTATCAAAGTTCACAGACCAAAATTTTCCAGCTCCCTTTCAGCACCACAAAAAGCTCATTTAGATTCTTCCCTGAAAAAATGAGTCTAAGTCTGAAGAAATTTTAATTAAATTAACCTCCATTAAGTACAGAGTCAAACATATCGCCACGCTCTGTGAGGATGGGAAACAACTTTTTGCCACAGTTGCAAAGATAGTAACAGTACAGTGTTGATTTGTTTACTAATTATTTTCGGCATAGTATTCGTCAACAGCCTTTTTCCCCTAATGAACACTAGACAGTAACTAATAAAAACAGGTGCACATGGACAAAGACTAAAACTAAATGAGCTGACATTATTATCAACAAATAAAAACTAGACTAAAATGTTTGATCGAGACTTAATAAAGTCAGTCCTATTTTGGTCATGTAGAAAGAATAAACAAGTTAGGAATATATCCAACCACAGCTACTTTGGTTGTGTGGAAAGGTTGGATGAGTTCAGAGGGACATCCAATCACAGCTGCCCTAGCTTGGCGGTGATTGGATAAACTGGGGAGTGATCCAATCAGAGCTGTTCTCTTTATAAATTGATATATTCATGTAGAGCAGGATGCTATACCAGGTAGCCCAAATAAAGGTGACTGCATTTCACAGAAAAGTTCAATCTGTTTCTGTTAATTTATACATTCAAACTTTACCAGCATTCACTTTACACTTTATATTTTAATCGACTAAACCAGACTAAAATTAAAACAATTTCAATGGCCACGTCATCACGAAAACTAAAGGATATTTCAGGCAAAAGAATAAAACTCAAACCAAAAGAAAAACTGCTACACTGCTGTACGGACTGTAATTTTAGGTTGTCCTATATTTCACTCTGCTCTGAGTTCAAAATGACTGGTCACCTCTTCGCTAACCAAAGTTCCTGGTCCCTGGACTAAAGGCTCTGTGGGGTGATTGTTCCAGCCTGCGTACAGGTTCTGGTCCCTGGACTAAATTCTCTGTGGGGTGATTGTTCCGGCCTGCGTACAGGTTCTGGTCCCTGGACTAAGTCCCCTTGGGGTGATTGTTCCAGCCTTCGAACAGGTTCTGGTCCCTGGACTAAAGTCTCTTTGGGGTGATTGTTTCAGCCTTTGAACAGGTTCTAGTCCCTGGACTAAAGTCTCTTTGGGGTGATTGTTCCAGCCTTCGAACAGGTTCTGGTCCCTGGACTAAAGTCTCTTTGGGGTGATTGTTCCAGCCTTTGAACAGGTTCTAGTCCCTGGACTAAAGTCTCTGCGGGGTGATTGTTCCAGCCTTGAACAGGTTCTGGTCCCTGGACAAAAGTCTCTGCAGGTTGATTGTTCCAGCCTTCGAACTGGTTCTGGTCCCTGGACTAAAGTCTCTGCGGGGTGATTGTTCCAGCCTGCGTACAGGTTCTGGGCCCTGGTCTAAAGTCTCTGCGGGGTGATTGTTCCAGCCTTCGTACAGTCCAGCCTGGTGATTGTGTAACTGCAGTGTGTGTTTCTCTGGGGTTAACTGGGGTGAGCCGAGCTGGATGAAGGGGAGTGGGCTCTCTCCTCCCCCTCTACTCTCCTCTACTGTCCTCCTTTTCCTCTTCTCCTCTCCTCTAAAATATTTCTCCTTCCTTTTTTTTTATGTTGTTGCCCATGTAGCCTGTCCGTCGCCCGCCCGCCTGCTCGTCCACCTTGAAGGATTTGCCGTGGTGGACACAGCTAAGCCCCCAAAAGTGTGGAGTTCCTGCTGCCTCTGCCGTTCTCTGCAGACGCTTCATAACCTTAACTTATCGCTACAAGTTTGATCTGCCAATGTACACGGGATTATGTCTGCGGCGTTAGCCCACATTTAACGGGGAGGGAGTGGGAGTCGTGGGGGGGGGGGGCAGGCGGATGGGCGAATGGGGTGGGTGGGTGAGGGCCGTGTCAGACGGAGCTTTAACTCCATGTTAAGCTTGTGTTTTAGGCCGATGTGGTGATTGGTGCGCCGATGAAACACAATCACAGAAACGGTCGACAGAGAGGGGATCTATTCAGGATTTCCTTCATATTTACGGCTCCATTGAGGAAGATTCTGTGCTCAGATGCATGAGAAACTTGGACTTTAATTGTCATACTTAATTGACATTTATATTTTGTTATTAAAAGTGGGTCAGTTGGCTGTTTAATGGTTAAAATAGAGCTTGTACTCTGCAGTATAAAATGAGTATAAATCAAAGTTTGTGCTTGATATCACAGATGCAGGAAGACAAATGGGGCTTCATAATCCTTAATTATTTTTTCAGTTTTTACAACACTTTTTGATATGAATAACAGCCTGACTTGTCTACAGTTGATCTTTTTATACAGCAATCATTCCAGCAATTTAAGCGTTATTTATTTGCCTCTTTGTCATGTATTTATAACATTTTAGATGCTTTCTTAACCGTTCCAAGAGTGTATGTGTAATTTGTGTGTAGTTTCCCAGCATCCTGCTCTCCTGTGTTGGTTAACAACATGGTACAAACTAACATTTAAATCAGAATTTAGTTTAATTGAAAAGGTTATTACACTCACAATAAAGGAATTTGGCTAATTTTAGAGGTAGAATAAAGAATTTGAGGGCTATAGGATAGGGCTGCCTTGGAGTGAGGTTCATTTATTGATATAACAAAGCTAACAGAAGATTCCAGCCTCACTACTAAATAATTATTATTATTATTATTAATTTATATTCCCATCAGTTCTCATTTGTATCAGTGCTTCCTGAATGGCACTAATGTGCCACAAGGCACGTTTAGGTTTGCTTTGGGAATTAGTGCAACTATTACGACTAAAACTGCCCTAAAACTGATGAATGGGCTTTTAATCTACGCTCTCAGTTCCTAATGTGTAATAACATCCATGCACGGTTTGATTTCTTCTTCTGCAGTTAATGGAATCAGAGCGAAGGAGGATAAAAATAATTGCAGTCTCTCCCAGTTATTATTTACCATGTTACTTAATGTGCTGCTTGATTCACGTCTGAAAATATTGCAGATAACTTCAAAAATAATTGTGATGATCAAACCAGGTCGTCCCTGGAGTGCTACAGTCGAGAGTGTTGGTGTCAGAAACAGATGATCAGGAGCTCAAGTGTTCAAATAAGTAAGACCAAAATGAGTCACAACTGGAAAAGTATTGTTCACACATCATTTTGCATAAATAAAATGCAATAATAAATGTAATTAGAACTATATTTATTGATTTGGATATTAGTTGGAGCATCTTGTCCTCCTGGAATCCACATATTAAAACACAATCCTCACAGCACATCAAATTCAAATGTTATCAAAAATACTTTAAATTAGTTAATGTATAAAAGAAATTAAAAGACAATTTAACAAGAGAACTAAGTAGAAAATACAAAAAATGAAAAAAGAAGACTTGCTGATGATCACAGAGAGTCTCTCAGATGCTGATAGACCAGGATATATGTACAGAGATTAAGAAATTTATTTGACCACCATCCAATGTAAGGTTTATGCTTTAAAGTAACAGCATTGTTAATTAACAAAATCATGTTTCATGTTTCTATTATAGTTAATACACCAGTGTGTAAAAGCTCTTCAACTGAAATTATATTTTCTGCATAGTGTTTATTGTTATCCATGAATTTTCATTTTTACTGTTCTATAAAAAATACAGAAAAAAAGTAAATAACATTATTTCTTCATTAATATGTCAAATTGTATTTTTTTTTACCTGCATTCATGAACGTAAAATGAGTTTTAATGGTCGAATGCTCTGCTTGTTTAATGTAATAACAAGAACATTTTCAGTTTTAAAATAAGTTTTTAAAGATTCTAAAATAATCTGGGTTTTTGACGGGTGATCTTGTGAATTTGTTAAGCACTGTATATATATAAATTTATATGGATCTGAAGTAATTGTATTTATGTTTCAACATTAAAAAGTACATATTAATGAAGCAGAAGCTTCAGTTAATTTTAAAGATATTTACAAGATTATGCATTTAATTAATCAGTTGACAAACCATTAGGAGATTCTAGATGGCATTAAATATTTCTTCAACCTCTTTTTTTAAAATAATTTCCCTTGTCAAACTTGTGAAGTCTGATGGAAGTTATTGCATATTTCCAGGGCTCTAAACGAAACAGCATTTTCTCCATCAGCTGGCCTCCTTTACTTTATTTCTCTGACAGATTTGTTGATATTCCACGTGTTAATAGTGGGTTGTCAGATTTTAGTTTGTATTAAGGGGTTGAAAAATGTATATTTCTGGATGATACTGTGGAGCAGTGGTCATCTGAAGGCAAGTCCAGGCACATCTCACAGTTATCAGAAAATGTTTAACAAACAAAAAACACTGAGATTTTTGCTACTAGTAGAAATGTATCCAGTATATAGAGTTATTTTTTTCTGTTACTTCAGTTAATTCACCTTCTTTTTAATTAACTGTTACATATCAGGCTTAAATGTTTGTCAATGAATTTATGGAATTCAGCAACATTTTAACACATTTCTTCATCCAATGATTATTCATCGTGATATATTAGATAAATATATGGGTTCACCCAAATTAAATCCCATAAAATCAGGGAAAGAACGATGACAACAGTACAATGATGACGTGGTTAATGTTTCAAAAATCAGGGTAAAAGAGAGAGAGAGATGCGAACTCATTAAATCATTGCAAAGTATAAGTTGACAACTCCATGACTAAATCAACAATGAGAACAAATTAAGACTTCAGTAAATGAATAAATATGTTTGTTCAAATACTGTCACGGCTTCTTCAGCTCAGTTACAGCAACAGGAACGAGCTGTTCATATTTCATTAGGTGTTTGCTGGTAGAAGTGAGCATAGAAAAGGTGCCCTAACACAAATAAAGAGGATATTTTGGGCTTTAATATGGCGGGCAGTGAGGTTTTAGCTTCTTCGGTGTTTTTAGCACAAAACGTCTGAAAAGTCCACAGTCAGACATACTGAAGAGGCTGTTTTGTGTGAATGAAATGATGGTTTGCCTTTGAAATTTTGTCCTAATCAGGTTGAGCCCTGAATTTAAAAAAGGATTTCTAAATCAGCAGGATGAACAAAGTACCATGATGCATCACTTTATGGGTGAAGCATTAAAAAGCAGATTTCTTAAACTTTGCGGTTTGTTCTGGAGACTGAAATTTAAAATTTGACCAACAGATTATTAACTCTTGAAGTCATGATTTTTGTTTGTCATTTATAATTTTTTTTGTCAGATAGAAGAATGCATTTGCTAGATTAGAAGTAGGTTAATATGTATAAATGATAACCAATGAAAAGTTCCTATTAATTGTGTTTTTGCAGTCTGTTTGAGCAGGTAGATCTAGCCTATCTCATTTGCATCATTGGTGATATTTGCTTGAAAAAAGTTGGTGACCTCTGCTATTAAACATGCCGTAAAAACAAAGCAAAGCCTGTACCAAGGTATTTCTGATACTATTTGCTCTGTGTTGTGATGTTAAGAGTCCTGACAAAATTCCAGGCTATGCTTCCTCAATTGTATGACCTCTGAAATGTCATCCAGATCCATTTTTGATTATGAGCACAATGTTTAAGATTTGTTTTAATAAATTCCTGGATCTGAATCTGGAATTCAGATTGTCACAGATTAAAGAGCTTCTCCCTTGTTCCATGACCGACATTTTTTTTTACAAATATCATGAGAATCTGCTTAGAACTTGTTGAGGAATTGGAAAAAATGTTGAAAACTGCCCCTATCTTGCAATGTTGGCAAATCGGTAAAACACATTCTGGATCTGCATCTGTAGTTGTATCGTTTTACTGTCATGATTGAATTTAAAATGGTTTCTTAAGATTATGACTTTTTCATCTTGTAAATTAGACCAGTGGGCCCCAAAATGGAGTCATGTGATGCCTTATACAAAACAAAATAAAACAAAACAAACAAGCATTATCCATTGCTGGAAAAAAGCACAGACTTTAAGTTCTTTGAGAATTCAAACCTCCACCGAACATGTCCCACATTGTCAGGTGTGGGGAAATGCCATATCTTGCACTGTTAACAAATACTTAACATTCTAGATACACATCCATAATCAGATCACAACCAACATCTTGTGTTTACTTTGTTGTGCCATGACCAATATTACCTGAGGATGTCGTGAAAATCATTCAAAAACTCATTCAGTCATAATTGAAAATGTGGAAAATTGCCCTATCTTGCAATGTTAAGAAATCACAAAATTCCTGAATCCACGTCCAAATTAAGACCACCACTAAAGCCAAACCTGCTCCATGTGAAATGACCAACATTCCCTGTAAATGTTGTCAAAATTCTGTGCAGAACTGATTGAGTTAGTAAAGTTTCAGGAAACTGCGCTGTCTTGCAATGTTAAGAAATCATAAAATTCCTGGTTCCACATCTGTCATCTAATCACCACCAAAATTATATATTTTCGTCCTTGCACCATAATCAGTGTTACCTTAAAATGTCATGACAATTTACCAATGACCTGTTGAGTTATGAGTGAATATGTGGAAAACTGCTGTATCTTACAATGTGAAGAAATTGTTGAAAAAATTACAGGATTTACATCTGGATTCCGATCATCACCAAAATCAAATCAATTGAACAATATGCCACTATCAACATCCCCTGAAAATATAGTGGCAGTCTGCTGCAAACTAAAATTACCATGTCTTGCAATGTTAGCAAATACTTGAAATAGGCCTGTCACGATCATCAATAAATCAATTAACCGCACGATAAATAAAAACCTCATCGGTAAGTTTGCCAGCTTTGATATATTGACACGTGCATGCATGTTTGTTTTCCTCCTCTCTTTCTACCAAAGTGGCTGAATGAGAAGATGGTTCACTCTGAGCAACTGTCTCAACACCGGGGTGCGTTGGTTCTATATCAGATTTAGCGGAGTGAGCATCTGTCACTCATTGAATCTTTGGGGGAGAGGCGAGCTGTTCGCGTGTAAACACAGAGAGAAGTGAAGTGAGTGTTGTGAGGAGTAATGAGGAAACAAATACAAATTTGAATGATGGCACAAAAGTGCGGTTCTTAAGCCGGCTGCCACAGACCCAGTGTGGGAATATTTTGGTTTTAAACAGAATGAACAAGGTGTGGGCTCATGAACACCTACAAGCCAATATGTCGCTTTTGTTTGAAAGGAGTGGTGAGGAAGAAGGGAAGATGCAGTGGAGCCTTTGTCCTGACAGTCAGCGCTTACTGAGGCGTTTGGTCGGCAAAGGAAATATAAATAAAAGCACAAAATGGTGCGCGCTCACAGGCAGTGTCATTCTCTACATTGCAAAAGAAATGCAGCCCACAATACAACTGAAAAGACAGTATTTCTGGAAATGTTACAAATGTTTGACAGAGAGTTCGAAATGACTGGGAGAAAGTACATGTCACAAACAATTCAGTAACTGTATAAACTCCATTTTATTTATTGTTTTTATTGTTGTGTGTGTTTTTATTTGAGTTTTAGTTTTCTTTACAGAGACAGGGTCTACTTTTTATTGTTTTTGAATAGTATAGTTCTTTTTATTTACATGCAATTTTTCTCTAAAAGAGAGTCCATTTCATTTTCATTTGTTTTTTTTTCTCTTTTTTGTTTGTTAAATTTATTATATTATTTTCTCTATTTATTTTATTTAAAAGGTCTTGACCTTCCAATTACAGTTAAATACTCTTAAGATTCAAAATAATATTCACAATAATATCGTTTATCGCAATGAGTTTTTGGAAAATTATCGTCCAGCAAAATTTGTTATCGTGACAGGACTAACTTAAAATAATTTCCTTCATCAGCGTCCCTAATTGGATCACCACCAGCACCAATACCTATAGTGCTTTATTGTTTACTTTTATTATTGAAGTTTGATTATTTTCTCAAGATCGAGACTTTTTATTTTGGTTAACTATACCGATGTTTCCCAGAGTGGAGTCGTGAGATACCTTCCAACAACATTTTTTTTCCCACCTTGATCCATGACCAACAATGCCTGAAAATGTCATGCAAGTCCTGTTTAAACTTACTGAGTTATAAGTGAAAATTGCCCTATACTGCACTGTTAAGAGATCATTGATGAAATTCCTGGATCCACATCCAAATTAAGACCACGGCTAAAGCCACATCTCTTATCTCATGTGATATGACCAAAATTCCCTTTAAGTAATGTTGAAGTTCTGAGCAGAACTTATTGAGTTATTAGCGAAACTGCAGAAAACTGCCCCATCTTGCAGTGTTAAGAAGTAATTCGGAAAATATCTGGATCCACATCCATAATTAGATCACCACCAAAATCTGACCAACATTACCTGAAAATGTTGTGAAAATCTACTGAGCACTTGTTGAGTCATTAGTGTAAATACTGAAAATTGCTGTATCTTACAAGAAATCGTTAAAAAATTACAGGATACACATTCGGATTCAGATTTTTACCATTTTCCAAGCAATTGAACCTTGTACCATGACCAACATTCCCCAAAAAAAGTCATTACAATCTGTTTAGAACTTGCTATTAGTGAAAATGTGGTATCCTGTCCTATCTCGTAAAGTTATTACTACCTTTAAAAAATACCCTGATCCACGTCCAGATTGAGATCATTACCAAACCCTACTAACTTCTTCCTAGTGCCACAACAATCCAAATCTGTTGATAACTTGTTGAGTTTTCCTGCTCACAGTCCATCAAACAAAGAAACAACACTGTCTAAATCACAACCTCCTTGGCGGAGGTAAAAATGCAATAATAGGGATTAGTGTTAGAAATGCAGTGAAATCACAGTATACCGTGTCATTGGCTCCTCATTGAAGTCGAGTAACTCCTTTGATTTTTGTCCTGCTAGTTCTGTGCCGCTGTTTCCCGTTGCTTTAACTGAAAATGTTGAAACAATGAAAAACAAAAGAAAAAAGCTGGACGGGTTTGTCACAATCAAGGCAGGTAATTGGCACAAACTCTGTTATTGATAGCTCTGTGCCAACAAGTAAAAACATTGCTTTTAACTCAAGTAGCTCCGTTATTTAATTTTATTTGGAGCCAAAGCCTGCCTGCTGTTATCATTAGCATATTTCACTTTTCCTTTCTTTTTCCCCGCCTGCGCCGGCCTCGTGTTTTTAGGTAAGCAGGTGATCCACCCGGGGCAGGTCCAGGCTGTGCAGGAGGAGTTTTCCCCGAGTCCAGAGAGGGTGGAGTGGGCCAAAGAGCTCATCGCTGCTTTTGACCAGCACCAAAAGGAGGGAAAGGTAACACTCGCATCCAACGAAATATCAACCACCAGGTTTAACAGGTTAGAAAATAATCATAGACTCAGTTTGAATCCGCTGTTTTCATCTCACTCTGCTAAACAAAGTCGCTCCTTGCTGGGACGAATCAGAAATTTAGCCAGAACTGTTTAGCTGAAGAGCAGTTTGAACAACACGGCTTTGTTTTATTGCAAATCTACATTTGATGCAAATGAAAGGAGAATTTAAAAGCAAATTCTCGACTTTACTCGCTTCCTTATGAGCCAGGATAAATGTTCAAAGTTTGATTATGTAGATTTTTCTCTTTGTTAATTAACTTTAATTTATCTCCAAGTAAAGCTCACTCATTCTTACTGCTGTCTTAGTTCATTTTGTCACCTATAGCTTGTGTATTTTTTGTATGAATACTTTAGCGTTTATAAGCTAACTCTTCAGGCTTTCTCCCATGAACTGTGACAGCATTTGAGAGGAAAGAGGCACAGGGTTGGATCATCCTGCTTGACTTTGTAGCACAAGTTTATTTTTATGTTTCTACTCTTTAGACCCTATTTATTCTGTAAAGATGCCTATATTTTATTTGTTTATTTCGAACATATAACAACAAAAATATATACAACCCAAAAAAAATAAGTAAGAGGAAATAATAAGAAAACAGATAACTAATTTATAATAATCATCAGAAGTTACAATGTACATGCTCGAAAAGGAGTAGGAAAACTTATCTGGTCCTACCCCTTATTCCCTGTTACATATTTGACTTGTATTCAACATATGTTCTCCAATAGACTTGTCATGAAAGGAAATTACATGGACTTATGAAATCTATTTAAACATTCACCTACCTATTTTTATACACATATAAATACCTCTCTACCTATCTGATTTCCTATCCATATATACTTGAACACCACACCTTTATGTACACCTATATACATGAAAATATCTTTAAATTCATATATAAATTTACATATCCATGCATTGTGTATGCATACATGTCTGTATGCATACTTTCCTTTGCACACACACACACACACGAGTATCTTGTTTTGTTTTGCTTTTTTGGTTTGTTTGTTTTTCTTAGTATTAAAGCACTTTGTTGACTACACTCAAGACTTGTTGTTCCCCCTTGAGATTCCTGTATTTCTCCAATATGACTGATTTAAATTTCTTTTTGAACTGAATTAAGTTTCTGCTCTGCTTCAAATCATCATCTAGACTGTTCCATATTTTGACTCCTATATAATAATGTGTATGTTTTAAACATCTTATTTGATGCTCTGTCTTAATAACACATGATCTTGAAGTGCATGAAACATTATCCAAGATTAAAGAGTTAAAAATATTGGCAACAGATGCTTCATAAAATGCCTAAACAATACAAAGATTCAGTTTTATCATGGGACACTCTGCATAATGAGTGCATTTAAAAAAGGGGAGGACAAGCAAATGTCTTTCCAGTGCACAAAGGTGATGATTATATGCCGTTGTAGTGACCATATTCTGGGTATTTTTTTTGTTTTATATGCCCTGCTGAAGGCACAGCCGCACCAAAAATGGCCTAAGGTTAAAAATTATGCAGGGAGGGCCTGTAAAGAGGATCTGCGTCCACACTCATGCAGCCATATAAAGTAAGAAGATAATAAGTTGAACAAATGTTGCACTCACACTGTGCTTGAAGTGGATCTTCACTCAGCAGTTTGGATAAAGGTCTCTTCATAGATGATTCATAATTTTGCTTAAACACTACAGATGATTCACAGAGGGCATCGATAATCACCCACACCCCTTTCTTTGTCTGCCTTCTCTAGTTTATGTCTGCTTCAGCTAACTGTGACATTATTGTCACTGCAACGCCACGTCTTCAGAGGAAAAGGTTTTCCACTCTCACATGCAAACCAAGGTGAAAAACCGCAGCAGGCACACAATTAAATTAAAAACAATGCTTTTTCTGGCACCCAGTTTCTAGAGATGCCTCTCTGAGTAAACCTTGCAGTGCAGCTGGATCACCTGATTCAATGTTTTTAATTAGGTAGATCCATATTGCCATGCTCCAATGTGGCATGGCCCAATCAGCGTCCTTCAGAGCAGGAAGAAGAGGGAGCTATGAGAAAGATAACAGCACAATATAACAATTTTAATTCAACTTCAGTTTTACTTTCTTGCCTAAATCATCTTTTAGTTTAAGTCATAAGTTTGTTGTCTTAATTGTTTTAATTTTATTCTAGTTTAGGTGATACATTTTACAACATTTTAGTCGATGAAATCCGCTGTAAATTTAGTTGACTAAAATATCAAGTGTAAAGTGTACGACTTTTTTTTCCCCTTGAATTTCTGAAGTCATGTTTTACACTTGGATAAAATAAAACATCGAATAACCCTTTAATGAATGCTAGTAAAGTTTGAATGTATAAATGGACGGAAACAAATTTAACTGTTATGTAAAATGCGGTCACCTTTATTTAGGCTACCTGGCAGAGCATCTCAGTTACAATACCAGAACTGACAACAAACAGTGAACCTGCTCTACATGAATATATAAATTCATAAAGAGAGCAGCTCTGATTGGATCACTCCACAACTTATCCCACCACCACCAAGCTAAGGCAGCTGTGATTGAATATATTCATAACTTGTTTCTGCTTCCTACATGACCAAAGTAGGTCTGATTTCTAGTTTTCATCAGGGGAGAAAAGATTATTGACGAAAACTATGTCAAAAATAAATGGTCAACAAGGTTAACACTGCTTCTAACATAACACACATTCTGTTTCTAAACTACAGAATGATCGTCCAATCACAGGCCAGATGTGCTATTGAAAGGTTCTGCACATTCCCAAACACTTTCTGTGAGCTCTTTCCCAGATAGACTCGTGAAAGTTATTGAAATAGTTAGTGATTGCCCCCTTGTTTGTCTTTTCCTCGTGATGGAGTACTTCTACACACAAGCCAAAAGTTCTGGTTTGGTGGAGCTGTAACAGTTATCAGATATTGGGGCTTGTCTCAGGTTCAACGCTAATCTGTTGCAGATTTATCACGTCTTTTCCTGCTCTCTAACCCCTTTCCAAGTGCATCAACGGTCCTACCTGTTTTTTTTTTTTTATAAAATATTAAGTATAAATTTTAACAGAAAGCTCGTGGTCCCAGGGATTCTCCCTCTCCCTCTGTTTATGGCACCAGCAGCAGCTCATTCCCTCTTTGGGACATTTGCAGGGTTTATATCAACTTAAAAAAAGAGTTCCGCTGGTGTTGAAGTATTTTAGTGGGCTGGATGTGAGTGAGTGGGGCTTACATTATGGAGCCTATAGTACATTTTTGAGTCCATATGTTGGCCACTGTTGTTCACCCCAACCTCCATGAAATCACTCTAACATGAAAACTGAGTCAGGCTGTCCACAGTATCTGCGAGCACGTTTCCTCTGCTCCGAGCCTCAGCCCTGGTCCTTTGTGCACCCCCTGACACACCTCTGTGCTCCCAGAGAATACATACTGTACACCCCTGGTCCAGAGGGGGGGGCCGGGCCAATTAAGTGTACAATATTATTGTTCCTAATTTAGTGCATGGTTGGATCCTGTGTGTGGAGCTCGGTGGGCTATCTGCTGAGGTAATACACAATCTGCCCACACTTGCTCACTGCCAGGGCCGTTCCTGCTAAGCATCGCCCGAGGGATTCATATCCTCCCCGTCCCTCTGCTACCACACCGCTGTGTGAGTGTGAGTGTGTGTTTCTGTTAGTTTGTGTGTGTGTGTGTGAGGGTTTGAAGTGAGCAGGGTCGGTCCTTTTGTCTTCAAACACGACAGGTGTTTGGTTTCATAACTCAACTCAGGCTCTAAATCTGCTTTTCTCTGATTTGAGATTCTGTTTAATTGATGTTAATTTAACTAATTGTTATTTTATAGTGATAATTTACTTTAATGTTGTCTCAGAACAGAGCTAAAACAGCATGCTTCACAAAAATGTATAATTTATTGTTTACAATCAAGACTTACCAAGAATATGTTCAATTTTACCTGGTGTGGCCTTTAAATGGACTGAGCATTAAATGTGAGACATACAGTGACAAACAACACTGTTTTAAATGTAAATAAAAACCAAAAAAACGTGATTTGTAAATACTTTTTGATATATATTAAATTAAAGACACTTTAAAGACAAGATCTTTAAAATTCAAACTGATAAACTTCATTGGATTGTTGCAAATATTCCTTCATTTTGGATTTAATGCCTGTAACATGTTCCAAAAAAGCTGGGATGGGGCCAATGAAAGACTGAGAAAGTTGAGGCTTGCTCTAAATCACCTGTTTGGTAAAAGAGTATCCTTCCTTCACAAACAATTTTGGGGTGAGGTTCACCAATTTGTGAAAAACTGTGCGAGCAAGTAGTCCAATAGTTTAAGAACTATGCTTCTCCACATAATGTCAGGAATTTAGGGGTCTCTTCATCTACAGTCCATAAAATCATCACAAGAATCTGGAAAAATCTGCACATCATCTGCAGGGCTTAAACCAACATTGAATGCCGTGACCTTTGATTCCATTTTAAAAAACAGCAGCATTCTGTGTTCTATAATGTAAATCGACAAGGACAAGACTTTAAAGAAATCTGCTGTTGTGTGGGACAATCACTCTAAACTCTGCTTAGAGCTGCTGAAGAGTGATGACTGTAGGCAGAGGCGGGCTAAGACTACCCATTGACCCCCAGTGTCTGAGCTAAGCTAATTAGCAGTGGTTATTAGTATGCATTACAAGGTCCATGTCCCGTCTTTTCAAGTATCTTACAATTATTCCATGCATCATTTAGGTGTTATCCCTACATTTAGGTTTTTCATGTATCATTTCATCTTTCCTACCCATACGTTTAGTTCTCTGCGTGTCTTCAGTGCCACGGCCATATAATAAACCATCAAGTTAATCCCCGTCATGTCTCCAGAAGTTTGTTTCTAGCATCTGATAAAGCATCTCATATTGTCAGTGGGTAAGCTCTGCCCGTCTCTTTCTTGTCCATGTGTTTGTCATGGACTCTGGACTGAGGCAAGATATGAAAACAAAAAAAATAGTTGGCATATTCCTTTAAGGGTGTTTAGAGGAGGACATACTGTGGTCTTTTAATTATAATGATTCATTTTCTCTTGTTTTAATGCGTTTGATGATTGTGCTGCTGAAGAAAAACGAATGCAAGACAAAGTAAAGCAGATGTAAAATGACCTATAAACCATTTTTTAAAACACGTAGCATTTGCTAGCAACATTTTATTTAGTTCTCCTCTATGGTTATTTTTTCCTTTTTTTCCACTTGTAGTATTATCAACATGCTTTATAGAGATTTGTGATTGAGAGTACATTTTTATTCATGTCCCGTCTAATATTCCTGTCTCTCTTCTCTCTTCTTTTGGTAATCCTGTTCAGGGTGCGTTCACCTTCCGCGGCAGCATGATCGACATGCCCTCGGTGAAGCAGGCTCAGAACATCCTCTCGCTCTCAGCTGTGGTGCCCGAGAAATGACACGACCCGTGAAGAGAACCACAGAACACGGCACGACTCTGCCCTGACAGGAGAGGTCAATGGACACTGGAAATGTCGCAGGTTTCATGAACTAAAAGAGCACTTTTCTGTAAGGCTTAACGTCTCACCGTGGTGGAAGTTGGGGCATAACTTTTTTTTAGGGGCATTGTTGAAATGTTGTTATTAAATTCATGTGATTGTCGGGACATTTCCCGAGGGGATGATTATGTTAAAATATACCTTCAGATGTTCCCAACGCTTTAAAAATCTGCACACTGCGAGCAGAAACAGCAGACGTCTCGGTCTTGAAGTGTGTCGAGGATTATTCCCCTGTGTGGGCACTTTCTTGGCACTCTCCGGAGAGTGTGTGCGCCGTCCCGTCACTCTCCAGTGTGTCCCAGGTCATGATGAATGCTCTCCCATCTCCACGGTCCGGGCAGCTGGGCGAAAAGGGTAAACAAACACAACAAGCCACTGTTGTTGGATCTATTCATTAGGCCCCAGTCCTCCACTCGTCCCCCTCGCGCTCGCCCGCTCAGACTTTGACTCCCAAACATCAAAGTCTCCCTCACTTAAAAACAAACCACCCCGATGGAAGTGCGTAAACTCGCCATTTAGCTTTTTTGTGTGTGTCAGTCTGCTTAGCAAAGACGTGCGGCTCGCTCTGTGGCAGCTGCAGGCCTGCGGTCTTGATGGAGAAGGCGTGCGGCGTCCCACACACCACGACCTGCACGAAAAATAAACACTGCATACATGCACACGCTGCGGCACTGCTCCACTACTGATTTCTCATTTAACACCAACTTCAGCGAACATTTACTGCCACTGCCTCCACATTACACTCACCTGTCTGATGATTAAGGTTTAATGGATTTTCTGACAACAGGAAGAAGCAGCTACAGGCAGGACTGCAGCAAATGCAAAGGAGGTATGTGCTGCCACATGGGAACAATATTAAGAGCATAGTTATTAGGACATGCTGATGCAATAATGAAGAAAATTATGTCCAAAAATAACCCAAAGAGTGACACAAAGCACCTGTCAAACAGAATCTTCAAACATTTTTGCCAATTAAAGACAGGAAACAGTATATTTAAATTCAACTTAACTCCTCCTACTTCTGCATCAAAGTGCTCCTGGTGTTGATAACAAACAACGCCCCAGTTTGTGATGCATTTTAAAACAAATCATAGGCATGTGAGTATTGCATGATATTGAGCTCATAATGTGTATAATCATATTTTAAAATTGGGACATTGTTTGAAGCATAAATTAAAATGGAATACAACAATTTGTAAATCCTTTTGCAACATGTATTTAATTAAATATACTACAAAGACAATATATTGAAATGATGTGATGCCTCTAACTTGTTCACAAAAGCTGGGACAGAGGTGGCAATGGACTTAAAAAGTTGGGGAATGCTCAAAATGCACCTGTCTGGAACATTCCACAGGTGAAGAGGTTGACTGGAAACAGTTGAGAGTCATGATTGGGTATAAACGGGGCGTTGAAGAAAGGCTCAGTCATTCTCAATCAAACTTTATTTATATCGCACTTTTCCTACAACATATGTAACTCAAAGTGCTTGCAGAAAAGAAAACAAGAGGAAAAGGAGAGGGGTAAAAAGCCAGCGGGGGCGTTGATTCGAAGGGAGACCAGTGACCTTGTCCGAGCTCAGACCTCACAAAGTCTCTATTGTCCGATAAGATGACTGTACGGCCAAGTAAAGGATGGGCTGAGGTTCACCACAGTGTGAGCAAATTGTCCAACGGTTTAGGAACAACATTTTTCATCCACAGTCCATAAAATCATCAAAAGATTCAGAGAATCTGGAGAAATACCTGAGACCTTTAACCCCTTAGGCAGCACTATGAAGGACATCAGCACATGGGCTCAGGAACTCTTCAGAAAACCATTGTCAGCTAACACAGTTCATATCTACATCTACAAGGTCAAACTCTACATGCAAAGACAAAGACAAATATCAACACCACCAGCTTCTCTGGGTCTGGGCTCATCTGAGATGGACTGAGGCAAAGTGGAAAGCCTGCTGTGGTCTGAGTCCACATTTCAGACTGTTTTCGGACATCATGGACGTGGTGTTTCTGCTTATTTCAGGAAGACAATGGAGACACATGCTGCACATATTTCAACAGTGTGGCTTCAGAGATAAGGAGTGCATGTAATAGACTGACCTGCTGCAGTCCACATCTGTCTCCTGTTAAAAATGTGTGAAGCATTATGAAATAAAAAGAATCAGACAATGGAGACCCCAGACTGTTGAACAACTGAAGTCGGGAAGAAATCCACCTACAAAGCTTCGATAATGTTGATTTTTTTTGTATTTTCACGTCAAGTTTCGTCTTTTTCCTCCATGCTTTCCAGCTCTTGATCTTTTGAAATAACTTTTGGGCCATACTGAGTGAAGCCCTGAAGGCTGCCTTTTGCGTACCTCCTCAACCCATAGAAATAAATCAGGTGTTTGGGGAACTATCTTTTCCTCAGATATATGAAAAATCAGTGGACAGTGTTGGTGATGTCAGAGTGTGAGTCATCTTGTTATGTTTTTAACAGCAGGATAGTTTCTGTCATTGTTTGATGGACTCCCTGGATATTTTTCGGGCTGTAAAGGCAGAGACAGTTTTATGTTTTTAAACATAAGCAAGAAGTTGTCCAGCTTTAATTTGTCATTTTTTAAAATTAACACCTCAAGATTGACCTGGAGAGAAGTTAAATAAAGTTATTGAAGGTCTCTTCACCTTTGAAAGTCTTCACATTCAAATATCTCCGTTCCTCCCAGGAGGGGCAGCTGCTTTGGAGCGGCTTTTCTGTAACAAAAACGAGGTTTGCAGCACAATGGTACACTTGCAGTAATAAATTAGTACAAGGTAAGTACAATAAAGTCCTTGTGCGGCGTTTTTTGTGTTTGCATGACTTCCACAGACAGTGAAGAGGGTGAAGTGGGTGTGATGTTGGAGTGAGACAGATTAGTGGCCATGTTGCTCCAGCAGACCAGGACCGAGGCTTTGTCTCTCTGACTGCGGATGGGAGGATAATTGGGGGGGTGTTGAATGGTTAATAGTGCCATTGGTGACCATGGTAATGAAAGGCAGCACACCTCCTCCTCCTCTACCTCGTCCACCCATCGCTCTCTCCCTCTCTCTCTCTCCTACTGTATGAGCCATTGTGTCTGGGGCAGGACGCCGCTCGGTGCCAGGGCCAGGCCAGACAAAAAAGATCGAAACCCACTCCTGCGCCCAGCCAAAGAGCCCGACAGTAAGCCGTCTCGCTGGCATTCGGCCACATACTTCCCTCACCCCTGGTTCACTTTTTTTTTCCCCCACTCCTGTCGGGAATTCACATTCGGCTTGTTTGTTTGTTTTCACCAAATCTACTATTATACCCTTACAAACCTGCCATTATGTCTGACTTTGATGAAAGAAATCAGCAATTATTGGTCGGGTGAGGCCGCTTTGAGAGCTGCTGTGGATCTTTAAAATCAATGTCGGGCTGGAGGTGTTTTATTTACACATCAGGGGCAGAATTTCAGATTGTGAACGGCCTGATGTGGATTTTAAAATGTCTCTCAGATTGTGCTGTGTCATTAAACATAGTGCCTGACCTTTCTCTGTTTTTTTCTGTTGCTGTTAAATCTGAAACCATGCAAGATGAAACTGAATTTGAAGATCTGAGCTTATTTATTGTTGAAATAATTCGCAGTTAATAGCAAAAACAATGGGACGAGTGTTTTAGCTAACATTTCAATCGAGTGCCACCATTATTGGAGGGAATGTAGGGATGGTTTTTAGCTCCACTGACTAAAACATGAATACATTTTGTTTCATTTAAACATAAAAGCTTTGGGAGCAGAGAAGTTATTAATCAAAATACAGAATGATATAAAAACAACCAATATACACATCATACTGAATTAAAAGAAACAGCAACATAAACAAATTTGTTCATAGCTATAAAAGCAAAAGAAAGATTAAAATGCCAAATTGAGAGTAAGACAGAGCCCCACCATAAGAGTTCAGCTTACATTTTTTTCACATTTTTTTTGTCTTTGGCCCAAAAATCCTTCGCAACACCCCTGCTTTTTAATACAATAAAAGGCGACTAATAACACAAGTAACGACTAATAATGGCTTAAAATTTGATCTTTTTTCTCAGTTCTATTGTTTAGTTTTGATTCAAAACACCTTCATTGAATCCACATTTTTGTGTTTGCACTGCGGTTTACTTCCATGTTCATGTTAACCATATTATAGTCCCATTTTTTACATAAACAGGTAAACCTGATACTGTGAGAAGAAGGCCGATGTCAGGTAGTTACAGGCCTCTTTATGGAGAGGAGAGTGAGTTTGCGTCTCTAAAGGTTGAAGAAAAAAAACAGTTTGTGTCCATATTTAGAGCCAAGCATATATTATGACATTCATAAACAAACTTTTGGGTGAGACTGTATAATTCATATTAAATGTAAAGATGACCTGCTCATTGATGAGCGCAGTGTAGAAGAATTTGTTTGAAAAAAACTTTCAGGCTTCATTTTCAGGAGTTCTTGTTGTATGCCTAATGACCCAGATTTAGATGTTTTGGGCTGAATGAGGGCTCATTGATGTTTTGATTTTGCCTTGGTCAGAAAAGATCGGCTTTATTTAGCTGCTAACATGGATTTGACTAAAACTGATTTCACATTTGTTATTTCTTGCAGTAAAAAATAGACTTCTGTTGTGTTTTTGCCATTCAGCTAAAGAAATTTGAAGGGTTTGTTAGGATGCTGAAATCCTCAAAAATCCTGACTATAATTATTTGTCCTTCAAGGTTTTGAAAGTGCTTGACATGGTGCTTGAAATTGAGAATGTGAGGCAAAGCATAGGCAGAGGTGACACATTTTGATTAATGTAACATTTTTGTCTTTCTTCTACAGATTGTGAACACGTAAAAGCAGTTTTATTTTTGAATCGCACATTATCTCATTTAATATAAGAAACTAAAATAGTGAACCTTTCTTTGTTTAATTTCTGGTTGACAAAGGTGCAGGAGAAAATAAAGCATCTTAAAAGTGCCTGAGAAGGTAAATGAACACTGCTTTTGTTGTTTGTAACTAGGGCTGAACAAATAATTGCAAATTAGATTAAATCACAATATGGCTTGTTGCAATTTTCAAATTGCAGACAGTGCAATATTTTTAACCCAAAATGTGTTGAACATTTTGGCATTTTGATGTAGCTTCTTGCAATTTCAGGCCTATTTTAACCTTTTTTAACCCAGTTTTTACAACTTTATGCCTATCTTGCTCCCATTCATCTTTTTTAGTCCACTGTCAGACCATGTTTGGAATTTCTACATGGTTTTTGACATTTAATCCCAATTTTGCTGCTATAATCAATTTTCCTTAGTCACTTTTTAATTTTTTTGCCTTTTTTTTTTGCAATTTCATACCTATTTTGCACCTATTCACTTTTTTCCTGCTTTCGTACCATTTTTTTGCCCAGTTCTTACAATTTCATACCTATTTTGCTTCTGTTCTTCACTTCTCTTTTATCCTTAGATTGATTTAATGTCATATTGGTTATACAATAAAACGATCTACTGCTTATGTTTGTTTAAGAATACATAAGATGAGGAACATTAAAACAATCGCAGAGTAAATCACAATTGCAATATTTGGGAAAAATATCGCAATTAGATTATTCTCTCAAATCGCTCAGCCCTATTTGTAAAGTGGCCTTTAATTTAATTTGTCGTTAATCTGGAAATATTTAGGGCATGATTTGTAGTCGTCATCGCCCGGCCTTGAGCTGTTCTGGTCTCACCAGGTGACTTTAGTGCAGGACGAGGCTGATCTAAGGGGACAGTCCCAGCTTCTTACGGCTGCTCTGCTCCAACAGGTGTCCTGCAGACAGAAATAGAGAGAGAGGAAGAGAGGACGGAGGAAACATCTCTGGGCAGAGGAAGCAGCTCGAGGCACCACGCAGGGACCAAGCAAAAAAAGACCACTGCACCTACAAAGGAGGGCGAGGGGACAATCTGGCAAGTTTGGTGAAACGGAGCGTCCCTCTCTGCGTTTGTTAAACAGAAATATCCGATTTTTATTCTTCCGTTTTACTTTAGTTTTAGTTTGTGGATAACTGAAGAAGTAACAAACAGATTTTAAAGACTTGGCACAAGAAAGGTTCGATTATATTTAAGAGTTAATTTAGATATTTTTCACTTAATTTAAATTTTTGCAAAAAAAACCTCATATTCAATGCTCCCCTGTGATTACAATCACCATCCTTTGATCGTAGAACTGTTCATAATCCAGATCAGGGGCTCCCAAACTTCCAGGCCCATGACCCCCAGAACAGCACCACCACAGTAGGAACCCCCACCGCCCTCTGTGGGAGTTAAAGCATGCGAGGTCGTGCACAGCAGAATCCGAATCGTTATTTATTGGCAAGTTTGCAACACATACAAGGAATTAACTCCAGCAGTCATTTTCTCTGGTACAAAGGAAGTGAAATAAAATAAACTTAAAATAGAGAATAAAATTAAAATGAAATGTAATTCAGAATAACTCATAAAAGATGCAGAGTATATATAAAATGTAAACATGTGACTTTTCTACATTAAAGATGCAGAGGCCTCGATACTGTACACAATAATCTGGTTATTTATTGTAAGAAATTAAATAAAAAATGTCAATATTAAAGATATTTTAGGGCTGTTATTGATGGTGGAGGACACTCTTGGAAAGGAAAGCAGGGACCTCAGATCAAAACCAAACCACCTCCACAAATCCAGAGCTTTAGTTTTGGTAAGAACATGGCTGAAACTCAATGCTCCATACCAGCCTCTGGGAGGGTTTGTTTTCAAAGTTAAATTCATAAATTACTTTAATTTCAACATAAATGTCACCTTTTTACAACAATTATATTTGAAACTGGACTCCGTTTGCCCTTCATGGTGTTTTTTTTAATTAATTTACTAAATAACTCAATGGGTATGAAAAATTGAAATGTGCCCAAACACCACTCGACTGGATTTTGTTGGTGATCAGAATCCAGATGTGGATCCAGGACTTTTAACTTTGTGAGAAATGTCGGCTTTGCACAGTTTTAACAACTAATGAAGTTCTTTATTAACACTTTTAGTGACTGTAAGTGAAGACACAAGAGAGGTGATTCGATTTCGGTGGTGGTCTGAATACAGGTTTTGGTTTTTGAAAGATTTGTTAACATTGAGAGATCGGGCAGTTTTACACTCACTTAGCTGCCTATAGATGTGGATGACATTATCAGGGAGTGTTCATCATGGCAGAAAGGAGATGTCATCACATTTTGAACTTGATCAGAATTCAGATGTGAATCCAGGAATGCCAAAGGATTTCTTAAACATTGCAAGAAAAGGATGAGAATCTTGGCACAAGAGAGATCTGACCACATTTTAGGGTTGAGGAAAGTCGAGATGTGGATTGAGGAATTTTGTACATGTGTTGTTAACTTTTTTGGGAAGTTCAGTTTCCCGCGTTTTAACTAATTACTCAACGAGACATCAGCAGTTTGACATTTTCATGGAATGTTGATCTTGACACAAGAGAGAGGTGATTACATTTTGGTGGTCTTAATTCAGATTTGGGTCCAGGATTGTTTGAAATGATTTGTTAACATTACAGCGTAGAGCAGTTTTCCACTTTTTCCTCTATACAATCTTGATATGTTTACAGAGAATTTGGGTGACGTCATGCATTAAGTGATGAGATTTGATTGTGATTAGATGCAGGAATATTTTGAAGTAGGAGTAGAGGGCTTTTCCACATTATAACAACTCATCAGACAGAGTGGAAATGCTTTAGTGGAGGTTTGTGCTCCCTTCTGCTTATATTTTTCATTAATAATAAGAATATGCCATTTAATCTATAGAATGTTTATCTTTCTCTTTTTTGGGAAGGCATCCTGGTCGCCACATAGGGAGCCTCTGGTCTAGAAAACCAGAAAAAAGTCGAAATTTCAGAGAAAAAGAAAACAAAATTCAGTCGTCACAGTAAACAAAAGCAGAATATACTGATGTTTGTCCCTTTAGGGCTTCCTTACATCCTCTATTCCTCCAGCTCTGACTCCTGACCCGCTGAAAGCAGCTCCTCGGCCCACTTTCCTCCCGGGCCCACCAGTTGAGACCCTCGGAGGAGTGCCTCTGTCTGCGTAATCCTACATGACGTTTCTATTACACGCGCAGCTGATATAATCTCCTCCTCGCGCGCCGCTCTTTATTTAACCACCTCTCTGTCTGTCTGTCTGTCTCCTCGTATTCCCTGAGAGAGTAAATTACAATTAACACGATTATAACCTCACAAAAAAAAGAAACTGAAGAGAATCAATTAGGCTGCGAGCAGAGTTTCACAGGCCGCTAATGTGCTGCTGCAGATTGCTTTCATAAATGACGAGGAGGGAAAATGCATGTATGCAAAACACCGGCAGAGGAAAATTAAAACGAAATGTTTTACATATTTTTCCATTAATCTAAATGGGACCCGTGCGGCAAAGATGGTTTTATTCTAATTCCCTCCTCCCGGGGATGCCCAAATAATGACTTGATGTTTTAATAGACTTCTAATGACAATATATGACCAAGTAATTGCAAGAAAAAAAAAAACGACTCCGAGGCAATAAAATGCCTCGTTATTTTAGCTGCAGCACAGTTTGAGAAGAGTAAACCTATTAGCTCAAAATAAACCTGATCAACATGGAACTTAAAGCTGGAGCTAATTAAATCTGATGCAATGTTTAGGCAGATTTTAGGATATGTGCAGACATTTTTAAGGAGGGTGCGGGTTATTTTTTACAGAATTAAAAGCCTGTTTGTGTTCTTAATTTAAAGATCCATTTAAAAAATAATCAAACATCTTAAAGGTAACATGTATCCTCTTTTTACTCAAATGTAAATGTAATCTGAATGTGCAACATGAGTATGGAATCAGTTAAAAGCCAAAAAGATCACATTTTCTTGCGCTATTTCAAAATAAAAGATCATAATTTATATCCAAACGAACCGGCTGATCAGCTTATTTTGTATTAACTCTAATTTCTACTTATGTTTCTTTTTTAGATGTTTGTCTTCTGTGTTCAAGCCCACTAACAAAGCTGCGTTCACGTCCCCACGCCGCATTAATTCTGCATTATTTTCGGGACTGTCTGATATTTCCTCCTAAATGGCTTCTTCGTCTGGCGCATGTGCAGCCCTCTTCTCCTCCTCTTCTTTCTCCTCTCCTCGGTGCTTTTTGCATGATGTGAAATTGAGCTCGTCGGCCTGCGTGCTGCCTGACTGCTCCGGCACATGTGGACCATCACTAACTTCATTTAAGAGCAGACTCTTTTGTCTGGATGTGTGCGCACCAGTCAGGGAGGCAGGGCGGGCGGAGAATCAGCGCACATTTAGCCGCTTTTATTCTGGACTTGAATCTTTGTGATGCAAACAAAGCCTCTTGAGGCCTCTCCGGAGAAAATACTGTACAATTCCCCTGCGCGGGATCTGCGTTTGTGGCTTTAATTCGGCGACATTTGCGGGATTTCTGCCTCTTAAGTGCGCATTTTGTAGAGTTTTGTGCTAATAATTCGGCTGCCTCTGAAATGGAGGCCCGGGAGTCTTCAGTTTTCACAAATGTGTTGAAAATGTGACAGAATCTTATTGTCCCCAGCAGCTTTTACTCTTAACATATTTTTATTACCACATTATTCAATTCAAACTGTTTTTTTTCCAAGCCAGTGCCATATTGGAGTTTCTTGAGGCAGATTTTTGACAGTTAGGTTTGCATAAATTCCAGCTTAACATCTTTTTTATTACTATTTTATTTAAAGCAAACATACTTTTGATCTGTTGTTTGTGCCCCATGTTATCCTTTTCTGTTTACTGTAAATGTTTTTTTTAATTTGGCATATTTTGGGCATATTTTTGGCACCTCTCTTAGACTGTACTGCATCTCAGATTTGGCTGTAACACATCCTCTGGAGGCTTTATGAGGAGTAAAAATTAGGATTAAATATATGAAAGTATAAAATAATTTTGAATTTGTTCCTGCAGCTTTATTTTCCTGACAGTGTTTAATACAAAAGTTGCCTCTGTTGGCTCATGTGCACTATCAAAATAATGTAATTTACTAAAAAAATGCATTTATTTTTCCTTTATTTGGTTTTATATTTGGCTAAAAAAAAACATTTTAAACAGCTGCACACACTGATTCATCACACTGCAAGCTGTGGTTAAACCCAAAATTGGGTCATAGAGCAGTTTCCAGAGGGTAGAAGATGTTTGCCAACATGGAAAAGTTGACATCATTTTATTTTTCCTGTCAGCTGTTAGTCTTTACATGGTTTTACTATTTTATTTCATAGAAACATAGTCTTGATCTTTTGTTTGTACCATGTGATATCTACTCACTGTAAATGTTCTTTTTTTCATTTTGTCATAATTTTGACAAATATTTAAGTGTAAATCTTAGATTATTTTGCATGTCAGATTTGGCTGTCGCACACATTCTGCAGACTGGAGGACAAAAAAAATCACATTTATTTATTTTTCCTTCAACTTTTTGTGTAAAGATAAACTTTATAATGCAGAAATGACCACTTTTGGCCTGTGCTTGCTATCAAAATCATGTACTTTAATACAAAAATGCCTTTTCTGTCATTCAGTCGTATTTTGGCTAAAAAAAAAACACACATAAATGTTTGGACACTTGAAGCAGTGGTTCTAAAGTGGTGGATCAGAGCCCAAAACTGGGTCATAAAGCGGTTTTCAGTGGGTCATAAATGTTTGCCAAGATATAGAATGTGACAAACTTTGATTCTGTTTTTTATTTATATGTTTATAAGGCAGAACAATTATTTTACGTTGATTTACAGAATCAAAATCTCACAGTTTCCCACGTTTAAGTTGCAAACATTTTTAATTCCGATGTTTTCTCTCTCCAGTCTGATCATATTTCTTTGACATAAAATCTACATTTTTGGAATTTCAACATTTTCAAACTCTGCTGTGATGCACCTGCAAACAGCAGGTCACAGCCCAATATCAGTTGCAGGATGTTTAACAGAGGGTCACTAATGTGCACTAAAGGGAGCAGACTGGTGTTTTCATTTTCTGCAGCTTTTATTTTTAACATAAATCTTAATGTAAATACGGCATTTTTAGGCCTGTGAGCACCAAACTAATCAAAATTATAAATTTCATGGCCCTTTTTTGTCTTATTTTTGATCACATTTAGGATCTTTTTGATGCTGTTGTGCACGTATTTGCACAAAAAAGTAATTTTTTATTGGTTTGCAGAACAACTACTAGAAGCAGTGGGTCTCAGCTGGTGGGTCGAGGACCAGAAGTAAGTCTCTGTAGGTCACAAATGGGATTTTTAAAAAGTTTTATTTCTACCTGCAGCTTTTGTTCATATCATATATGCTTCATACAAAGGCTCTCTTAGCCTTTTAGCTCCTGCTTTCCCAAAATGAATGCTTTCATTTTGGATGTTTTTTTGCCTCTTAAAATGACTTTTTGAACAACGATGTGTTCAGAATTTGATCTGCTCCAAGTCCAAGTTCACAGCTGGAGGGTCAGGACCAATAACTGGGTCAAAGCAGCTCTTTAAATTTGTGTCAGTGAAGAAATGGGTCAAAATTTGATTTGTTCTTTTTATCAAAAACTTTTGATGCAAAGTTCTGTTAGTCCTGCGCGTCCCGATAAAATGTTATAGTCTTCCAAATAAATGCTTTTCCTGTCTTTAATTCGGTTAATGTTTTGGGATTGAAGTCCACATTTTGGACCGTTTTGACATTAATGTGCAGCCGCAGCACACCTGACAGATCAGTGGGTCAAGGCACAAAAGTGGGTCACTGGGCCAATTTCAGTGGGTCATAAATGTGGAGGAAAACAGCAAATCAGTATTTTTCTCATCTGCTTTTTTTTCCCCTTTTTAAGGTTTTCATTTTAAAGCAAAAAGGTCCCCATCTTTATAAAAGCAATACAACGTCCTGCACAAGAACATTTTTTGGAAATTCTGATCAATTTTTGGTGATTTTTTTCCCCCACAAATGGAGATTTTGGGGTTGTTGATCTGAAGTGTGGCTGCAGCAGCCCTGCTGAAGGATTGAACCCCACAGAAATGGGTCCAAGTACATTTTTTTTTCAAGCCAGAGAGAAAATTTAGATTTAATCCTGACATATATAAGGCCTGTTGGCACATTTTAATTAAGTAATATAACACCACTGTGGTCTGTCTCCAGTCTTTTTTACATTTGAAGGATTTTAGTTTGCATTTTTTGAATTTCAGCTGTAGTGGCTCCCAAAGTGGAGCAGATTTCAGGGGCCTGGATTGTGTCATGGAAAAAGTTTTTTTAATTTAGATGTCTTCTTGCCAAAGCAAGCTGATATAACCCTGTGGGCCTTTTCTGCACTTAAAAAAAATCAGTTTCTCATATTTTTATTGTGGAAATAAACTGTTTAAGCCTCTGAGTTTAATCCTGATGACACCTATGCCACCAAAAGAAACATATTTTCTCTTTCGTTTTGCTTCAGCCTTTGTGTGTTGAAAATATCTGTCCACTGGCTGCAGCACTTGACAAAAACATTGGCTCTCAGCTCATGTGCTGGGACCCCTGTGTTGCCACAGAGCTGTTTTCATTTAGTCTTTATTTTATTTTACAGTAATTTGCAATCATAAAGAGTAAATGTGGGCTGTTTCCTCAAGATCCAGGCTTGTTTGTCACATTATCTCAGGATATATTTCATGTAATTAGCACATTTGTCGATTGTCAACCAAATTTAAATATCATCACAGGGAATGGGGGAAAGTTTTCAGTCCTTGGATGTCCTGCAGGATCTTTAAATAAAGTTTATATTAAACAAATTTGATCCCCACCTTCTCTGGGTTTAATTGAACCATTTAAAGATCCAAACTGATGCACTTTTAATGGAATAAATTCGAGTTATATTCGGTCAAAACTGCGCATGAAGAAGGTGATAGTGCGCCTTGAGGTCGGGAGCTACTGCGCTAAAAATAAAAGCTTACACAATATAGACACTGATGCTCCTTTTTCCATTAAATGAAACCCACCAAAGCTGCAGGCCTCTGCGCATTTGCAGGCCCCTCCGCGTCTCTCGCAGATTGAATCTCTCTGAGGTCCCTCTCTCTCCGCCCGGGGCCTGTTTACCTGATCTGCTGAAACAAACAGCACATTAACAGAAATGAAACGCACCCCAGGCTGCGACATCCTCCCCTCTTCCCGACTTATTGTACATGCAAATTAGCTGTACCAGAGCAAAACAAACAAACAAACAAACAGGTTGGTTGGAGTGATCAAAACGTGGAGGTAAAAATATTGTAAGGTGACTTTACCTCCTCCTCCGGGTCTCCCTCTCTCTCCCCTCCCCAGACTCCTTCTCCTCCTTAACGGGCTCAGATCAAAGGCTGCTCGGCCCCGGCGGAGACCACTAAAAACCCGCCCGCTTTGTCTGCTGTTGCCAGGAGTGAGGAAGGGTGTCGGGGAGGGGGAGGGAGGGGAGAGAGGGGTGACATGGTAATGAGACTCGTTACAGAGCGGCACAAAGTCTCTGCAACTTTTTAGGCTTTTACACCGAGAGTCCATCTGTCGTCAGAGGAACCTCTCTGGACTCCACCGTCCTCCTCTTTCTGACTTTAGCTCCACTTTTGCACAATCTCACCTCTTCACCAGGAGCTGGATTCACCTGATTCCCCCAAACATCCACCCATCTGAACGCAGACAAAATCAAGTTTGATCCTCCACAGCTAAATTTGCAGTCCGCGTTACAGGCCTGAAGGCGACATTTACGCAGCAGTTAAGCCACATCTTTGACTCCTTTAATCAATTAGGGAACCACGCCCACCTTTACCACCTTGTTTATTTGTTTGTTTGTCCTCTCTTGTCCCTGAACGCACCAGACAAGACAGACCAATAGAAAGTTTACGCGCTCGACGCAGACGGCTAAAAGGGGAGAAAAGAGAGACAGCAGCCCATAAAGCGGGAAGCTCAGCAGCCACGCAGACATGAACGTGATCACACCTGCATCTGAGACGAATTTAAGGCGGATGAATGTTAAAGCAAAGGGATTGTAGGTTGTAAATTAAGTTTAAAAATTCTGCGCATTAAAAAATAGTCATACCGGCAACTTTGCGCGGAGTAATCTGCCTTATGTGTGGTTCTTTTCTTCATCCTCACGTCTTTGCTGTGTCGATTTAACCTGTGTGGCATTAAGATATAAAAAAAATTAATATGATTCAAATTATTAGATTTAATTAAATCCTGCTCTCTCCTCAAAATTGAAAGATTTAATTGTTTTTGCGCAAATTAATGGAAAACACAGGATGAATTTGCTCAAACATGGAGATATTTCTGCATTTTTCTTTGGATAAGAACTGTGCCAAGTTCATACTCAAAACTTTATGACAAATTATGTATTCCTCTCCAATTAATCCGTCGACCCTCTTTACTAATTTACCAATTTTACGCATTAAAAAAACTGAAAAAACTGCCACAAATTCGGCGTTAATTCCCACTTTTCCCTGCGCAATCAATACCAAGCTTTTGATCTCCCTCCGCCTCTCCTCTCTCTTTCTCTTTCTCTTTCCCCCCTCTCCCCTCTCTGCGCCGCTGAGCAGGTGGAGGCCGCGCACCTGCACGCACAGCTGCGCGCACCTTGTTATTGCTGCCGCTGCTTGACGCACAGATGAGCGCAGCACAGAGCCAACAACAACACAATCCCGACAATATAAACCTCCTCAGCGTGCCCCACTTCTTCTTTTTTGTGTGTGTGTGTGGAGGCACAACAAGGCTCGCGGTATTTTATGAATGATTTAGGACGTTAAAAACAAATTTTCCTCATGGATCTAAAAAAGCGCTCCATTGACGCTTTTGTTCGACTAAACATTTCCCCAAACAGGACTCTGGTTTTTATTTATTTCCCCGCCGCCTTCCCGTCTGTTTGTCATGCTCCAGACTTCAACATGACACCACCTAATCCAATTAAACACGATAACCCTGGACTCACGTATTATTCTCTTCCTTTTCTGCCTCGAGTTGCTGACAAGCACTCTTGGTTTTGTGTGAAAGAGAGAGTCAAGAGCCCTCTCTTAATCCCGGGCACGACGAGCAGTGATTGAAAAGTGAAAGAAACCCCTCATTGGTGCTCGAGCTTGATGGTGTTTTCTTTGTGCGGGGGGACTCTTGGACTCTTGTTTAGCGCGCTTTACGCATAGCGGCCCCATTATTAGGGGGGAAATCCCGTCTTTGGTGAGCTGGTGACAGTTATTAGTGTAGAATTTACACCATTAAAACTTCATGAATCATCACAGGAAGCCTGTAAAAATGATCCCGTTAGGCAGTGTAAACTTGATCCACGGAGCCTGCTAATTAGGATTTAGGAGACAATTACGCGCGATTTTAGAGCATTAGAAGTGTAATTATTAATTAATAGTTAGTTTAAAATGTTAAGCAGATTATACTTTTATAGAGGAATGATTGTGTACAGTTATAAGCTTTAAGCACCCCCTCCCAAATCCACTCTTACGCACAAGCACGGGTCGTTTTTGAGCAACTTCTGGGTTAATTTTGCCGTTTTAAAACTAATCACACGAAAGACAAAGCGAAATATCATAATTCTCAAATTTTAAGTAAATTAAATCACGATTTTATGGCTATTTTCATCAGAACAGGGGAAAACTGCACTCCAGCATATTTTTTTTCCAAGTCTTTCTGCGGAGAAATAAGCGACATTAATTCCATTCAGCCCCGAGCAGCCATAACATATTGAAGGTGTTGCAAAATGACAGGTAATTGACATTAATCCGCTCGCTCTGAGACTCAGGGGGGATCTAAAGTAAATGGGGATACGGTTAATGAAGCACCACTTGCCCTTTGAATCTCGGTCACAGTGTGCGGCGGGGAAGTTTGGAGAAACTTCATACTTTGTGTGCGTGCGTCATGACATATGGAGAGGAGGGTCTGCAGCCGTGATCGCGCCGCAAAGGTTGGGAAATTTGATTATTTAACAATTGCTGGAGCGGCTGCAGTCATTATCGAGGTGCTCGGAGGTAGATTAGCACGTGCATGTCGAACTTTTTCAAGTGATGACTCAGATTTTGTGACATCTCCGGCTCGTTTTTGGAGATGATGCTCGGCTAATTCGCCTTCACTGAACCGTCTGAGCTCTCCTGCATCCGCGGGGTTGTTATTATTATGCTTATTATAATTCATATGAGGAGCTCTCCCTATAGGAGCTGTGACAGACAGACAGAGGCCAGGTGGGAGAGGCAGACTCCGAGCCCAAGGAGCTGCACCTCTCCTCTACATGCGCACGCGGCTTCGTGCTACGGGGCCTGCGTAATGAGGGCACCTATGGGGGCCCTCCTGGATGGAGAGGTGTCCTAACCTCGCCACGGCCGGTCAGAATAGAGGCGGCAGACACCTGCGCGTCCCCCTCCCTTCCTCCTATCCGTCTCGCTCCCCCCCTCCGGGCAGCCCCGTCACCGAGAGTTCATACTCCGCGCGCAACTTTTGACAACGATAATGATGTGCATGGTGATGCTGAAAATCTGAGGAGGGGCTGTAGTAGGGAAATAAGGCGTCTCGGTGTCCGTGCAGGGGAGGGGCACTTACATTACTCCTCAGGACCATTTCACTCGTGATGGAAAAGCACCACTCTGCAGCCTCCCACTGAACTGATGAATACATAATCTGCTGCCTGCCTGCTCCTCGCGCAGACCGCAGGAAGCAGCGTCCATTCACATTTAAAAGCAGACTCAGTCCAACAAATAAAGAGATGAGCCCGAGCAAAACTCCATTTAGAACAACGCTGGCCCAATTTAAGCCCAAAGGTGAAGCATAATCGTTTAATATGCACACTTAGGCTCCGCAGGATTTCAGCTTTGATTGGTTTTAACCCTTTAAAATAACCCTGGTGTCACGGAGAATAAATCAGAGAAGCATAAAAACTTATAGTCAAGAACATCATCCAGTGTGATCAGGCGGCTCCACTAATGTTACACCAACTTTACCCAGGGCTGCAGCCAAGGGGGGAGGAGGTAAGGCCCATGACCTACAGACAAAACATGTTTTTTCTTCTTAAATTATAAACTTCCATCCTCTAACCAACTTTCATGAGGGGGGGTGCTTTCTCATATTTGTAATCACCTGATTTATCCTCCTTTATTGGTTTTTATTGCAAAACTGGCATCATTCAGGGAGCCTTCACTTTGTTAGGACAGTTTTTAAACCTGGTGGATGATTTAAAATATTCCCGAGAGCCATAAAAAGTGCTTACATTAAAGTTTAAGGTGTTGATTATCGCTGTATATTGGCACGGATTTGATTGGTTTTTCATGTTGGAGCGATTCTGTTACTTTATATTAGGAAAGAAAAGATGTGGTAAAGTGCATACATACCAAAAGTGGACAGAAAACCAGCCCCAGAAAGTGTCTTTTCGACAAATGCAGTGTGTTTTTTAATCACAGAGATGTTATTTGAACTACTGGTGAGTTCCATTTCAGACATGCCTCTCCACTTTCACACTTTGGAAGTTTTTCCTAAATGATAAACTTCCATCCTTTAAACAACTTCCATATTCATGAGGGGTGATGCTTTCTCACATTTGAATAACAAAATCAACTTATTTATCGTCCTTTCTTGTTTTTTATTGCAAAACTAGCATCATTCAGGGAGCCTTCACTTTGTTAGGACAGTTTTTAAACCCGGTGGATGATTTAAAATATTCCCGAGAGCAATAAAAAGTGCTTACATTAAAGTTTAAGGTGTTGATTATCGCTGTATATTGGCACGGATTTGATCAGTTTTTCATGTTGGAGCAATTCTGTTACTTTATATTAGAAAAAAAAAAGTTGTGGTAAAGTGAGTACATACCAAAATTCGTCAAGAAAACCAGTTAACATCCCCACTGAGCCCCATAAAGTGTCTTTTTTAACAAATGCAGTGTTTTTTTTTAATCACAGAGATGGTGTTTGAACTGCTAGTGAGTCCCTCGCTACTTTCACACTTTGGAAGTTTTTCCTAGATGATAAACTTCTATCCTCTAACCAACTTTCATACTCATGAGGGGGGATGTTTTTGCCCATCTGAATAGTAAAATCACTTAATTTATCGTCCTTTATTGTTTTTTATTGCAAAACTGGCATCATTCAGGGAGCCTTCACTTTGTTAGGACCGTTTTTGAACCTGGTGGATGCTTAAAATATCCCCCAAAACCATAAAAAAAAGTTTAAGGTGTTGATTATCGCCGTATATTGGCACGGATTTGATCAGTTTTTCATGTTGGAGCAATTCTGTTACTTTATATTAGAAAAAAAAAGTTGTGGTAAAGTGAGTACATACCAAAATTCATCAAGAAAACCAGTTAACATCCCCACTGAGCCCCATAAAGTGTCTTTTTTTCACAAATGCAGTGTTTTTTTTTTAATCACAGAGATGGTGTTTAAACTGCTAGTCAGTCCCTCGCTACTTTCACACTTTGGAAGTTTTTCCTAAATGATAAACTTCCATCCTCTGACCAACTTCCATACTCGTGAGGGGGGATGTTTTCTCACATTTGAATAGTAAAATCACTTATTTTATCGTCCTTTGTTGGTTTTTATTGCAAAACCGGCATCATTCAGGGAGCCTTCACTTTGTTAGGACAGTTTTTAAACCTGGTAGATGTTCAAAATTTTTCCCAAAACCATAAACAAGTGCTGAGATATGAGTTTAAAATGTTAATTGTTGCTGTAAAATGGAACAGATTTGATCAGTTTTTCTTGTTGGAGTGACAGAATAAAGTGGTCTTTTTTTGACAAATGCAGTGTATATTTTATCACAGAGATCCTTGAACTGCTCTAGAGCTCTATTTTCTGATGGCACCCTGTTCATGCCTTTATTTAGTGTAAACAACATCAGACAGGCCTCTCCACTTTCACACTTGCCAAGTTTGGCCAACATGGAGCCTCGCACTTCTGCCAAGGAGGTTCTGTTTGTTTGTTTGTTTGTTTGTAAGCAAACATACTGGACGGATTTTGCTGAATTTTTTTAGATGTCAGTAATGATTCAATTTGGGGGTGATAACCGGCTGTAGTGAAGGATCATTTTTGCTCAATATCAACATGAATATGTAATGATATCAACATGATCCCAGAGAGGAAGGCAGTTTTTTAGGGTCAAGGAATCAGACACTTCATCATTGGGTTGTTGTTAGTGTAGTGTGGTGGAGGGTTGTGTGCTCTCCGAGTGCTGTCTATTTTGTTCATGATTTTTCTTTTAACAGTTCACATCAGGTTTGGGTCACATCTGCTCCCATGAGGGCCACACCATTGTTGTTCTTGTTGCAATGAGGCTCAAATAGTGTGAGCTGTAGGCTGCTCTCATTCCTAATTAAAAATGAGGGTAAAACTCTCAAGGAGCTACACAGCAAAATCTCAGATCTAAATAACACTATTGTCCAATTTCAAGGCAAAAAAATCCCACTGGACTTATTCTAATCCACAATTCCCTTACATGTCTGGATTAAGATCCTGTTTGAAGTTATAGAAACTAGAAATAAAGCTTTAGTTGCATGAAATAATCTGCCAACGAGACAAGACAAATTTAACTTGAGCAGAAATTAAATTGTAAGAGCTTCTCTGGGTCAAACTTCCCCTGTTTCATTGGCAGATATTTTCTCTTCATTACAAGCAATTCAATGCCTTATTTTGCCCTTCATTCCTCAAAGTAAGATATTTATCTGACTGGTTAAGTGAATGTGGATTAGAATAACTGAAGATAGACAATCACGCTTGCCTAGATCTGAGTTTTTGCAGTGTATGTCAAGAGTAGTAAGAAAGGAATTTATTTCAGTTCACTTGCAATAAAAACACCTTAGAATATCAAAGTAAAAATTCAAAGGTTTCAAGGAACCAACAGGTTGTAGGCAGAAGCCAAAGCTTATTTAAGCCTAGCCCTTATAAAAAATATAACTACCACAGAAATAAGATCACAGCAAGAAGAATGCTGGTGCATTAGTTGTTGTTTCCAAAATACATTTATAATAATAACAACATAGACATATTAACTTATGACTCAAATGTGAGTAGTGATTCTTAAGAGCTACAAACAGCATTGAGGCCAAATTCAGCTAATTTTTCATGCATGTAACAGACATTTTTGGGTTACTTCAAATATACTGCCTTTAAACAATGTATAATTTCATGCATGTAACAGTGGCACCAAAGCAAACACAGCTTTTGCCTTGGAAGTACTGTTTTTCCCCCGGCAGCTTTATTATCATGTTTCATTCCACCCATTATCTACACTGCTTATTCCTTTTGGGGTCGAGGGGGCCTCAGCCTATCCCGGACATTTGGCAAGAGGCAGGGGTACACCCTGGACTGGACACCAGCCGATAGAGAGACAGACAAGCATTCACATTCACACTTTTGGATAATTTTGAATCACCCATTAACTTAAGTAGAATGTTTTTTTGGTCTTTGGTAGGAAACCAGAGTGCCTAGAGAAAACCACGCAGGCACAGGGAGAACATGCAAACTCCACACAGGAAGGCCCTGACCAACAAAAGGAGTCAATCCAGCTCTCTTCTTGCTGTGAGGCATGCAAACTAACCTGCTACGCCACTGTGCAGCCACCTTGTAAGTAAACGTTTTTCTCATGTATGATCCTGACTGGCCCTTTGTTACGTGCAGGGCGGGCTCTTCCCAATAAGGCTTCCTAAGTAAGATTTTATATGGTGCCCCTCTCCACCGGCAATTTACATACGCTACAAAGGAAATCAAATACTTTTGAAAAAGCAAAATATCCCAGGCATGCATTTACATTCATAGTAGTTAAAGAGTTCATATTTATAATGAAGCACTGCTCTGGACCACTGGCATTATTCTGATGTACACACCTGTCAAGATGCTAAGCGTCACAACGCAGCACATGCTGCTGATGGCCCTCTTTTGGGTTTTCAGAACATGGCAGTCCTATAGATGTAAGCCCTAAAGTGCTGAGATTAAAATTTATTAAAGACGGTAGACATCTTAAGCAGAACTGGAATCAACAGCAGACTGTTACTTGGTTGAAAAAGAAACATTTAAAAAAATCAACATTAAGTCATTAAGAGCTCTGGCAACAACCTTGAGCTGTACCAGACTGATTGGTAAAAAGCCATCTGCCACAACTGGACTGACATTTAACTTTTAGAGTAACTATCATGCTGAATACATGCAGAAATCTGTAGCAGTTGGCAGCCATCTGCCTTAATACGATGAGTTAAATTTGGAATGAAATGTGTAGAAAACAAACTTACAGACAAGGAAACATAATCCCTGAAACCACTACTCCCAAAAATAAACTGATAAAACATCCTACATTATACTGGAAGTCGTCAAAGGAAAATCATATCCAAATTAAACACCAAAGGGCATCATAAACAGTCCCCTACTCATGACCCAGGATGAAAATTCCTGCCCTCCTGAGTTTTTACCCCCATGTTTTTTTTCAGATTTTCACCAAACTATCAGTCACTTTAATAAAATGTTGCCATCTCTCAAGGATTAGTGTCACCAAGATGGATAAGCTTTGATAGTCTGTGCGATATACTGTCATTTAGCATGGCAAATGTCTGCAAAGGGCCAAAAGGTGCCCCAACCCCCAATGGAGCTGGCCTAATTATACAATTAGTCTTGTGATTGGGACAGTCCAGAGCTAAGCGTCCTGTGGGACACGCAGACACATTATGGCTGTCATCAGTATCTTCACAGCACGCAGAAGAGCCGGGGCTAATAATCGTGTTGCTCATGTCCTTCGACGAGACGACGAGAGGCTTTGATTTCTTTAATTCAACATGTTTCATGGCTCCACGCTGTGAAGTCCCTGTAAAGCAGAAACAAAGATATGAAGATGATTTTACTTTATCTCTGAGGACTGTTAACCATCTGGACGGATTTCAGAATCATGAAATACACAGACATGATCTCTGCTTTTGGTGCGGAGATTTAAGAGAATTCCCAACATGTTTTGTTTGTCATTACAAGAAGAAAAAGAACAAAGTGCTTCTACAACTTAAGGAACTTTGTTATGGCGAGGTAGTATAGGCCACAGAGGTAAATTCAGGTCCTCAAAGACTGTCAACCTTAGTTTAAATTTGAACACGTTCTTCATCATGATGCTTGGCTTCTACTTCGAACTGTGCAATTGTTAACATTACCTAAAGTTTACTGACAGCAACTGTCAAAACACTGAGGCTGTATTGATTCTGTTAAATCCGTATCGATACACGAATCCCAAACACTTCATGACGATATTTTGACGTATCGATATTTTGAGCACATGCCTAACCACTATCATTTTACCTAACTGATCTGATGATTCTAGTCATTATTCATGTTTTTAATATATAAAATTAAACTTTTTACCGAGATAAATCAGCCTGAATTTTTGAAACCCTCTTTCCTGCTGCAGTAAGTATAAAACCCTGGATGAAGAGCTGCTTCTTGGACACCATTAATACCATAGGTCATCTCTCTATTCCATCATTTCTGTCTTCACCCTCATCTGGGCCCCTCGGCAGAACCCAACACCACATCCCCTTTGAAGCCAGCGGTCAGATGGAGACCCCATATCTCAATCTCATTGCCTATCCAGCCATATATCCGCTCTGGCTTATCCCTGGTCAGTTGGAATACATCAAGACGCCACATTTTCTCCTGCCCATCCAGAGCCCGGCCATATCTGCCGCCTCCAAACCCAGCTCGGTTAAAGAGAGCGGGGGTGAGGGGCTTGTGATGTTTGTGGACACCTCCATGGAGTCAGAGGGAGGTCCAGGCTCGGTATAGTTGAGGAGGTAATGGTGGCCTCCACACTGGAGACTTTCGCTGCTATTGCATTGGCTTATCACACTGGATTAGAGCTCCTACGGTGAGGCTGGAAGCTCAGGATGATTGGCGACAAAGTTTGCCGGTTTGACCAAGATGATGGTGAAGGTGACCAAAGCAAGAGTCAAAGCATGAGTCTTTATCTCTCGCTGGCTTGTTTATGGCTTTTCCTTTTTCCAAGACTGATTCTTGAGTTCCTGGATGTCTTCCTTAACTCTACTCCCCCTCTCCCCGGCTGTAAGAGATGATCCACCCCCTCCTTCTAAACACTGACCTTTCGGGCATTTAAACCAGATTTATTCAAGGCCCATCTCTCTGATGTTGATAGTTCAGCACAAATCTGGCACTGATTTCAATCTCTGCCCACAATGGAGGAGGTGATGGTGAGACGGACGAGCCAAAGGGCTGGGGGAGTGGATTAAAAATGGTGGACTGGCGCTATGCTTTTGAAATCTTCTTGATCAATAATAGATGTGTATTTTAGAATAGATGAAGAAAACATGGATTTATATTTGATTATATGGGGGATGGTTGTAGAGGAGGTAAGCCCTTACATATATATATATATATATATATAAATATAGATATATAGATATACATTTATATATATATATATATATATATATATATATATATATATATGTTTGTATTTATCTCAGGTTATCTGACATCTGCCTGGATGTGTTTCCAGAATCACCACATTTATGGATATAACAAAATCCCTTTAGATTTTTCCTACTGGATTACGCCTCTCAATAATCACTGTCAGGCTTGTTTTTCTAAGCTCTCATTATTTCACCAAAATTAATCTTAAATGAAGTTTCAAACTTTCAGCTTACAGGCAACACACTTAACGGTAGCTCATGTGCCTTCAGCTCATCCTGTTATTTCTTAGTTTTGCCTAAAATGTTAACAGTTTTTGAAAGGGAAAGTTCTGTATTTCTAAATAATGTATGTTTATGATAAACACATCAGCAACAGTGAGTCTGATCAGTTCTCCCCCTGGAAGAAGTAGGCCTATGTTCAAAATATTGATATGGCAAAAAATGGTCATGCACCCCATGGGGATACGTGTATCGATACGAAGTCTACAGAATCAATACGTCTTCAATGTTCTGACAGCTGTTGTCAGTACACTTTGAGAAATGTTAACAATGGCATAGCTAAAAGTAGAAGCCAAACTGCATGGTTACACACATGTTCCAAATTAGAACTTATGGCCCTTTTCCACTAGCACGCCTTGGCCCTACTCGATTTGTGGCGTGTTTCCACTAGCCTGGTATCTCCTAAAACAAGCTAGTTTGAGTACCTACTCGTCTCTGGTTCCAAGCGAGCTGAGTCGATACTAAAAGATGACGTCACCGACTGCCGGCTGCTGATTGGTCAGAAAGTGTCGTCATCGATGAGTCATGAGTGCGACGACCTAGCATGCTAGCAGTAGCTACCATTAGCTTACCCTCATACGTCTATTCTTTGCAGCTTGATTGCTCTCGTCCTCGGCTTCATTCTGTTGTATAGCTTCCAAAACTCTCCTGTGCTTCTCAAGGAGTATTTCTTCTTACCACCGTCAGCCTTCTTCTGCTTTCCTTTTTTACTCGGTTTGTGACAAAAAGCCACAGATGTGTAGCGCTCAAAATGACGTCCGCAGTGCTGCTCAGCTGTTTACAGCTACACTGTAGTCAACTGCACCCCGTTGACTAATGGGGGCTAATGGAAAAGCAGCACAAGGTGAGTAGAGTAGAGCCGGGTAGAGTCGAGTAGAGTAGAGTAGGGCTAATGGAAAAGGGCCATTAGATCAACCATATTTGAGGACCTGAATTCAAGTTTCTTAAGTTGTAGAGTCATTCAAAATTCATCATTGTTTTTTTACTTGTGATAAAAAAAAAAAACTTGTCAGGAATTCTGTTAAAGTTGTAGTCAATGTTCACAATTTATGTGTATTGGGATACATATCATATTGTGGCCTCAGTATTGGAATACGTATTGTATCTTGGGGTTGCTAAAAAAACAGCTCGAGTAAGGAGAGGACCGGCAACCAAAGCTAGGATATGAGTTATTCTTCTCAATGGCAAGTCTCTTTATAGTTAATCATCTAATCCAAGCCGTCTTGAGTTATGACACGGTACAACCGCGGTAAGAAAACAGTGTGGCTTCCAAGCTAGCACAAAAAAAGTGTGCTGTCTTAAAGTGACAGTAACCAAAACCATCTTCATAAAAAATGGACTACACTTCTCTACAAAATACGGAAAGCGATAAATGGCAAAAGCTCTTTTTAAGCCAAAAATCATACTTAATAACTCAGTGTAAATTCACTGAAAACATTTAGCTCAACAAACAACAGCATGACCTTGGCTCATACAACCCATAACACTAATCTCTTGCAGGGTTGCAGGGGCAAGAGGCAGTCCAGTCCAGGGTCACATACAGAGACAGACTACCATTCATGCACTCAACCACACCTATGGGTATTTTGGAGCCAGAAAGGCCGGAACCAACACAGGGTTCAAACCAGCAGCCCTCGTGTTGTGAGGCATGGACACTACTTACTGCACCACCATGTCCTACTTAAGTTAATAACATGAAATCTTTAATCAAACAGGAAGTACAAAACTCTGCCCAAGGATGTCTGACATTGTTCGTGAAGTTACTTTCAGCAAAGTGGAAAACTGCCAAATCGTGCAAATCTGACAAGTCCTTAAACTTGTCCTGCTTCTGCGATCCCTGGTCCAACATTCTTTGAAAACTTCATCAAAACCCTTGGAGAACTTTTTGAGTTACCTTGGATCATCGCCAGATGTACTTACAGATGGACAGAAAAACTAAAAGACATGGAGCATGTCACCCATGTGCTCTCCTGCCTGGGTGTCCAAGCTACAACCTTTGGACCAACTGCAGCCCATGGCTCGTGTGTTTCTTTTATTTGGGTTGTAGACATAGATTGAAGTGACCTGCATTTGGACTTCTAGCCTGTTTGGTATTAAGCCTTTCTTGTACTGTTTTGCTTCAACATAAATGCAGTTCCACAACTCCAACATCGATAAGATCTTAGTTCATGTCGCCCTGATGGATAAAGACAAAGGGTTTGGCAGCTTGGAGCACAAAGTGTGTTTGTTTGCTCTGCTCTCTGCCCAGTTTTCCAGCCCATTCACACACATATATCAGCTGATGTTGGCCAATGTTGAGAAATCAGCAACATTCGCCAGTTTCGATGTAACATGTTGTTAGAGCTACACTTGTGGAAACTCAGGCCTAATGTACCTTAGTGCTTCTGCACAAACATGTCACACATCAAACACCATTTAAAGTGGACATGTATGCCATTTCAGGACGTGCAGCTGCAGCTGGTCTCAGTATTCTGACACCATGAGGACTAAAGACAGCTGTCGTACAACAGGAGTCCAGGCCGGAGGAGGAAGCACCGGGAGCCAACAGAGTTGAACATAGTTATTACAGAGGGTAGTGAAGGTAAGTGTAGGTCAACTCTTGCTGGTGTTCACGTTGAATGAAACACGTAAACTTTTAAACATGCGTAAAATCTTTTGACGTATTCAATGAACATCAGTGTTGCTCAATAGACGTTAACTTAGTTTGGCATGGCCTGATTTAGCTCAACATGGTTGGACATTTCTCTCTAAAGTTGGCCAAAACATCATTGTGTAAATGCAGTTTAAAAGCAAGATTTATATCAGGAGCCAATTATCTTTAACCACCAGCTCGTCTTTAAGATTCGTCTTCTTTCATAGTTTGTTCTTGTTTTGTGTCCTAACACCAAAATGAGCAGTAAATGTTGACGGCGTCATTCTCATCGGGAGCAAGAAGGAAATCAGGCCTGAAAGGGCGCCTTGAAAATCTGATTTGCCATCCCAAATCTTTTAATAATTGGTTATTGTGTTAAACTGAAATTAACCCCTGAAAATAATACCATAAATTTACTCATTTTCTGTTTAATCAGTATTTTTTCCCAAGATAATGCAATGAATATCCTGAGATTTTGAGGAAACAGCAGAAGTTGACCAATTGTTGTAGGGCAATAGAAAATGAATTAGAAACAGCTCAGGTCCAGCAGTGGCTTTTCCACAACCCCTGTAAAAGATCAGCAAACTCAAAGTTTCGGGAACATTATTTCACATGTTAATTTTACACGAATTATTAAATGTTGTCAGTGGGATTTTCCATTATAAAATCCAATGTTTTTTGTGACGTCAATCGGGATTGGATCCAGGAGAAATTTTCCTTCAGGATAGAGACATGGACCCCATATTATCCTGGAAAACTGGAAGCAAATCCATTAAAAATGACAGAAATAAGACTTTTTAAAATTCCGTCCAATGTTAACTTATGGGATTTTTTAAATTTCTGTGATTTTTGGCATCCTGACAAATGCACATATCACCATCAAAATCTAATCATTTTTTTAGTTGGGCCATTACCAACATCTCCTGAAAGTTTCAGACAAAGACATTCAGTAGTTTTTTGTAATTTTGCCATTAAACAAACGCACGTCGGTAAATGCCTTGACGGAGGTAAATATTCTGGTTGTCTTTAGGCTTTCATGAAAAACATCATATTGACAGTAATTTCAGAGGTAAGACATTATTTGTATCTGTTTTTCTGTGCCTGAATACTTAAAAAACAGCCTGAATAACAGATGAAGAGGAGATTAGAGTAGCTAACATGGACTGGCGGTCACACAGGATGTCCTGCTTGTGCCAGGCGTGAATCTGTTTCTGTTAGTCCACTCTAAAGTACCCTGTGAGCGCCACCATCCCTGAACACAAATCACAGATATCCTACACTAAAAAGTCCATCTGCTGCTCTTTGATAGAGTATATAGTTCACCATTTCCCTCCACCTCCACCCCTCAGCCCTAGTTTCCAAGTACGCTGAAGCCTACATCCTGCATTTAGAGGCTTTTAGGAAAGCCCTGTCATTCAGTCAGAGACGACCACGGGCAGCATGCTCTGCACGCTTATCTGCCTTTTTTATTTTCTACTCCTTTTTTCTTTTTTTTCTTTTGGCCGCTGGGCTGTACGAAGGGCCAGGTAGCCGGGGCCCGGGCTCATGCGGATGTCCGTGGACGACCTTGCTCTCCTCACCTACTGCCTTGGAGTGGCTCCCAGTCCTGGGATGGGGCTTTTTGGACCGGCACCAAGTCTCTACCCCCACAGATGTTACTGAGCCACCAGATATTATGTCAGGGTCTGAGTGATGTATCAGGCTGCTTCTCCGAGCAGCAGAGCCAGGCTGCAGAGAGGCTGAGAGACAAAGCAAGACAATAAAGCAGATAAAATGGACTTTAAATTTGACACAGCTGGCCCATGGGAAGCTTCGGCTTATCGAGACCATGAGTGGAGATTTACAATAATATCTACTTACGTCGTTACTGTGACTGAGTAGCTGTTTGTGTTCTACTAAAACTCATTGCTGTTACCTGTTGTTGAATAATTTATCTATTTCTTTATTGTCTTTACTGCCTCGCTGAAATCTCACTTTAGTTGTAAACATTTTTTAAGGTCTTGTAACACTTAAGATTCTGGACTTTCTAAGAAGGACCCCAGAATTAAGGAGATATCCTTGGCGACAACTTGCTTCTCAGTTTTCTGGCCTCCAAGGCTCAATGGCGCAGACCATTAGACAGTTGGTAGAGATGGAGGAGAGAGAGAGAGTGGTAAATGACATGCTGGAAGGAGCCCCAGGCTGGATTTGAAACCCATCTCCTTTAAGGGCAGCAGCTTCTTTGTATAGATCACACAGACAGGGCTGCTTGATCCTAAGGACTCCAATGTGACTGTAATCCATCGATATCAGTATGAAGTTTGGCAGATATTTTAAATGAAATCATATTTGTAGTATTTTGACAAATAGTTCTCATCTTTTTGTCACATGTCTCTTTATCTCAAAGTTTGATCTAGTTTGAGACAACAAATTGTCATTGTTTAGTTACATCTAAAAACAGCTTAAATGTCAGATTCTGTGTAAGTTTGCTAAATTGGCTACAAGACTTTATCAAGCTTATTTAGTGATGTATTATTTGTATCAGAAATACTTTTTTAGTCCCCAAGAGGGAAATGGAGTTGTTTCAGTCGCTCACATACACAGTATAGTATTACAAATATCAAATAGAGACATTAAAATAGATCAGAGCATGAAAAAGAAGTTCCAAAAAATTGAGTAAGCAATTAAAAAAATAAGTAAGCAGGTTGCAACATGTAGAGTCTTTTAGCAATTTCAACTTTCTTGTTAAGGAAAAAATTAAGAAAATAAGCAAAGTGAGACTATAAACAATACCAAGGACTATACACTATTAACATTAACAATATTTACAATAAAACTATAAACATGACAGCACTGTGTGACCATAGACCACATTTGACCAAAAGGCAAAGTTTACCAGTAATGACATTACACTTTGATATTATCTTTGCTTATTAACAAATATATGAATGCTGGTTTGATCATTTTTATAGGACCTTTATATTTTGCTGTATTTGTTTACTTACATACATTTTTCCCATCAAGACCATCTGGCAATTTGTATCAGTATGACCCTAAGGCAGATAAAGTTGGTTTAATGTGGTTCTTTAACTTACCAAAGTTGCACGTTCCTGTCGCACAGCCTCTCTGGCATGTTTTTATGTAAATGATCACCTTCTTATGTCAAAGCATACCGAGAGAGTCCAGCGAAACCAACACCAAGAGATCCATGACCTTTTTAATCTGCTAATCTGACCCACTAGATGGACTGTGCCACATGTCCATGGGATATATTTATGTCTATCTCAGTGTTCATTTTGACAACACTTTTTAATTTTGTCTTAAGGTATAATCTTTGCCTAAAACTTTTTAGTTGTAATTTAATCATCTTAATTGTTGAATTTTAGTCAAGTTTTAGTTGATGAAATTTCCCAAATATTTTAGTCGACAAAATCTACTCTAAATTTAGTCGACTAAAATATGAAGTGTAAAGTGCAAGGCATTTTTTATGTTTCCTTCAGTTTCTGAAGTCATGTTTTACACTTGGGTAAAATGAAACATCTAATAACCCTTTGCTGAACGCTAGTAATGTCGACTGTATACATTAACAGAAACAAATTGAACTTTTGTGTGAAATGCAGTCACCTTTATTTAGGCTACCTAGCAGAGCATCTCAGTTACAATACCAGAATTGACAACAAACAGTAAACCTGCTCTACATGAATATATCAGTTCATAAAGAGAGCAGCTCTGATTGGATCACTCCACAACTTATCCCACCACCACCAAGCTAAGGCAGCTGTGATTGGATGCCCCTCTGAACTCATCCAACCTTTCCACACAACCAAAGTAGCTGTGGTTGGATATATTCCTAACTTATCCCTACTTTCTGTATGATGAAATTAGGTCTGATTGGATTTTGTCCCTGTCAAACATTTTAGTCTAGTTTTTATTTGTCGATAAAAATGTCAGTTAATTTCGTTTTTGTCCATGTGCACTTGTTTTTATTTATAGTTTTAATCTGGGGTAAAATGGTTGTTGATGAAAGATATGACGAAAACAGTTTGTCAACAAGATGAACAGTGGTGCATTTGAGCATCATCCCATAGAAAGGGATCGGGAGAGTGGGATCTGTTAAAGAAAACTGTCTTTACTGGACAGTTTGTGTGCTCATTTTCTGAGAATCACTTTAAGTTGCTGAGGTTAAACTGTCGCCATTTACCAAGAGAAAGAAAGAAATGGTTATTTTCAAGGCTACAACGATCCAAATCCTGAAAAGTAAAATGGGCATTTTTAGACATGCCATTATGTGTTTCCTTCTTTTGCAGAGAAAGACAGATGTCCAAGTCACAACAAACTACATGAGTTGTCTTTAAAAAAGAGATCTTACAGTTTTATAGATGTGCTGATATGATGTCACCATTGTAACTGAGTCAACACGCTGATGAAACTTTATAGAAAATGTTCTTCTGAAGTATAAATACCTGAGCTGACATTCTTATTAAAGCCACTTAGCTTGGAACAGAAGGTTAGAAACAACAGTGTCCAAATGTCAGGACAAAAATAAACCATCTTCCACTGTGAGCTGCACAGGTTATGATTATATTTCATCTTCGAGGCAGCAAGACACCATCATGCATTTAGCTTCCTCGAGAAGACGAGCTGGGAAAACATGGAGGATGATTTGTCATTAAAAACAGAAAAATTTGATGTGCTGAGTAGGTAATTGATTTAATGAAGTTCCTATGAAAGTAAAACCAAGTACAGGTCAGCTGAGAAACCCCCCGATGGGAGAACTGTCAGATGTTTAACTCTCGGTTCCTTTGGGAGAGACTCGGGGCTAATAGGTGAGCCCACAGCTGCTGGAAGAGCTCGGCCGCCTGTCTGTGCTCAAAGCCGGGGGAAGAATGCAGAGCTGACCTGCCTCTGCAGCCACAATCCACTGAGGTTTTGGTCCCTCCTTTGGCTTTTTGTGGAGCTTTCTCCTGTGGGCTGGAGTGCACTTTAGAGAGGAGAGAGAAGAAGAAGAGGAGGCAGGGTTTCCCCGAGTTGGTGTGAGGCTGCAATAAGACCCGGACTGTAGTTTTTCTGACTCGGCCATGAAACTCAAGGCAGTAGTGGAGCAGGGAGTGCGAGGGGAGAGGTTGGCAGTGTGCCTGGATCAGAAATATGTGGCTGTTAAAGGAGCGTAGAGAGGGAAGAATGTGGAGAACAGAGGCTTCACACTGGGAGAAGTTCAGAGGCAGGTGTTTTTACCTCTGAGTTATTGGACTTTAAATGTATTTGCAGCTTCCAGTCATTTTGTGAAAGTCTTTAATGTGTTCTGTTTGCATTTAAGCTTGACAGCAAGGTAAGAAAGATTACTGATAATATTTATTGATACTGTTTTGGGAGAATTTGCACAGGTTTTATGACCAAAAGGCACCTCGCAATGCTGCTGGAAATTATGTGACTTTGGTATTTTAGGAGAAAGTCTCAGATGGTTTTACTGAGTTTTAGGGCGGATGTTTAAAGCTCTTTCCTATTTACTAAAGCTGTGTTCACAGCCAAATGAAGAATCAAAATCAGCTTTACTGGCCAACTGTGTTTGACACACAAGGATTTTGATGCTGGTTTACTTTACTCTCCAGGTATAGACCAGACACACACTAGGATGGATATATGTATACAAGCAAGAATCAACTTTAAATAACAAATATAATTAAGGTAAGGAATAGGGAAAGAATATGAAACAAGAAACAAAGTGACAACAAACAAGAAACAGACAAATTCATACTATCATCGTTCATCATGCAGGAAAAAGCTACATAAACCCACATTTTAAGGGAACTATCTGCTCTGGATTTGAGTCCAGCTCATGATCAAATGTTGTTAGAAAAACTACTTACAATTAAGACGACAAAAGACTTTGATCCGGAATCAAACTCTGGTCAGCCAAAACATTCATGAGAATATTTAGTAGTTTATCACTGCACCAAACCAGTAGCAGACAAAACATTTTTTAAACAATGTGGACAGACCTCAAACCAAAAGTTTTGCCAACTTATGTCAAGAAATGAGACAAAGTTCATATAAAAAATGTAATAAAGGAAGTTTGACAATGTATTTAACCCCAACAATTTGAGTTTTCAATATTACAGCACACTTTTTAGAGTCTGTGTGTACACACTTCTTTTTTGAGATATGGTACTTTACCTCCTATCAGGTGTAAATGTTAACCCTTTCTGGAGTTAAAATTTAAATCTTACCAGTGTAACTTTTTATTAACTCCTCTATAGTGATAGATGTGCTGTCATAGAGTATTTTAACAACTTAAGTGTTAAATAACACAAACACTGCAAAGTGTAGACAATGCAGTATTTATTTACTCTTTATTAATGGGTAAAATTAGCTAAAATAAAGATACCATTTTTGTTCAGAGCACATATACGTTTAAAAAAATGACAGCGCAGTTTTCATGATGTGTGCTTGTGGCATCTGTTGGTATTTGTCCATGACAGAGGAGGAGTGGGATGATTGACTCTACAAGTGTTACTTAGAGGCTCAGAGGGAAAAGTTCAGATATGTAGATCATACAGTGACACCAATGGATTCAATTTACTGAAACTTCATTTTTACACTTGTTTGTGACACCAGCTCTTTTTTATCTGACAGTAAATTAATTTTGCTTAAAATTTTGTCAACAGCAAATTTTAACCCCACTAAATTTCTAATGTAGACTTACTCCAAGAACATGGACCTCCACCAAGGAATTTCCAACACCTTAAGTTATGTCAAAAATGTGGAAACTTATATCCTGGATCCACATCCAGACCCAGATCACCACTAAAATCTGCTCACGTCTTCCCTGTGCCGGGACCAACACTGCTTGAAAACGTCTTCAAAATCCATTCATCACTTTTTGAGTTATTCTGTTCACAAACTAACGAAAAAAACTATTATTCAGTATTCATAATAACAGAGCGGAGCGTGTGAAATGCTGCCTTTTTCTGTCCTTCAGTCAAAACTACAGAGAAAAAGGGAGTTCTGGCTAAGGTGCAGATGTATTTTGACAGTTTTTGGCAAAGATTGGACATGTGGGTGAAACAGTGTCACCCACATGTCCAAACACATGGACAAGTGGGTGGACGTGTTCGCCTGTTTGTGAGATTTCAACAGTGGACTGGGATTTCCCTGCAACCTTTTTTTCTTTTTTTACTGGGGGAGACAGTGTGTCTAAAATATGTTTGCAATTTTGGGGAAATATTTAGATCATCAGGAAAAATGTCATTTCATGTATGAACAGTTCCAAAAAATGGTAAGCAGTTTTATTGACTGGATATTTCAGGGCTCCCTCGGTCCTCAGCAGGTTCACACACTTGTTCAGGGCTTTACTCTCTTACTGAGACAGAGTTTCTCACATTAGCTGGAATCATTCACTCATTCAATAATATTTTTTTCTAAATTAATTTTCATCACTTCATAGGTGAAATAATATCTGTTTGTTTTTATCTGTTTTGTTTGTTGAAAAAAAATGAATTACTGACCCTTTTCTCATCAAACTCTTTTGGGAGATTTTTTCTCCCTCTTCGGATTAATAAGGCAATAAAGTAATAACCATCATTTTTGAATTAAATATAATTAGAATCAAGCAAAGTGATTTTATTTGAACAGTAAATGAACTTTCGCCCATATGGAGTTTATCTCTGATCAGCTTATCGCTCCATTAGTCTGATGTTTTGCTTCTATTAAAGCTAAAATCATTAATAATTTTACCATAAATATCCTGAAAATCAACTAAAAGAATTATCCATTTCCAGGGTAATCTACATTTCCATCTGAAATAACCAGGACAGCTTAATGTTGACTTTTAAACAGAGTAAGATGCTTTTTAAATTCATTAATATCCGTAAAATGTCACTTCACCATTGACAGATTTTCATCTGAAATCAGGGTGTCATTGTTTCGTAGCATTAGAATTCAAATATATAAATATATTTAAAAAATAAAAATCCCACTCTGATTTAATGGATGTCTTCATATGTGAGCATCATTATGTTGAATTTTCAGCAAAGTCAGTAACTTTTTTTTATCCTTAAATATCCAACAACACATTTTATGGGTGGAAAAATCTATGGTATGAGTGTCATTGTTTTGTGACATTTATAGTGGAAAAAGAAACACAATTTAACCGTAAATATGCCAAAATGTGGCATTCTCATTTTAAGGATTTTCCTCTTAACCAAGAATAATTTCACCTTAAGTTATATTTTTTAATCAAGTCTCACTCACAGTGACGTCTCAAAGGTTTTCCATCAGAAATGATGAAGAAATGTCCCTGTTGTTGTTCATTAGTATTACCATAATTATTCTAAAAGATGTCACTCACAATCAAGACGTTTATTTACCTGCAGTGATGAAGAAACTATGCTTTGTTTAATTAGAACATTTTAATAATCATTCTAACATAGGTGTAACTCACTGGTTGGTTCTTCATCAGAGGGGATTAAGCTAATTGTGTTGCTTTATTATAAGACAGTAGTGATTTTACCATAATCTGTGGTTTTCCATCTGAAGTTATGAAGAAGTTGTTGTTCATTTAAATAAGTGTTTATACATAATTGTTAGAAAAAGTGTCTTTATCAGTTGAGATATTTGATTAATTTTATTTATGAAGTTTTTTAAAAATGTTTTATTTAGTTATTTATTAGTTATTTTACCGCAATCTTTCTGATAAAGTGCCACTCACAGTCAAGACATTTCCTCCTAAAGTGAGACTGATATAATAGTCAAAAGACGAATCATTTCATAAGTATCAAAAAGTGTGACTAAAATTCATATAGAGTAAGAGAGACATTATTGAGATGAAACGTAAATAATCTTAAAATACATCACTCAGAATGAATCAATTCTTATCTTTAGTGCAAATGAAGTTGCTGTTTTAATATAAATTATTATTTGAAAGAAGATAACATTCAAAAAGCAAGGTTGTTTTCTTTCTTTCTTTTTTTTTTTTTTTTTGCTGTGAACTTAAAGCAAAATATCTTTAATTTTATAGGGTCAAATTATAACAAATGTTATCTCAAGATGCTTTATAAAAGATCAGGTCTATGCCATACTCTTTTTTTTAAAAAATAATTTAACCTTATTTATTTTTATTTAAAAGAGACTAAAATGATTATTATTGACAGCACTAGTTTATGGACGCCCAGACCATAAATTTGTCTTTCTCATAATTCTCCATTAAATATACATTCAAGATTAGAGGAATCACTTTGAGATGGGGCAATTTTTTTTCCTCTGTGTGGTTTTGAGGTATTTATCATGGATAGAAAGATTGTTCTAATTTTGACATTCTAATGATTATGAAGTGAAAAGGGCGGTTTTCAGTCTAAATAATAAATTAAGTTCATGCATTTGAAGGTAAAGCAGTCTTATTTTGCCGTAAATATCATAAAGGACGTCCCTCTAAATCATCATATTTTCATATAAGTTAAGAACAACAATGTCGTTCTGCATTTTATGTCTAAACTCTATTTTTTTTTCACCATAATTATCCTTGAAAGCGTCATAATCAGCAGATACATTGACTATATCTTTGCTTTTACTTTGGATAATAACTTTATTTTTTGGGGGAAAGTCGTGCTAATTATTTTCTTATGAGCTCTTTATATTATGCCCTTATGTCTCACCCTTATCTTCGTGAACATTTACCACATTTAGGGACAGAAAGTTGTGATTTAATCCATGATCAGAGAGAAAAAGAGGCCACAGCTGTCACAAGGTGCTGCTGTTCTGCCACATTTCCTCTCTTTTCTTAAAAACATTTCAAAGTCAGATGATATTTCAGAAATATATAATTGTCGTCTTTACTTTTCTTTCCTCTCCTGTTGGCTCAAGCAGCAGCGCTCCCCTCCGCTGTGCGTAAAGGTGATCCATGCGCACTGCCGTCTCCGCGCGCACGCAGGTGCTCGGATCAAGTGACCCGCATTTTTTTTTTTTTCCTCCGCGAGCCTCTTTAACTTTTGTGCCCAAAATGATCACTTCACAAGCCATCTTCTCCTCGGCTTTTGTGCCCGCCGCATTCACGAGATGGATAATGCTTGTAAAGTCTGACAAGGGTGCGTTTGTTTTGCCTCTACGCTCGTCTGAGAAATTATCTTTCACCCCCTTTTGGAGAAAGCTGCGCCGTTTTCACTGCGACTTCTCCGGGCTTTGTCCTCTCCAAAGTGGCGTCTGCATGTCTGACTCGGCCGGTTACTGATTTGCAGGCAGTGTGTTAAGGTGGCCCATGTAAGTGATTTCCACGGGCATCCCACTAAAGGAGAACAAATCGCTGACAAAGGAGAGCCGTTCCCATTCAGCTGCGTCGTTGGGACAACCCAGAAGTATTCCTCAGATAATAAGTTGGACTTCAAAGCGTTTCTCACTGAAGGGTGACTGCTTCACTCCTTTTTATTAAGTCCCCCTTCTTCTCCCCTCTAATACCCGGGGACTGAACTGTCCCTGGTTATTTTTCATCCTGTTTATTTAGTTACATTCATTCAGCTCTTGTTTCCAAACACAACCTTACAAGAGCAGGCTCCTCTTCAGCCTTTTTATCCCTGTAAACGTCCAGGAGAGGAGAGGAGGCCCGCTCTGAATGAGGCAGAAAGTGTTTTTAGAAAAGGGAAAGAGCACAGCTGTTAAATTGATAAAGGCCATAAAGTACAGCTGAACAAATGTGCAGTTGTTGCCCTTTTAGAAGAAGACTCTTAATGCCGCTGAAGAGGCTGTAAATCGGGTTGAAAATTTAGATTTTTTTTTTTTACACTCTTGTGACTATTTTGTGTTTGAGTTTTATGGACAAAGCAGGGGTGGATTTATTGATTCCATGGCCTCGGGCTAAGATGGATGTGGGGCCCAGTGTTGATTTTGACAGCACTTTTTAAGTTAGTTTTAGTTATGGTCTTTGGCCTAAAATATATTTTAGTTTTAGTCAGAATTTACAAGCCTAGTTTTAAATGACGAAATGTCACAGGATTTGTTTTCCTTAGTAAAGTTTGAAATGAAAGAAACAAATGCTACTTTTGTTAGAGAATTGACAACAGTGAACCTGCTCTACATGAATATATCAGTTCTTAAAGAGAGCAGCTCTGATTGGATCATTTCCCAACTTATCCCACCACCACCAAGCTAAGGCAGCTGTGATTGGATGTCCCTCTTAACTCATCCAACCTTTCCACACAACTAAAGTAGCTGTGATTGGATATATTTGCTAACTTGTCTCTACTTCCTACATGACCACATTAGGTCTGATTGGATTAAGTCTCTGTCAGACATTTTCGTCTCGACTCAATTTGTTGATTAAAATATCATTAATTTAGTTTTTGTCCATGTGCACTTGTTTTTATTAGTTACTGTCTAGTTTTCATCAGGGGAAAAAGTGTTGATGAAAATTATGAAGAAAATAATTAGTTAACGATATTAGCATGGCTTCTGACATCGCAGTAGCGTACCTATTACATTACATCATTGGCCTGCAATGACTGTGGCTGACAGAACGATCATCCAATCACGTGCTAGATATGCTCTTGAAATGTTCTGCACATTCCCAAACACCAGATGCCCCTTTGCCATTTAATTTTGGAGTTTTGGATTTCTGAGTTGTGGTTTCTGTTAGATGAACAGGTGTCCAAGTTCACAAGCTCATAACTGGGATGTGATGTAATAACGAGCTCCGACATCCGTGCCCAAGGGTCAAAAGAGAGCACAAATAGAAGATATTAATGTGCAATTTAAGCAGTGGTTTCTCCCTCTAGTTGGGCTGAAGTTAGCCTTAAAGATCATTCACTGTCTCAAAAAGTCTATCTAAATCAAACAGAGAGGGCACCTGTAAACATTTTGAGGCTTTTTGAGAAACTTTAAGAGATTTTAAAATATTTAAGCCAAAATAAGGAGACAAATCACCATATACATTTCACAAAAATAGCATAAATTAGTGATCTGCGTTTATCTAGGAGCTCAGGGAATTACACCACATCCCAGTTGTTGAATTTTGAGTCATCAGATTTAATTTTAATGTGACAAGTGAGTAAAGCCAATGTGTGGGGACCCCACGTGATCAAATATTTCAACTAAAAGAGCAGTAAAGGAACAAATCAAAAATGGGAAAGGAAATTAGCACCTCCTGCTTCCCAAGACTGAAAGTTTATGGGATTTTAGAACAGCTAAACACAGATACCTGAAATAAATACCTGTGTGCTTGGAGGACGGTTGCCAAGAAGCTGCTAACAAGGACTACAAAAATGTCCTTGTTAGCAGGGACCCAAGTGCAAGCATTTCTGATCATTTATAAATAAACAAAAATTCATATGTCCCTTAATTATGAGGAAACTCTCAGACACGATGTTAAAACGTAATGTTTGGTATTGGAAACAATGGAGTTGCTTTTAAGTGGAGCAGCCATGTTGTTATTCCACAGCAGCATAATAATAGCTTTTACTATAATATTAATTTCTATACATTAAGCATAAAAAAATATGAGTGTTGGGATCATTCTTTGAAATTTCATAAAGAACAAAATGTGACCCGTAACTTTTGGTTTGCTGCAGACTTTATTATCTGCAGAAGCTTTTAGCCAAGAGGACCAACACGATGCTAACATCGGCTTATAAAAATAAATCATCCTAATTAATTTGGATAAAAAATTGTTGAAATCCACAAAACCGTCATCTTGTTACTGTTAAGAGGATTCTTGATGTATATAATTGATGTATATAATTGCTAACAGTTAAAAAAAAACCTCCACATAGCCTCAGGAGATTTCTTGCAACATATTAGCCACAGAGAGGGAAGGTAGGTGGAGACTGTCAAAACTGAACTATTCAATTTAGCTTTTTGAGCAAAAAAATGTACGCTAAAAGCAAAAAATGCAAGACGTTCTTCTTTTAAATAACCCCAACAAAGATTAAATTTGAAAAAACAAACGTTTTCAACTAAATTGCACAATTTAGATCTGGTTACAGGCTTTTTTTTTTCCAAATTTAAGCCAAAGACAGACACATTTGGCAGGGGAAAAATTATAATTTGCCAATTCTTAACCAATATTGTACCAAAAAAGAAAATCACAATATTGCTTAAAATTGCAAACGTTTCTTCTTTTTAATGACCTCAACACTCAGCAAACTTAACAAAGACGAGAGAAACCCTTCAGTGTGTTGGAGTTCAAAAAGGGCACATAAACATCATTTTCAACTAATTTGCACAATTTCAATAGTTCTGAAAAGACCAAAAGTTGCTTCAATTCTCCTGACACTATCCAGCTGCAAAGATAAGTCAACAATGTTTGGGTAAGAATGTGTTTCTGAAGATTCATCTGCATGTGTTAATGAGATCGAGTCATGGATTTACAGTGAATGTTGGCAACAATGATTCAAGATAAAATATGAAGGAGAAATAAATATCAGGATGAAAAGATCATTAAAACTGCAAACATTGCCCCTGACAGAGTCTGAACTGATCCAAGAAGTTGCACAAGTGAGTTGCCTCCAAACCCTTGTCAGTTTGACCCACTTGTCGGGACGTTGCCAACCTATTTGTGCAACAGAGTGGTGCAGGGAGGGTGTAGTTTTTGTTGGCCAACCTAAAAGTTAGCAATGCACTGGTTCTCTTGACTAAGATTTTTCAAAGGGCTCTTGGATTTTTGCTGATAATAAGGACTGTGGAGGGAAAAAAAGTAGATTTAACTGTACTCTATTAGAAACTCTTTTTTCAGTGAACCAAATAACCTTCTTAAGTAAACAATGAATAGCCTGGATAAATGCATTTGAACTTGAAACATGAAAAAATGCCTTGAATCTCAAAAAACTGCACTTACAATCCAGAAATACTCATAAAAAGTTTTTTTTCCCCAGATATGTTTACTTAGCATGGGTAGTTTTACTGTAATTATCCTATTAAAATGGCACTTACAGCCTCCAAGTTTTAAACTGAATGTTTAGCATTCTGTAGTTTTTATTTATGGTTTTATTTTAGGACACAATGAACCCTTGTGAATCTCTGATTCTAAAAACTTGTTGAAGATTTCAGACTGTTGCAGATTAAGGATAAATAATGCTGTAATGGGGCCTCTTTTTAATATAAATATGACAAGGGATAAGATTGAACTTTATTAATCCATTGGGAAGATTCCAGCAGCATTTAATAGTACACAGGTATCAAAAAGTAAAATAAGCTAATAAAAAAAAGATTAAAAAAATAAATAAAAATATGGCTATTGGCTGGCTATTATTGACTGGCTACCAACACTACTGCTCCTTCCCATCCTCAGTCTTCCTGTTACTCCTCCTCTCCCCCTTTAGTGAGGAGTTGTACAGTTTGATGACCTGAGAGACAAAAGAGTTTCTCAGTCTGGGGCTGAAAAATACACAAAAACAGATATTAGAACACATCTTCTAAATGTTATTTAATGTGAATTTGGTGGCACAAAAGCTTACTTCATTTTACTTTCCTGCAGCCGAAACAAGATAAACATGTTTCTTTAGTAAGTGAAACATCTTTGGCCAAATCTTGCTCATGCTCAAATATTTTTTGGGGCCCCCGTCACTCATGCCCCCCCTCTTTAGAGCCCCCCTGCCCGCCGACACTGCATCCCTGCTAAACACACATTTTTATGAGTAGGTGTGTCCTCAGCTTTGATTAGAGTCCATCATTTAGTGTCAGTTAGTGCGTTTCTTCTCCCCACGCTCGCGCACAGCCTTCCTAACGTGCGCGCCTCGCTCCCAGATCGCCATAGAAATCCTAACGCAGCATGAAGAGCGTCAAAGCGCCGGGCCTTCCTCTGTGAAGCTGCAGCCTTTGAAGTGGTGCAGCACTCGCGTTGGTCAGTTTTCATTCTATAGACTGGACAGGCAACTCTTTGAAAGTGAGATTGTGCGTTTTAATGGAGGAAATAAGAGGGGGAACTTGTTTTCTGCACTCTATACAAGGCCCTGCGCATTGTCACATATCTTTTTATCTTTTATTTTTCCCATGAATGATTCATGCCTCGACTGCTTTGTGCTGTCGAGCCTTTCAGAGGTAGCGCCATCAGGGGGCTATAAGTTTTCCCATTAGCTCGCTGATTAGTTTATAGAGGGCTCCTTTGGCCCGACAGGCCTATTTCTGAGATAACCGCCTGATATTTTCTGCTAATGTTTGGAGAAAGACGAGAATAAGATGATGGTTTCATGTGAGGAGGGGATCATGTTGATGTTTTGCTGCGTTTTCAGTTAGAACAAGGAGATTTTGACCGTAAATAGGTGATGAAAAGCGCCACTCACAATCACATTCAATGAACATTTCTACTTTTTTGTTGACCTGGAGACAGCTAACGTTGAGGTATTTCAGCATTTTAGTTGAAGACAAAGATGGTTTGCTCCATAAAAATGCCAATAAATGACACATTAAAAAAAAAAAAAATCCAATGAACCCTTCCCTTTTTACCCAGAGTTGAAAAAAACATATTGTGTACCAAAAATATCCCAAAAAGCATCACATTAAAATCAATGCTTTTAAAGTTAATCTTAAATAATTTTACCATAAACCTTATGAAAGGGGTCTCTCCCCCCCTCTTCATTTTTGGAACAGGGGGAAGAAGCAGTCTTTATTCTCACATTATTCATTTGATTATGATTTTTTGTTTACCTTAAATATCCTAAAACAATCACCTAAAACAGCAAAACTTTATCTGACGATCTGACTTTAACTGGCAATAAAGATGTTAAGTTGAGTTTAAAGTAACGGCATAAATAATTTGACCTTAAATATTCTGTAAAGTCTATCAAGTTCAAGAAAACCAAATTAGTTCATCTTCAGAAAATAAGCATTTTTAAGTTTCATTTTGAGTTTAAACATGATAAGTATTTCCATAAACCCCCTAAAAGTCATTACATGCAGTCAGCAATTTTATTTTGGTTGAGAATGAAGACCTTAATTCAAATTTAAAGTTACAGATATGAAATATTTAACAATAATTATCTGTTTAAAATCCCTTAAAATCGTTTCAGTGAACCAAATAACCTGATCCTGTAAAACTGCATTTTTATTTTTTTTGCTTTATTAGTTATTTGAGTTTAAACATAAAATATATTACCACAAATATCCTTAAAAGTGCACCCACAATTCAAAAAATCTACATAACTGATGGGCTGACCTCAGAAATGATGTTTCACTTCATGTTAAAGCATAAGTCGTTTTACAGTAATTATCCTAATAATGATGCACATGTTTTTATTTGAGATGACTTTGTATTGACTTGTTTAAGGTTGAATTTAAAGACATTGTTAATTTTTACCATAAATATTCTAAAAGATGTCACTTACAATTTTAAAAGAATGTGGTGAACTACTTCACTTCTTTTTAGGCTGAGGTGAAAAATAAGGGCGTGATCCTGAATCACCAATAATTGTACCGTAAATATCCTACAAAAGCATCTTTGTGGTTTGAACATTTTGCAGTTGTGTTTTCAGTTTAAAAATATATATTACCAACTATATCCTAAAAACTAACCCTCACAGAAAAATCTGTTGATTTAATGCAGTTGATATTTAAATGAAGATGTTATGTAGAACTTAATGTTAAAGCAATTGGGAATTTTACCATAATTATCCTATTATAGAGGCACTCACAATTAACATTTCCTCTGCAGGAAGAATAACATTTTGAGTTGTGTTAATAATTAGAAGATGCAATTTATTACCACAGATCATAAAACAATCATGTTAAATGGGTCGTAAATTGTATTGGTTTTCCAATTAAACACTAAATTTATCTAACATTTAAGTTAAATCTGAGAAGTTACAAACATTATTACTCTTTTAAAAGTCTTTCTCACTGTCTTTAATCCTTTGTAACTCCTTTTCTGCTCCATCTTTAGTCACTCTGGAATAATTACACTGCATTGCTGTTAAAAGCATGAATGACTTTCTCCGACACTCGCTTAAAATCGTCAAACTTTAGGGAACTAAAGCTTTGTCTTTGTCGTGATAAAGATGTTGTTGAGTTGAAAACATGGACGAGTTCACCGAAAATGCCTGAAAACAACGTCCTCAACAATCAGAAGAGTCTAGAAAGTGTTTGGAGCACGGCTGTCCAAACTTTTTTTCAGTGAGGGCTGCGTATTTAAATCTGAAAGGATGACCAGGACGCTTCTGCACAAATCTTTGGTGTGTCAGAGTTTTTCAAACTGATCAGATGAAGGTTTAGATTCTCAATTATTAAGAATGCTTAAGAAAACAAACCAGCCATGCTACAGATTTCCATCCCTAGTTCGACGGGCACACAGTCGATAACTGTTGAAGATTTTATGGTGGTCTGTCCCTGCACTGGCCCCTCTGTGCAGTTCACCATTTCAGACTCAAAACAGGAGCAAACAGCACAAAAGTGCCAAAGTTTACATGAGTATGAGAACTAAAAGTGAACTGAAAGACCACATTTGGCCCCCTGACCATAATTTGGACACCCCTGCTGTAGAGTGATGAACATTGACTATTGGATTTTACTTAAAACACAATAATTTAAATGTAATTTAATCTTCCTCATCTGCCAACCCTATTTCTCCCTTTAAAGGGACATTTTTTTCTGTTGTTTCTTTTTTCATCACCGTAAATATTCTAATAAAGAACCACCAACAATCAACAAATCTACTTTCCCTCATAAGCTGTGTCGATCTGTTAAAAGTCTTCAAAATCTGAAAATATCAACACAAATGTCCTCAAACTCACAATAAATAAAGATCTTAGTAAATGAATCATCTTTTCCTCCCATGTGGTAAAGTTACTGGTTTACATACAGAGCAAAGTATGAATAAATTTACTTTAAATATACCAAAAAAATGTCACTTAAAACCAAGAAATTCAATCTGACATAGACATTTTACAGTGAACTGATTTAAAACACATTAAGTTTGACCACATTTACCCTAAAAAGGATCACCTTTGATTAAAACTTTCACTTCTAAATCTGAACTGAGAATTAATTTTGTTTTGCTGCATTTAAAGTTAAAACATGAACAGCATTAACCATAACTACGGTAAAATAGAAGCATTACTCCCGCTCTACAAATTTTAGTGAAAACAAAAAGAAAATCAAAGTTTTGTCAGTTGATAGAGAATGAAATTATTATGCTTCGTTTTGGAGTGGAAGTAGAATAAAGCTTACCATAACTGTGCTAATATATTGTCACTGTGTATCAACAGAAGTGTCTGTGATAAGACAATGTAAATTACCATAAATATTTTAAAAGAACATCAATAAAATTTAACTGAACTACGTGTTGTCCAAAGTAACAATGACATGCAGCATTTTAAGTTAACAATTTATAATTTTTCCTATAGGAGGCCAATTAAATCTGTTTTGAGTGTTTTAAGTATTTTAAGTGCTTTACCCCCAAACTGAGAATAACAGGACTTTAGTTATTATTTATGGACACATAGATACTCTTACCATGAATTTAATATAATACGATAAAACAATGTCAATTGAACTATATAAAACTTTGTAAATTACTTCTGTTTTTCAGTTTAAGGGTAAATTAGCTGCTAATTGGTTTTATTTTTAAAGCTGTATAATTGACCATAAATAATATAAAAGTGTTCCAATAAAAATCAACACATTTTCTTTGACCTACTTGTTGTTGAGACAACAATAACAAATTTAATTTTGTTTAAGACATTGGATAATTTACCATGAGTATCCTGTTAGAGTGTTAATAATGATTTATTAAACTAATCAGCTTTTTACACAAGCTGATAATAACACAAGACTCTGTTGTATTTTAGTAGACATATGAATTCTTTACCATAAACATGGTCAAATGCCCAATTAGAGTGTAACTCAAATGATCTACTTTATCTCTAAGTTTAAAAAACATTCTTATTTACCATAAATATCCTAAAAGAGCATCAATGAAGATTGACTTCTGTCATTAAAACGTACTACTTTCTCTGTGTGAAGTAGCAATGCTATGTCATGTTCCATTTTATGTGACTACATTAATTATTTAACATAAATGCTCTAAAAGAGTGTCAATAAAAATCAACTGGCTCCATCAAATTACTCGTTGTCCAGAGTCACAAAAAAGTAAAACAGTGGATCGTGTACCATAATTATCCTGATAGTGTGAAATGAAATTTAACAAAGTTTAGTGACCTAATCTGCTGTTTCAGCTACACTGTGAAAAGTTGATGTCAGGATTATTTACCGTAAATATTCAAAAAGAGTGTCAATGAAAATCTACAAGATAGACTAATCTGTTTTTTTTTGTTGTTGTTGTTCAACTTGCCATGACATTTATGTGTTTTTTTTTTATTCAGAAATTACATAATTTTACCACAGATGTCCCAATAGGGTTTCAGAACCAACACACTTTGGTAAGAGATCTGCATTTTTAAATGTGGTCATTATTTTGTTTAATATTATCTTAAAATCACTTTTAGTTTTGTCATACCTTAAATATTGTAACTGCTTCTCTTTTCAGTTTACATTCTGAGTCATCTGAGTCACATTACCATAAATGTTCTAATAACTCCCCACTCATGATGAGCAGTTTCAGTTTGCTATTGTGCCCATTTAGTCTCCAACATACAGGATTTTACCGTAAATGGGCTAAAAAGGCACCATTTCACTGCAACAAAACTCATTTACATGTTCATTTTACCATTTTTTTTATGAAAACTCTGATTCTCCCTGGAGGCTGTTTTAATTAAATTCTCTGCTAATTCATAACAATATGACACTTGTGCATTATTAACCATTTGAGTCCTGTTTTTTTTATTAATTTTATCATGAAATTTATATTGTAAATTTAATTATTTCGAACATCAAAGGTCTGCACAGTCAAAACTGATTCTCCTTTTTTTTATCCATCATGTCCAACGGCACCATGCACCTCAAACAAAAAAAAAAAAAAGACAGATCACTAAAATAAAGGCATGCGAGAGAGGGACTTTCACATTACACAGCCTATTCAAGTCAATAGTTTCTTTTTTTTTTTTTACAGACCACAATTTAAAAAAATAAAAAGTGGAAAAAAATGAACATAAAATTAGAAAAAAAAAACATCAGCAGGGTACTATGCATCACCAAAACTGATATTATTATTCTTTGGTGTTCCTGTAATTCCAGTACAACATTGATACAAGCAAATAAATTACAATGTACAAAACAACATTTGTTTTTTCCTCGTTAATTAAAACTACACAACATTCACAAGCATCAGTACAATTACATATGTACAAAGCACACAGGGGCTAAGCCTGTCAGTGTAGACATTTAGGGTCTCAGGGGACGAACTCGTACTCTGTAGCGAGCATTACACTTGTGTATTTTTGCATAAAATATAGTCTTAAATAGTTCTTAAATATTACAAAAATTCCATCCCAACACGTTTCCGGTATAAATCTGAGAAGGTCAGTGAGAACCCTTAAGACACTAAAATGTTTGCCTCCTTGTTTTCCTGTTTTCTTAATCAAAGTTTGTACCACATCCACGTAAAATAAAAAAATCCTCCACATTCTCTCCTGTAGCATTTGTTGCAGTCGCAGGGGTTCGAGGCGGTACCATTTATTTCCTCAAATGTCTGAAAATGACAGTGACTGATGGCGGGCGGGATATTAAACTGCACAAGGGGATGATGGGAGGTCACAGGAAGATGTCCGTCAGCCTTTAAGTCATGCACTTAATTAAACTTTGCAGATTGCTCCAGGGAGGAAACATTTTTCAATTGTCCATGCTCGCATTTTTGGTTTCAATTTGAGCTCTGATTTCAGTTTTATTTTGACACCTTTTGAGAGAGGTGTTTTATTTTGGCGGGGAATTCAACAAAATAAGTGCAGTGCTCCCTGTAATTAGGTCTGAATCACACCAGCGAGGGTGTGAAATATCTCACCTCAGCTCCAGCAGTGGCTGAATGTGGATATTTTGTGACCCAGTTTTTAAAAAGGAAGTTTAATTTTGACTTTTTTTCATCTGAAAGTCCGGCTGCTGATGTGAACTTAGACCTGCACTGAACCCACGAGCAGTGAGAAAGACTCTGCTGGTGTCGATTATCAACAGTTTGTAGCACAAAGAATATTTTAAACAACTTTTTAGTTATCATTTTAAGAAACAGAACAGGGAGGTGGCCTCCACATAAGGTCCTGGACCTGCAGTGCACACACATGAGTGTAAAGCTTCTAACTTCAGCTTTTGTAGGACATATTTGAACTAAACCAGTTTAAAAAAAGAGTTAAACTTCTGCAGTTTCTTCCACATTTTCAGAAAAGTCAAACCTCTCGTCGAATTAATCCTCCCAGTTTGATTCCTGGCCTGAATTGAACCCACAAAGTCAAAAGAAACTCGAGTTTTAACCCTTGGATCGATCATATTTGTGATTTCTAGCCATATTTTCTTAAAATAGGCAGTAAAGTTTAAGAAAAATCAAGAGGGCACCTCCTTTAGATTCTCCAAATGTGATTCTTTGCTTCACTGAACCTGCGTCAAGTCCAAACGTAAATCTTACCTTTGCTCTAATTTTGTTTTTTAATTAGGAATTTCTGTCCACATGAAAAAAAAAACAGTTATTTTGCAGATTCAAGCAGATTAAAAAAGGCCAGGTCCTATTTTAGCTCTTATTTTGGGTTTTGCTTAGAAATTTCTGTTCTTTTAAAAAATTAAAATGAAAATAGAATTTTGGTTTGAGTTATTTCAACCAGATTTTAACAAATGCCAGGGGTTCGAATTCCTCTGATTTGTAAAAGCCTTGCACTGCAGCCATGTGCACTGTGAAAATAATCTCATTTTAGCTCTTATTTTGTGGTTTTTCACCCTCATTCTTTTAAAAAATCAAGACATTATATGCAGTTTATTTATATTTTAAGGGAAACACATCAGTTCTTCTATTTGGTCCGTGCAGCACACCCACATAAAGTCTGATATATCAGATTTTATCTCTAGATTTGGATCTTGGTTTTTGCCACATTTACAAAAAGAAAAAAAGTCATGAGCACCCATCAGTTTAAAGAAAAGAAGGTGGCTCTTATAAAATCTCCTGATACAATCCTTGGCATGTAGTACACCTACATTTAGTTTAGAGATTAATCTCATTTAGCTCTAATTTTCATTCAGAGATTTTCAGTCACATTGGAGAAAATGAAAACGAAATTGAAATTTTTGTTTTTGGACATTTTATCACATTCTTTAAAAATAAAGACATTCTCGTCAGTTTATTCATATTTTAAGGACAATTATAAAAGCTATTTCTCATAAAACTTCCATATGGTCCAAAGTTTGAATTGCACTCACATAAAGTCTGAACATTTAAATTTTGTTTCAGGTTTTGGGTTTTGGACAGTGAAAAATCCAAGTAGTGTGTAAATAATTCAGGGGGTCATCTTCTACAAATTCACCTGTTGGGGTCTTGTGTTTGCTTTGCTCCTTCATTAAGTGTTGAAAAAATAATCTAATTTAAATCTAATTTTGGGTTTTATTCAGAAAATAAAGTTTCGGGGTCATATCCTAAAACCTCCTCTGTGTGACATCAAGTCTGCACTGCGACCATGCAAAGACTGAAAAATCATTTTACCAGTCATTTTGGGTTTAGGCAGAAAATCTCAGACTTGTTCTAACAAAATAAAGATTTTTTAGTTTCATACAAATGTTGAGAAAAGTCAGGGGGAGGGGGTCCTTGACCTTCACTGCAGCCAACAAAGCATGAAAATCTCACTGTAGCTCTACTTTAAAGTTTTATTTCCACCATTTTATCCACATTTTAAACAGAAGTCAGTATAATTATAAGACGGCTCAAGATTACGTCATATCAATCTAAGTGGTCTACAGACTGTACTGCACACACGTGAAGTGTAAAAAATCTCATTTCAACTCTAATTTTGACATTTTCTCTGTCTCAGTCTTTAAATAAATCAAACTTCTCAGTTTTATCCTCATAAATCAGGAGCTCGTCCCTGATGAAGTCCTCTGTGTGGATGCTGACTTGCATTGCACTCATATGCAGAGTAAAAATCTCATTTAGCTCCAAATTTGTGTTTTATTTTGACTTTTTTCAGCCACACATTCCCCAAAAAGCCTGAAATTCTCCCTTATATTTAACAAGAACTCAGGGCTTGTCTGGTGTTAAATCTCTAGTGTGGTCCCAGACCCTCACTGCAGCAGCGTAAAGTGTTAAAATCTCTTTTCAGCTCTGATTTTGGGTTTTATTCTGAAAATGATCTACTGTATGTTAGAAAAAAAATGAATTTCTGTTTTTGGCCGTTTCATTCTGATCTCTAGAAAAGTCAGAGGGTCTCCTCTTCTGAACTCACTGCACCAACGTGACGTTTAAAAGTTTAAATTTAAGCTCTGATTTTAGGTTTTCAACATTTTCAGACACATTCTTAAATAAAAGGAAGTATATTGTTTTGATTTTTTAAAGTCAGAGGAGTTTTCTGCAGTGATTGCACTCTGGTCAAAGTGTGAAGAAAATCTCATTTAGGCTTTTTATGTTGAACCGTTTTTCTGCCATAAAGTCTTTAGAAGGGGATTTTTGTTCTCTGCGATTTATTCTATTTTTTTCAGAGTTAAAGTGTCGCCTCCTAATACAAAATTTTATATATTTCTATTTAAAAAATATTTTAAATGTATGCTATTTTTCAATCTTCATTTTTTCAAAGTCAGGGATCTTCGCCTTTAAATTCTTCCCAGTGAGTGTGACATATCTTTATTTATTTTGACATTTTGCCACTTTAAAAAAAGAAGTTTTTCATTAGTTCACTTCAGTGTTGATCAGATTTTGAAAAAGTTAAGGGGTCACACAGAAAATGTCCTTTTTGTTTACTGCCTGTGGTGCACCCACAGCAAGTTTCAGTCATCTCATTCTGGCAGGAGAGTTTGGCTTGGACATTTTCAGCTGGATTTTATTTTAAAGACATTTTTGGTTCGACAGTTTCAGTTTTTTAGAAAAGTCTCTGCTGAGGCCTTCGCTGCACCCACACAAATATAGCTGTTTTGCTTTTGTGTGTTTCTCTGTTTACAGGACATTTTAATCCAATTTTAATAAAATATAAAGATCATATCAGAATTGACTTTACACCTGCCTCCACCCACAAGTAAATGACAGAAATATTAACCAAAAATAACAGTATTTTTTTATCAGATACATGTCTTTATCCAGACATTTATGAAGTCATGTTCTTAGTAAAGTTAGGGATTTCCTCATTTTCTTTTTTTTTTTTTTTTGCTGTCGTGACTTCAGCCTCACATCTCCTTCATTCTTCTCCTGATCCTGAGCTTGTTTCAATATCTCTATTTAGCACTTGGGATAGTCTGATTCTTAGCCACATTTTTGGGGTTGAATTCATTTTATCAAAACAGCTGCGTCAGTTATCGAGCTCACCTCATAAACCCTCGCCCAGTCTGTGATTTTAGGGCCTGCACTTCATTTACAAAAACACAACATTTGATTATTATTTTGGCTTTTTGATTCCTTTGAACATTTTCATTCAGTTTCTAAGAAAAGCCGGGACATCATGGATTGTATATCCTCTGATGGGCTGCACTGCACCCACAAAAATACCAAACTATCACATTTCGCTCATGTGAGGTTAATGTGGACATGGTTACATCTCCATACATGAAAAGGCCTGCACTGCGCCCATAAGATTTTTTTTTTAATTGGGAATGAACTGAGCTTGGTTTGACATTTTCTGCCCCTTTAAAAATGTGTTTTGCTCTTTGCAGTTTTATTTGTATTTTTGTGAATTTTAAGGGTCACCTTCTGATCCTCTGAGGTGTTTCCAGGCCTGAAATAAACCCATTAAAGAATTAAAAAAATAATGTATCTGTGGCTCTTTTGTGAGTTCCATCAGGACGCTTTTCAGCCACAGTTCTTCAAATCTTTAAAAAGTGACCATTTAAGACCCTTTGACGTTAAATCAGGACCAACATTCACCCATAAACACATATTAATCATTACTTTTTGCCCTTTTGTGAGTTTATTTTGGCATTTCAGTCACATTCTTTGTTTTATTTTTGAAGCCACAGTCCAGGTTCAGGACGAATCAGAGGTCACCTTCAAAGTCCTGCTTCCTGTAATCAGGCCTGCGTTGTACGGAAGCCCTGAAAGGACATGCATCCATATATTTTTATATTTAACTGAATTTCACAGCCATAACTATTGAACGTGATCATAAGGTTTTCTTGTTTTGTGATTTGTTTGTTTGATTTTTAAGACATTTTCAACTTTAATTGGACATTAGCTGCAAATATTAATCGTGAAATTTACAAAAATGCAAAATTCTAAGTATTGTCTTGTTATCATGACTTAAGTTGATATTATTTAAGACAGTATTGTTATATATCTGATGCATTAGTTTCTTAATCCCTGCTCATTACTTAACAGTTTTAGATATCAGCTAATTTTCATTGTCCCAAACAGCTTTTTGGCTTGCTATTAATATTTAGTAGGACAACTCATAATCAGTAGAAAACAGAGTTAAATACATGAACATACATGGGTGCATGTCTGCTTCAGGCCTCCATAGACTTGCATCCACAAACAGGGTAAAAATTAAAATAAATATATTTTTTTGCTTCTATGTGAGTTTATTTTTTCAAATTTCAAGATGCCACTGTACTTTATTAAGGTCCAGGTATTCCCCCCAAAATATATTTTCAATCTATTTTTAATCCAATTTCACTTCCTATTTGATTTTTTTCAGCTTTTTTGAGGAGCACTCTTTTTAGTTCATTTAATTCGAATAAAATATAATTTCGAGCAAGTTTTGGTTGCAGCACCGGCTGTTATTTGACTTATTATAAGCATATTTCTGCTTGTTATACCTTGGGATTTTGGGTCTCTCTCCGGGTACGAGTGCCATAGTGGATGTACTGTGATGTTTTGGACCCTTGAGTTTTTGCAGTGCAGAGTCCAGCCACAGTTTGAAAAGTTTACTGCCCCTCTTTAAAATTCCTCCTCCCGTTTTTGAGCCTGCATTGCACCCTCGACCATAGTGAATGATCTGCGTTTAGCACAGCCGTTTAGTAACACTACTACAGTGAAAATAACCGATCAATACCCCAGGCGCGCGCGCGGGCCAGCATGGATCCGCGCGCTTTTTAACCGGGGGCCCAAACACAAAGTCTGACAGTCCGGCTGGATGTAAACAGTGCCATCAGAGCATCGTCCTCGGGTCTGAGTTCCTAAAAGAGTCCTCGTCGTCCGACTCTGACGTCGGCACGTCGCTGGAGGGGGTGTGGAGGTGGTTGGGGCCCCCGCTGCCCTGGCACACGTACCACTCGTTCAGGTTGGTGACCTGGGGGGAGAGGTTGGACGAGCGGTTCCTGTGCTGCTGGGGCTCCGAGCTGGGCGAGAGGGGGTCCCCGAGGGGGTTCGTGGACGAGATGTAGGTGACGTTGGTGGACGGGGGCGGCGGGGACTTGCAGTGCACCTTCATGTGTTTACGCAGCGAGCTCGGGTGCGTGTAGGACTTGTCGCAGCCGCGCACCTTGCAGTAGTAGGGCTTGTCGCTGGTGTGGACGTGGGAGTGCTTCTTCCTGTCGCTGCTGTTGGCGAACTTTCGGTCGCAGCCGTCGAACTCGCACTTGAAAGGCTTCTCCCCTTTTTGGAGAAATGAGAAACAGATGCAGTCAAAGACACATCCCCACCCTCTGCAGCTGTCATTAAACCCCAACTTTTCTCCCTCCATTCCACCTTTAAAAAACCACAACATGAGGAGGAGGTCCTCACTAACTCTGCTCCCACTCCTCCTGCGGGACTCGAGCTTATTCACCAAACATGCACCACGCAGCCACACACCTCCACACCCACTTGTCCAAAGCTTTTTCCCGTGTGAACACGTGTAACATGCCTTAAGGCCTTCTGCTTACACGTATGAGTGTGTGTATCTTGTAGGGGGAAAGAGGAGGGGAGTGGGAGCTCTGGAGACCACCGGGAGCAGATTTAATACACGCACACGTGCACATTTAAGCACCAAACATGGGAGTTGAGATTTAGGCTTTGTTTGGGGAGCTTTCAGGTGATAAATAATAAAGAACACGCGGGTAAAAGTCGTGTATGTGGCACAATTATTTCCCCTGGGATTTTACATCAGTACCGAGGTGTAGAGGCCTATTGATGCATGTGGCATGACGCCACATTAATCTCCTCCAAGTCAAAACACGTCCCTCCATACATGCAAAAAACAACACAGGCAGCTATAAAAAAGAGCACTCATGAGAGTCTAAATCTGATCAAAGTTTGCCTCTAAAAAAATCACAACATATGTCAGCGCGCATGTTCTTTTAAATATTTTATTCCTCTTTCATCTAAACGCATCAGCACAGTCACCATTCATCAAAAATCACGAATCGAGCTTGCTCAAGCATTTTTAACCTTTACGTACAGCCTCCAGGGCGCAGAGAGCGATCCTCGGCTTCTACGCCTGAGGATAATTACATTTACGCGTGTTCCAGCGCTGTCCTCCACGTACGTAAGCACGTTTTACAAATCATATGCCTTAATCCTCTCACGCCTACTGCATGCGTCTCTGTGAGTAAAAGAGTTTGAATTTCAGAAAGGAAATGAAACACGTTTCCTCGCTATGCCAGTGCGTCACCGAATTAAACTTTTACAGGCTTTTATGCGCAATTACGCACAATCGCCCAATCTCTCTGCTTCATAACAAATCAGATCCTCTCTGTTTGTTTGTGATTCTTCTAGCCTGGGTGAAACATTTTGCAAGCGAGGGAAAAGTTTGATAATTTCAGCAGCACTGACCTGTGTGAGTCCTCTTGTGAATCTTTAAATTCTCCGAGCGAGCGAACACTTTTCCACAGCCGGGGAAAGGGCACGGGAAGGGCTTCTCTCCCGTGTGAACTCGGATGTGGTTTATCAGTTTGTACTTCGCTTTGAAAGCCTTCCCCTCCCGCGGACATTCCTCCCAAAAGCAGACGTGGCTGCTCTGCTCGGGTCCGCCGACGTGCTCCACCGTGACGTGGTTGACCAGCTCGTGCATGGTGCTGTAAGTTTTGGAGCAGGGCTTCTTCTGACTCTGCTCCTGGTCGATCCACTTGCAGATCAGCTCCTGCTTTATGGGCTGCCGCATGTATCTCAAGAACGCCCCCGCCGCTCCGTGAGGCGCAGAGGCGATGTTCACATTGAGGTTCATGGAGTTGTAGCTGTGCAGAGAAGAGGGTCCATAGTGCTCCGGCCTGTGCGCGAAGTGCTCCGGCCTGCCGTAGATGTCCCCCGGCAGACCCAGACGCATCTGGCCGTTGAGGGCATGGTGGTGGTGGGCACCTGGGGACGCCTGGTCGTGAAGTCCAGTGAAAAGTGAATGGGCCCCGCTTTCCGCGTGGCCATAAGCACCTGTTGGGGAGATGAACATGCCATGGTGATGAGGGGAGGAGGCGGAACTATGCTGGTCGCCAAGTGCATGCATAGCAGAGGCTGAGAGTTCTCTCCTGAGGATGAAGTCCCTGCTGCTTGAGTAGCCTGAGTGGGGGTGAGCCACGGGGAAACCAACTGTGGTCTGAGCAGAAGTGAAAGATGCCGCGGTCTGGGCTTCGGGATGGCTCTGAATGTGCTGAGATGGGCTAAGTTTGAGAGCATTTGTCTGTGCCATGTGCTCGGGTCCAAATGGAGTGAGTGCCACTCCGGGGTCGTTGCCCAGCTCCCCAGGGTGGAGGTGGGCATGGTGGGAGAGAGGGTGATGCCCCCCTAGCCCCGGGAAGCCTGTCATATTCTGATGAGGAAGGGGTTGAGTCGCTGCCAAATCCGCTAATCTTATCGCCGGGTTCCTCTTGCTTAAAGGGGGCTCCATAACTACACTGACAAGTCCATCCGCACTCTGCGCACTACTTTTTTCACCACACCACGCGCTCTAAAACATTAGGAAAATATGTATATAAGGGCTCTATAAGTTCTTTTGTCCGGCGTCTAACTCTGCTTGCTCCTTTTCCCACTCTGTCCTCAAGCGATTGGCAGAACATACAACAGTTGGAGGACACAGTGGGGAATACAGTTTAGAAATGGCACTGCGGGTATTGGACGGATTTCGGTGACTGGCAGTTAGGAGAACGAAGCGATTGGCTGTCGTTCAGCGCAGGGGCTCAGCAGGGTTCCGCCCCCTCACTCTCTTTATCGCTGTTGACTCCAAAAAGTTGTACTCACAAAGTTAGCTGCGGATCTGTTTTGTGCGGCTGGTGCGGGTCCATGTGGATGACCGAGGTGTCAGTTTGTGTGTGGAAAAAAACGCAGCCATAGGTCTCTCTGTGCTTTGGTTCGTCCATGTGTCGCACTGCTGGGTGGATTTGGACGTTTGAAAATGAAAATAAAATTAACCAGAGCTGTTGTTAAGAAGATGGGACTGTGAGAAATGTTTGATATGTTCGTGCGTAAAACCAAAAAAGCGTGCGTAAAAGTGATTTTAGTAGTTTTAAAATTTTTAATTTGCATGAATATCTTAAAAAACACCCTTAAGGTAGATATATGAATTATCAGGCTAATATAAAATGGTGCAAGCACTTGTGCAATGGAGCAAACTGCCTAATTAGTGTAGATATTTTCATTACTGTAGAAAATAAAAATGTGAAATTAAAAAAGCGGGGAAGAAGAAAAGTGTTTTCACTCTGGTGAATTAATTTTTTTTTCTTAAAATTTTCGACCCATTTTTTCCATGCAACATTTTTAGAAGGAAGCAACTCTCCCTATATTAATCATAAATATTATACATTATTTAAATCAATAAATTAATTTTTAAATTCAGTTTTGTATACAGGGTGCTGACATTTCATGCCCGAGCTTAAGTTGGGAAAACCAATAAAGCTTCTTAATATTTAATTGTTAAGATTTTTGTTCTCCCACAACAACAAAAGTGAAATTATAATAAAATCATCAGACTGAAAAATTAAATTTGATAACGTTAGAGGCAGACCTCCAGTGCGTAATAGCTCCGTAAGACGTGTGTGTGTAAAAGCGGGGAACAAAAAATGTATTTAATTAAAATTTCCATCAGCTTCTGTTAAAACTGACATATTTTCTTCTTTAGATTTATTCCCCATTTTTTTCTCCCACCTTAGTCCGAACGGGGGGTCGTGAAAGTGTGTGCATGTCCACTGTGACGGCTCACGCATCCTGAAGAGTCCCCGTTGACAGCAGGACGTGGACGTGTCACTGATACGTCTTCATTCACTCACCTTCACAATCGATGTGACAGCAGAACATCAGCACGTCCAGAGCTGCGAGAAGTTTGTCCAAACTTCATCTCCAGCTGGCCACGGCACGTATAGAAAATATTAATAAAGACAACACGTGAGGAGGCTGATAATTGATTTTCATTATGGTACAGAGGAAGGCTTTACACGTTATGGGCCTGTTGCGCGTGCCCCTTGGTTTGATTTATGAACCTGTCAGAATCAGTTACGCAGGGGTTTATATCAAAACGTTTAAAAGGGGGGATTAAAAGTACGTGACAGGAATTTAATAATTATTATAAATTTAAATAATGGCATTTAAAATTATTTCTCACTCATGTTGCTACACCAATGTTCTATGAATTATTATTTTAATTTCTCAGCAGATCATTTTTATCCAATGTGCGCAAATCCTGACATCCTGATTCAATTGTTTCCATCTCAAGTTAAAAGTTATTTAAAGTAATAAAATAAATTAATAAAAAAATCCTTTTGGCCACACATGTTCTACTTTAATTTACTTAAATAAATAAAATGTGCCCAGCTCCATTGGAAGCTTCTGGAAAGCCATAAAACAGCACAGAGTAGCAGTGGGTGCATTGTTTATGATTTGTTCAGAGGCCCCTCATTCACACACGTTAAATCACACACCATGACCTGATACACACCTGCAGCACAAGAATTAAAAATGCTGTGGTGCTTATTTGTGTAGAAAACGCACTTTGACTTCTTGGTGACGTATGCCAAATTTACGCACACTCCTATGTTTTTAAGCACCCTTTTTGGAGGAAAGGGTTAACTTTTATTGACTTATATCCTCCAAATTACCTCAAAGCTGTCGATGCCTCAAACGGAAGAAGGAGACATCTTAAAGCTTCCCATCTCTCCCTCCTTCTCTTTCTTTCTCTCCCTCCCTCCTTCCCTTTAAAACAAAGACGCTTTGTCATAAACAGGGTTATTTTACCAAAAGGAGTCAAGGGGCCAACATATGTGGTCTTAACGGGTCAGAGGCCAAACATGCATGAAACACAAGGTCACGGAGAGCCACACAAGGAACCTTCCAGTGTGTCAACATATTGATATTGTCAGATAACACAGAGGAGAAATACGCCTGTGGGCCCCGTCATTACGCACAAGCAGAGCCCAGTTTACGAGCAAATTTGTAACTTTATTATCGAACTTTTTAGGCGTGTTTGCAACTTTAAAACACATTTTATTAATATATATTTTTACAAGTTATAACTAACATCTGTTGGCTTTATCCCAGAGTGTATAGCTGGTCCCAGAACCTGTTGAAATACCCCTCTTTGGGGGATTTTCAATAGCCTTTCAGAGGGAAAAACCTGCAGCCATGTGCCCCTATATTTCTCCCCCTTTTTAAATTTCTTTCTCTTTCCTCCCTATCTGTGGAGGGTTTTGTGCTTTTCCACAGAAATAAAGAACTTCTTATAGGGGTCGGCAGACGTGACTTTGAACTTGGATCAGCTCCTGCAGTTTCCTGTGGTGCGGGCTGAAATAGGACTTGGAAGAATGGCACACACAACGCACAGGCTGTCCCACACCGAGCTAAGAGAGACGCACTATTTCAGAAAAACTTTGTTAAAACGTTTCCCCCCTCTTCGCCTTCTACTTAGGTATTTGCCACGTTATGGAGAGGGGAAAGCACTAGAGAGCAGAGGCAAAGGCAGAGGGAGAAATATGCTGCTGAACGGGACTTTTGGGGGACTGTGGCTTGGTGAAAATGTGAGTAAACTTCTTTTGACTTGTGCGTGAGTGAGCAGCTGTGGAGTGTGGCCTGTGTATACCCCCATTTGAAACGCAGATTGAGAGCATGCTTATGATGGATAGATGCCAGTATATGAAGCAAATCTTTGGCAAAAATGACTTCCCTCTGGCACCTTTATGTGCGTATATGTGCCAAAAAGTAAATATAAAGAGATGGAATTAAATATTCAACACGTAAATAGCCCTTTGCCTCCCTGTGCGCCAAAACAAACTATTTTTTTCAAAGAGGGCACCAAAACATGTTTTTTTTTAACTATTACACCTAAACGTAAAACTTCATTACCTTCAGCTGAAGAGGGTCTCGACCTCCCGGGTCACCAATGGTTAACTCCTGTCTGCCTGCACTTTACCAGCAGAACATGTTTCGTAATTTGCTGTGGTGAACGTGAGAACCACCGAGACAGACGAAGAACCAGTAACATATGGAACCATTAAAAAGAAAACCACTGCAGCGGTTACCAGTGTGTGTGTGTGTGTGTGTGTTCGTGCATGAGTGTGCGTGAGTGTGTGAGCACCACTGAGGGCCCAGTTGTGGTTCTACAAGCAGTGAACAAACCGCTGGAGTCCATATGGTGACACAAATGCTGCTTCAGCTGTGGAGAATCAGAGTTTGGTCACAACTGAATGCTTCTTTAATTTATTTACATATTCAGTCAGTGATAGTCTTGCATTCTGTTTCATTTAGAAAAAAAAAAACACATTTAACACCTTTGAAAAAGCAATCAGAATTTCCAGCAGTTATCTGATCTTTGAAAAGTATGCAGACAAAAAAGTCTGTAACATGAGGACATCATGTTCCTGAAATGTAATGTTTGTTTTGTAGGATACATTAAAACGTTTACGCATGGTTTTTCAAATTAAATGTAAAATCATTTTCTGCCTAAAGCAGCCAGATAATGCAAATAAAGCAGAATATTTGAAAATGCATTATTGGCAGTAAGGAGGCTTAATTCTGCAGCTCGTGTCCTTTTGCAGCTGTGCGTAAACATCACTTGCACTCGTGCGTAAAAATATTTTTCGCATTTGGTGCCGTTTTGAGTGTAATTTTGGTTTGTGGTCTGCCATGTATTTTTGTGTGTTATTTCATAGAAGTGTCCTGTGTTGTCTCGTGTAAACACACAGAGCTGTTTGGTCATAATCACATAAAGACAGAATCCAAAAGCTATTTTCTCAAAAGCACCTTTTTAGTTTATTTTTCCTCCTGATTTCGAATGGGAGTGAAACCTTCCTCCTTCGCATCAGATTCCTTAAATTTGTCATTCATTCCCACTACAACTTGGCACCCACGAAATATAAACAACACAAACCACGTCCTCCCCTCTCTCACTGTCGTGATCCTCTCCCTCGTACACCCCCCCTCACCAAATCTTCTCCTAAAAAGTAGGCGGTAATTATTAGTGGAAAAATGGCGTTGCACTATTAAGTCGCCCGAGCGCTACCTTACCATTGGATGGGCACCTGGGATTGATGAGGCGCAGTGGCCAATGAGGCTGCGCGCAATGAATGAACGGGCTCCAGTTAAAGGGGGCGGAAGAGGAGGTAGAGCCAGTCCACGGAGAAACAGGGACCCTCCGCGATAAACACACAGGCAGAGCCACAGACATAAATACATACCCAATCGGAGCAGCGATTTCTGAGATGCCCCAAAGAACTTTCGCTCTGTGCGCGCAGAGGACACCCAGTAAGATAATTATTTAATTCTTCGAGTGCATTTAACGAATTCTGAGAGGAGCGGACGCACGGAAACTCCTCACTTCGTTGCATTTTGGATTTTTACGCGCAACTTAATAGCAGTAAATTCGATAAGCTGAGCTGATTTTTTCTTTCCTGATGAGAGGAGCTGCGGTCTGAATCCTGCCTGATATGGTGTTTTTAAGGCTGGAAGTTGAATCGTTTCCCACCAGCATCATTTGATTTTTTTTCTTCTTCTTTTCTACAACTTGCTGCAGCTGATTTAGAGCAAACATTTCCCACTGATTGACACTATGTTACTGGATGCTGGTCACCAGTTTCCCGGGCTGGGAGTGGGCTCGTTCGCCAGGCATCACTCAGCGAGCGACATGCAGGACAGAGACTTAAGTTTGGCACAGAACAGCTTTGTGGACTCGGCACACATGGGCGCATTTAAGCTCAACCACGACCTCTCCCCGGGACAGAGCTCAGCCTTCACCACCCAGGCGCCGGGCTACCCCGCTGCGGCTCTGGGGGCTCACGCAGCCCATGTCACGTCGTACGCGAGCTCTCCTTTTAACTCCACCAGGGACTTTCTCTTTCGCAGCCGCGGCTTCGGAGAATCCTCTCCGGCGAGCGGCCAACATACTATTTTTGGCCCCACGGCGGGATCCCTTCATCACTCCCACACAGACACGCAAGGCCACATTTTGTTCCCGGGGATCCACGACCAGCACGGCTCCCACGGCTCCCCGAACGTCCTGAACGGCCAAATGAGGCTCGGACTACCGGGTGAAGTTTTCGGACGCTCCGAGCAGTACCACCAGGTCTCCAGCCCGAGGACCGACCCGTACTCGGCCGCGCAGCTGCACAACCAGTACGGCTCTATGAATATGAACATGGGGATGAACATGGCAGCCCATCACCACCACCCCGGTGCCTTTTTCCGCTACATGAGGCAGCAGTGCATCAAGCAGGAGCTCATCTGCAAGTGGATCGACCCCGAGCAGCTCAGCAATCCCAAGAAGTGCTGCAACAAAACTTTTAGCACCATGCACGAGCTGGTCACGCACGTCTCCGTGGAGCACGTCGGCGGACCCGAGCAGACCAACCACGTCTGCTTTTGGGAGGACTGCGCCCGGGAGAGCAAACCCTTCAAGGCGAAATACAAACTCGTGAACCACATTCGGGTGCACACCGGGGAGAAGCCCTTCCCGTGCCCGTTCCCAGGCTGCGGGAAGGTGTTCGCACGGTCGGAAAACTTGAAGATCCACAAGAGGACACACACAGGTAATTATATTTCACATTTGATTAATTTCCTTTAACGCTATAAGGCTGTTTGCATTGTTGTGACTAAGCCTACATGTTCGTTTATTTCGCTGCTGTAAACACGCGCTCTGCCAAGAGCAAACACAAATAAGGATCTAATTATCAGAGGCTATTTCAGGCTGCTAAAGTAGAGACGTATTTGGAGAAACAAAGTAGAATTAGGACAACATCCAGCACGGATAGGAGTTTGGAATGGGGGGGAATTATTACGCCCACACCGGGGACATTCAGCGCACTCCTTCCTGCGTAAAAGATTAAAAACGTGAAGAAATAATTACGCAGGGCCTGTTGATTTTTATTTTGGGGATTAAAAGTTTTGAAAGGAGGGGTGAGAGCGTGTTGCGTGCATGAAAGAGTAGCCAGGCTTGTAGTAGAGCTTATCACTCGCTTTAGTGTTTGATCGCGCTCGCTCACAACCGTCTCTCAAATTGTCATTCATATTTTCCTGCTTAGGCCTTTTTGGAATTATCTACAGATTGCTCCTTACCACCAGTTTGTTTAGGAGTTGTGTGTTTAGCCAATCACCCTTACAAGCTGCAGTGTTTATGCGTAAAGACTCCCTTTTGTTATCTGATGCGTCCCCCTTTGATAGGCTCTAAGGTGCGAGACAGGGCCATTACCAGCCTTTCACATTTTGGACCTATTTTCTTGGGACATACATTCTGGTGCCGTGCCATGAAATTGGCCAGGTGCTAATTAGATTTTTATTGTCTCCAAAGCAAATGGTTCGCCTTCTGTAAGGCCCACTGAGGACGGCCCTGTGTCCCAGCACTCTGCCCCTGCCCCCCTTCCAAATCACTATGCGCATTATTTATGCAGGCTAAATCAGATGGGGCAACCCCCTCTTTCCTCCAGAAAATGCAGCTTAAAGTTAGGATCACACAAGTGGATCTACAAGACAGTCTGTGAATTAAAAAATCTCTTACTCCAACTTTTTTTGTTGAATTGTACGCTCAGGATTTTGTGCGTAAATCCTTCTTCTTGCAGCCCGAGGCGCCCTTCTTTCTGCAAATCTGACAGTCTTCTTGTTGATATTTTCCCCCCTGCAGGAGAGAAGCCGTTCCAGTGTGAGTTTGAAGGCTGCGACAGGAGGTTTGCAAACAGCAGCGACAGAAAGAAACACATGCATGTGCACACGTCGGACAAGCCATATCTGTGCAAAATGTGTGACAAGTCCTACACACACCCGAGCTCACTACGGAAACACATGAAGGTAAATATTCAAAATCAGGATTTTGGTTTTGTTTAGGCCTCCTCAGAACACATTCAACACGACGTTTTAGCTTTTTCCACGTCTCTTTCAACTGCTGCCTTCCTAAATGCATACATATTTACATTCTCACTTATGCCACCGAATTTTAAATTTCTGTCCAATTTTGGATTTTATTTTTGGCCTTTTGCACACATTTATTGTCACATGTACGGTTTACCTCAAACAAAACTGAGTTATCGCTCAATGAAACCCCCATTTATTGTCACCTATGAGTGCAGCCACATCATGAATTATTCTGGGCTTACTAAACAACTTTTATTGAAATTATCTTTACCTTTAACTTCTTGTCAATGCACGTACTGATAATGAAAACCATAAATAATGTTAACTTAATATAACAATGCCTAGTGTAATTTTCCAACGCTTCAGAAACATTATTGCATCTTAAAGCTAATCTTATATAATTTAAATTAAATCAAATAAATTGTAAAATTTTAAATTAAACCTAATTTTTCTGTTTCTCTCTGTGGCCAGTTTAAAGCATTATTATTCCAGTCGTTGGTTTATGCCAACCAAAAATGTTAATTAGCTTTAATTATTATTTATTGCTATCTGTTATAGCTCAACCAAATTTAAACATATGTATGAAGCTCATCATTTAGTTTTCCTTCCTATAATGATATATATGATATATGATTTATAATGATATAATATTGTCACTCATTCAAAATTCTCCAATATTTAATGAATTTACAGTCATTCAATGCACATTATAGTAACTATTTAATATTTAGGCTGAATACAAATGCAATTATAATATAAATTGCAACATTAATAGCTATTTTCGTATATCTACAAAACAATTTAAATCCTATTTTGGCTTCAAGATGCACATTCGTGGTCATTTATCGTTTATTTAAATCTGATTATTTTACAATTTGCTTCTAGTATAAGTTCAGTACTAGTTTAATGTTATTTGTGGAATGCTATCTAATTTAGCCAAATTTTAGATGCCTTCTTTAATTCTATTTTTTTTCCACAAGTTAGATTAGCCTCTTCAATACTTGTTGTTTCTGCTGGAGACTGGCCCTGATGGTTATTTAAAGCTTAATTAGAGTCACAGTTTCCTATTTATGCTTTTTAATTCAGCTATTGGCCTTTTTTTCAGACCCCCGGTTATTTATTCAGGTTCAATTCATTTTTTTTACTCGATAGCAGCTTATGAGAACATAAATAAATATCTACCATTAAGGTTGAAATCAAATAAACACCTGTTTCTGGGGTGTAATAAATGCAGATCTTTGTTCTTCTGTTTAGATTCAAGCTTAATCAGTTAAACCCTCATTAAACCATGTATGTTTTGATATTTCGAAACAAACATTCTAATTCTTTTGGGCAATTTTAATCAACATGGTTACTCTCAGTTTAACCCCTTCATTACTGAGCATCTCTGTACCTTCCTGCTCCATTAAATCTGAGCTGTATCTAACGTTTTCTGCCTTTTGCGTCCTTCCCAGGTCCACGAATCGTCCCCAACAGCGTCAGACTCCTCACCAGCAGCCAGCTCCGGCTACGAGTCCTCCACACCCCCGGGCCTGGTCTCCCCCACCACCGAGACCCAAAGCAACACCACCCTGTCCCCAGCCTCCGCCGTGCACAACACCACCAGCCACAGTGGCCTAACCTCCAATTTCAGTGAATGGTATGTGTAGGACTGGGCTGCAAACGAAGCCACACACACTCATTTCACAGCACTGGACCATCCAGCAGGGGACATGGAGGCACACAAACATTTGATCCTTTTTTAAAAAATTTTGATTCTATTTTGGCTCACCAGGGAAGATGGCGATAACCAAGAGAGGAGGATGTGTATCATAGCGAGGTGTGTTTCATATTGTAAATACGTTTACAAGCCCACATTCCCATTGGTTGTGATAGTTTGTCAGTCTTTGGTGTATAGATGTTCCTTCAATGGTAGCTATTTCTCTAACTGGACTCTTAGCGCACATATTACCATGAAAATTGTACTATACTGATGAATATTGTGATCCTAAGGCAAACTGATTGTACTATACTAAACATCTATAAACTGGAAAGAGTGCCAAAGTTAACATTTAACTCCAACACACCACAATATTATGCTTGTGAATGTATATTTTTAGTTTGCTGGGCTTAACTTGTGATGTTTTTTGTGCTTTGCAAGTTTGGAATTGTGAAATACTATCTGGAAGATTGTGAGGAAAAATAAACATTGTGCCGTTGGATTTTTTTTTTCCTGTAACTACACCCTTCCTCTTTTTTTGTTGTAAATATCAACTGCCATATTTATCCATTTGTAATTAAATTATGGTATTTACTTGCTACAGATGAAACAGTATTTATAAAGAATGTTTCTTTACTATAAATATGTACAATGACGAGCTAAACATGGGCAGTTGTTCCGTTCTGTGCTTTTGTTCAAAGTTTTAAGAGGTGTTTCCTTCCTTATTGTGATAAGAATTTTACTGCATACAAATATAATAAAAGGTGTTGCAAGTGATGAAGATGGCATTGCTTTTTCATGCTTTTATTTTGGCGGTTTGGAGGTGGCGTGATGCAGGTCGTGAGGCAGTTCATTGCCAATTAATCCATCAGGCTCAATTAAAATGTATTTCCTGTTTAGGAACTGTGCTCATGGGTAAAATATTTATCATTTTGAGTTTTACCTTAAGCTCTACAGAAGGTGTTTTCGCAGGCTGTAAAGACAGGTTGGTTGTAATGCTCAAACCAGGTAAAGAAAAATAGGATGTAGGACTGCAGATACAAGTTTACAGTAGGTTACAGTGCAGTAGGCTTGTTCTGGGGATATTAAGAAGAAAAGAGGCAATATTTCAGGACTTATTGAACTTAAGACATATGTGTTACATCAGATTGAAGAAAAACAAGATACTTTACGCTATAAGATGAATAATAGACATTTGGTGTCCACAACAGACTCAGTGTTTTCAAAAGTCGCAAATATATGAAGGCTGTATGCTGAACAGGAAGTTCAAAGTCCACCCTAACGCACGATGAAGCTTAAAAAAATCCCTTATCTCACTATTGTGCCTTGGCACACTTGGACATCCAAACTTTTACATTTTCGTGCTTTTATTTTGGTTGACACTTCAGGTAGAGGAACTTGTTTTAGATGCTTTTAAGTAGATAACACGACTTCTCCCAGAATTGTACTAAATGTTATGCGAAAAAAGGGTCATAGCGTCAGTTCTGATTTATGTGTAATCATTTTAGAACACCGAGGCCAAACAAAGGAGAATGTTGTGATTCACTTTGAGCTTTGTGAGGCATAGGCAGCAGACCCAATGTTGCTGTGGCGGGGCTGGAGGCAGAATAACAGAAATTTCATGTCTTGAGTGGACAGGAAACATGATAATCTGTAGTTAGATATCTTGCTTTGCAAGAATTTTCCCCAAAGTTTCTCTGATTTTGATATTTTTTACATTTACTTGGTCCTGTTTGGCAGTGAAGCTTGTTTTTATTTGGCATTCTGAAGAAAACAGGCATTAGAGGGGACATTGAGCAGGCTTAAACTTTAGGTTTAGACACTTAAAGGTCATCATTCAGATCTGTGTAGTCCTAAAGGCAAATAAGAAGAAACAAACCGTTATTAAGACATGTGACTTCAGTTGAAATCAGATTTGCTCGCCTCAATGGTGACTGTGTTGTTGCAAAAAAGGAAATAAAAAAATTCAACAAAGTTAATTTGAAGACGAGACCACACAAAGTTTTTATTTCTCAAAGTTGTTTTACATTTAGGACAAAATTTCAATTTCCACCAGCTGAAACAAGTTTTTTAGTTTGATATCTTTTCTCAGTTGTGCTCAGTTGTCGTTCCTGTAAGGCATGTAATGGAGGCTTTTTCAAGAAAACAGGCAACCAGGATACCTGTTTTCATCTCAGACTTTATACCATTTTGTCTTTTTGATTATTTTCTTGGAGATTGTTGAAATCAGATGAAAAACATACACATATGTGGTGTTTTATTAAATCTCAATGAAGGTCCAGGTGCAGACGGGCTGCATGTTGTGGTGCACAAAGGGTACAAACAGAGGAAGGAAATTCAGGTTACACTGAGTTCGAGAACAAAGTTGTATTTTGTTAAGTCTTAAAGACATCAAATGTAAAAATCACACAGAAGAAATGTGAACATACTTGGTTTTGATGCTTTTATTCCGGCATTTTAAGCACACCTTAAGTGTTTTCGCTCATAATAATAACACTTAAGATGTTTAGGGTCTTATCTCAGATTTGACAGACTGATTTATTTATATTTATATAGTTTATGTTCTGTTTATGATGTGGTTTTTGTGGTTTCAGAACAAGACAGGAAGCTGATGTGTTGCATGTAGAATTTAAAGTGGAAAGTTTGGTTCTGGTAATTCAAACTTGCAGTGTGCTTACGAAGGACTATAAATCTTCCAAGTTAAAATATTCTTTTTAATTCTTGATCGTGGGTTTTTGTGACCCCCATTATCCCACTTTCATTCATATATTCCTGCTTTTACGTTGTTGAAGTTCTTTCTAAAGATTTGAGTTTGTTAAGGCATAGATTGTCGATCATAACACCAGCACAGGATCTGGTGTTTGATATCTGAAATATTTTTCTTATCTGAGAATTTTCTTAAAATTTTCACACTAACAAAATTTAAAATTCTGTTCATAGTTACATCCCAGTTAAAAAAAATGTCAGGGATATTCTAAATTATTTCTTTAATAATGAAAATATCTAACTTTATTTTTACTTGTTTGCCTGTAAGTCTTTTTGATTTAATCCAAATCCTCATTTTCTCCTCTTCCACTCCATCACATCTTGCCTCTTTATTTTTCTCAGCTCAGTGCTGAGTTTATTTACACCCAGTAGACGCCACCCCTCCCCCCTCCACCCACATAGACTGGACACTCCAGTGCTCAGGAGTTGGTGAACTTGAACTTGACTCGGCTTAGAGTCTGTGAGCTGCTCTCCCCGTGCTCTGCTTCTAACCTGGTCCAGGAAAAGGCCACATGCCTCTTCATAATTCATTTAGGCTGTTGTGCAGGCGCTTGAGGCGTTGTTGTTTGGGGGGCTTAGACTGGACATTTGGAGGTGCTGCAGGAGAGATAACGATGTGGACTGCTGCACGATGGATATTTGATTCTTTTGGATTTTAAATATTAGTCGTGGTATTGAAAAAATAATGAACCATATTAGAAAAGGATTACAACTTTGTTCAGGTGCAGAGAGTATAATAAAAATGTGTGCTGCTTTGTTTTTGCGTACGGACGCAGTAATTCATCTCTGACTCGCGTGCGTAAATGTGTTTAGCACATAGAAAAAAACAACCTCTGCTGAAAGTGCCCAATCTTCCGCGTAATACAGGTGCAGTTTTCATTGTTCTTTGAGGTCTTACTTGTCAAACAGGACAGATAACATGCAGTTGGACTACTTTATGACTCCGCTGCAGGCCATGGTGAGTCTCCTCTGGTGGCACTGGCACAGGAGGCAAGTGTCTTGGAATAAGAGCTGCTCACACTTCATGGAGGTTATGGCAAATAAAATTCTGAATCCCCAGAGAGGCGTTTACTACCAGCAGTAATATCTGAAACTGAAATCAATTAGAGCCTCCTAAAGAGGATGTTTGAGCTGTGTGCGCGTGTGTCCTCCCGGGCAGGCTGCGATAATTCCATGTAAAATTTGGCAATATAGTAATAAAGCATGCTGAAATGGGTTTACTTCTTTGTTGACAACATCGTGCAGGTGTATGATTATTCTATATGCATCTCATTGAATCTAGAATTCGCCTCTTCGCGGCCCCTCCGCCGGTCGGCCCGCTGACCTCTCCGGCAGAGGAAGGGATGAGTTGCGGGGAGTGGGAAAGGTCAGCTCCACAGTGCGTCGATGCCGGTTCCTGTTCGGCTCCAGCTGCGTTCATATTGATCCACCAAGAACAAGGAAGAGCTTTTTTTCCCCCTCTTCCTTCTGCTTTTTCTCTTTTCTTCTTCCAGCTCCTTGTGGGCTTAGCTGCTGTCTGTTCAGTGAGGAGACAGTAGACGGCCTATCAACCTGCTTCCTCGAGTGCAGAGGGGGTTTCAGGGGTCAAACTTGGGCTTCAAAGGCCAAGAGATCAGGGGGATTCTGGTAATAAGTTCACTGCGCAATTTGGATTCGTGCAATCAAGGTGGTGTTATTGTTATTGCCTGCGCGGGCTGGGGCAGGCATGCGTAAAACCAGCACATTTATAGCAAAATAAGAATAAAGCACAAATTCAGTTGGTGTTTCATTATTTACATGCACCTATACTACATTTAATTAACATTTGACATCACACACACTTCGTTTGGAGAAATCTCACCATAACACCCACCGTTCTCCCCTCGTGTGTCTTTTTACACCACGAGGATGAAAAAGTTAAAGCTGCTTCTTTATTATTTAGCCATAAAATAAATATAATAAATGTGTTTTGGTGGATTTATCACGAACTAAATGTATGACAATGCACAATATATAATTTTTTTAAAGCTCCGTCACTGCTGAGTGATTGGATGGCACAAAACTGCATTTACCACTGAGTCAGTAAAGATGAGTGTTGCGCCCCCTCCTGTGCGCGCGCTTCTGAAAGTGTGTTTATGGGGGAGAGGTGGGGTCTGTAATAGGCCATCTTATTAAGTGACACATTTTTGATGAAGGGCAGCTTACGCTCTCCGTCATGCCCATATTTGGGGCTCTATACTTACGCTACGTCATAAATATCCTTCATTGTTATTATTATGATTTTTTTCTTTACCTGGATTCAGTTGTTCCGGATTGAAGTTTCTGCAACAGGAGACGTGATTGGAGGCCTCCAGGGGACGTGAAATCAGCGCGCGCTCCGGGGTGTGTGTTTGTGGAGTGTACTTGTTTGTGCGTAACCATAGCAACATATGAGAGCTGTCAATCACCGCAGCTGAAGTGAGCGGATGTGCTGAGTCCTACGTTTGTGATATGAGCGCGTTTTGGCTGCGTATCAGGTCCAAATAGAGCAGTGATGGACAGCTTTCCCCACCACTAAACCTTTTCGACTATCTGAGGGCCACTTCTAACAAATAATCACAAATCATTAATGAGAATGGTGTCAAAACTTTGAGATAACTGCTCGTGAAATCTTTTAAGAATCAGTTATACTACATGAAATATATTTATTTCACATTTAAATGATAGTCACGCATAAATGAATACATTTGGCACTGAATTTAAGCCAGTTGGAGCTTTTCATTTCAAATGAGAAAAACAGAGAGTGCTACCAGCTCTTGAAGCATAAATATATAGGCCTATTTTTTACTTTTATTAAGTTAACTCAACTGTTTTGTTTAGTTTTAACAGGGAAAAGCGATTTTCAAGAAAAGATCAGAAAGGTTAGCTCACTACCACTTATAACTACAACAAATGAAACAAAACAACAGCAGTTTTTTCAGATAAAATAAAAACGAATAACAAAGCCTCAACTTTAAATGTTGAAGTCTCAGGTTCATTACATGCTCTGCTTTGTTTCGCTCCTCACTGTTGGATGATTTTTGGACATTAGTCGAGGGCTGCATTGCGTGAAGTGGAGGGCCCTGTGTGGCCCCTGGGCCGCGAGTTGCCCACCTCTCTCTCTCTCTCTCTCTCTGATTCTCTCTCTCTCTGTCTGACTCTCTCATTTGCCATGTATTTATATATTAATGACGTAACATGCAGTCAATTTAATGCGTGCTTTTGCACAATCATCCATTTTAAGCGCCACAACAAGAGGGACACATGAGGCCTGCAGAAACAGTAAAGCTGTCAGTCATTCATCAGAAAGGCCTCCGTGGTGTAGTCTGCCTCTCTGCTCGTGAAGGCCTGAGGGAAAACATGTTACCTCAGTGTCAAATATTCATTTTATTTGTTATTTTCAATTAAAGCTCCGTGACAAAACACGTCAAGAATTAATTTCACTGTTTTCCCACATGGCCTCCTGTAACATGATGCGTCATACATGTAAATGTTTTACTAGTGAGCGGGTGTTTATGGCTTATTATGGTGTAGGCCGCGTTTGGGAAGGGGGGGGGAGGTGTTGCTGTGCTGGTGAATGACGACAAAATGGCATGGTAGAAAACAAAATGTCTATTTATGGGGAATAACGAGCATTTATGAAAATAGAGGAACATACTCCTACAGCAAGATATATTAAAAAATGAAGTTGATGAATAAACAGATAATGAATAAATAAATAAATAAATATGTAAACAACAAAATGAGATCGAGCCATGTGATCACTTTTACGCACACTCACCACTCCGTGCGCAAAGACAAAATTGTTGAAAATAAATTAAAAACATGAAAGATTTAAACTTAATTAAGTCATATCTTTAAAAAAACAGGGGACACTTTTTGAATTAATTGTAAAATAATTGCTGATGTACGAAAATATCAATTGACAAAGAACCTGAAGTTAAAAAATCTGCACTGTTTGAATTTGGTGATTTAAATGGAGGCGTCTGATCTAAATAAAAGGTGTCACCGTAATATACGTAATACAGGGGTCTTTTTTTTAATCTTAGCGCGACTTTTTGTCTCAAGAGGACAAAAGCATTCAAGGATAAAGTATAAGTTTCAAAAGTATTTGTTTCGTTCTGTATTTCTGCAAAAACACCGAAATCTTCCAATAAATCTTTTTATCACTGTCTTGACCAAATATTTGTCCCTCTTTGAACAGCTTGAATTCATGCGGCTCGAGGTAATTTCGTTTCCCTTTGTACCACTTCCCAAATGACCCTCCTTAAGAGAAAGAACAGAGACACTTTTAAGAGTTTGTCGGCGGCCATGTTTTGAGAGAAAACTTTTCCAAACAAACGCCATATCCTCTGATTGAATTCGAGCTGCCCTAATGAAATGAAGGAGGCCGCGCACTGACGCCCCTCTGTTATTTATAGACACGCGAGTTACACCCCCTTCCCACCCACCCACCCATGCACAAAATGTCTTTACATGTTCAATACAATTAAATGCTTCCAGCCAGATGCCTCCTTCAATATTACATGAGCAGGATCTGATAAAGAACACAATAGTGCAGGATTCTTTCAAAATAAATGTTTACAAATGACTTAAAATTAATAAAAGTTGCAGCTATATTATTAATAACTGTTTTTTTATGAGTGCATGCACTTTGAAGGGCCATGTAACACGGCCTTTATGGATCCTCTGCACACTTTGCAGAAATATTCATTCAGAAGCTTTATATTAAATATTTTATTTTTCATTTACTCACAAATCTGACGACAACAAAGGAAAAGGAAAGACAACAGTTACCCAGCCCACAGGTAGACTAAAGAGAGAGAAACACTGTCATGAAGAGTAAAACTAATTTTCAAAGTGATTTTCTTTTTCAAATAAAAGTGGTTTCAAAGTGATGGTTCTTAGCCTACACCCTGGTTTTAGTGAGTCCTTAATGTGTGACTGGAAATGAGAGAGTTGTGCTAACGGGTCTGCAATGTATGGAAGCCCTAAGTGGACGTGCATAACAATTAATCTTTGTTGTTTTATTGAGAGCTTGACTTACATGTCCCGAAAACCAAGCATAAAGAGCTATTTTTCATAAATAATGTGTGTGGATTCCTTTGGCAATATTTAGAAAATGATGAACACGTACACGTAACAATTTGGTTGGATCTAGAGCTGGGGAATTAGGCAAGTTTTAAATTCAGTTACAATTATTACCTCCCCAAATTCACGGTGCCACATGACATGTGGTACTTGATTCATCCTTTTACGCCTACCATTATTTATTGGATTTTTTCCACATATATCTTCATGTATTTCTTGTCTGTGAATCCTCAGAATGACATAGTAAAGTGCATTTAACTGAAATGACAGCATTTGATGTGCGTTGTTGAAACAGATAGAAATCATATTTTATAAGATAGATCTCAGTATCAGTCAAAGGAATTGTGATCATGGTTTCTGCCATAATCGAGCAGCCCTACTTGGATTGATACTTCTTGAGTCATTTTAGCTCCAAAGCAAAAGTTTTCAAATTTGATGTCTCACCTCAAGCTCTGAAAAGCTGAAGCAACAGTTGTTTCTCAGGAGGAAAATTAACTTGAGGTTTTAAATAATCTCTCATCCTTAGTTTTGATCATCCTTCAACTGATAATAAACTTGGTGTAAGGATTATAATTCTGTCTCAAAACAGTTATATTCTTTTTAGATCTTAATAGTGAGATTTTATCATCCAAATGATCCCTTCATTCATATTTTTTTAGATATTTAATCTAAAATATATGTAATTCTAAAGCCCTTAAAATGAGATCAGTCCTTAGCACCCATTCTGCTGCCAGTGAAATTAGAGAAACTGAGATAATTTGGCTGCTTATTCTTGAAGCTGCCATTTATGTAATTATATATTTTTAAACCTGCTGGCATCTGCTCTAGAAAAATACAAATATCGATAATTACTTAAATAGTTATTTCAACACAATGAGAGTTTAAATATCAACAAAGAGGACCAAAATAAACCAAATTTATCTTAAATTTAAGCCAATTATTAATGAGTTTGACACTTTATTTTTACTCCTAGTTGAATATTTGCTTTACATGCATGCCATGTTGATAACTGGAAATGGATTAAACATGAAATCAGCAAAGTTAATATTGTGCCAATCATAGTTTTGTATAGTTTGCGTTAAAGTTTTTTCTTAATCAAATGTTGAGGGTAAGACTACAAACCTTCAGGGGCCAAATGTGACCCTCAGGGTGCCAGCTGATGATCTCCTGTTTACATCATGACAAATAAAGGAAAAACATATAAATACATATGTAGATATGACTTTGTTGGTTGCTATTTGTCTTATAAGTAAAAGAACAGACTTTTCACTGTTTAAGTCTTAAAAAAACGTAAGAAATTATTTTTAAAAAATGTGTTGAAACCCTGTTAATAGCTTTTCAACATTCATGGAGAAAAAAATTATTAAAAAAACATGTGGTTCAAAGCTTTTAGAATAACAGTTATAAGTAGGTGGAGGTGCTGAGGTCTGATTTGTTACCTTCTTGGTAATATTTTGTAATTTAACGGCAGAATTGAGAATTACAAGAAGCAGGGATGGGTAGCTTTGACAAGAGGGCTTTGTTGAACCTTTTTCTGCTGCCTGAGGGGTATATCTTTGTTTTTTACTTAATTAAATATGATTATACAAACATTAATATGTATTTTCTAACTTAATATGAATGCGTTATTTAATGAGCCTGACAGAATTTGGGATGTTTTATCATGTGCTTCTTAGTTTTGGAATCATGTAATATGTTTAACTCCATGAGATCAATAAGGCTAGCATCAGCCTGAAACATCTCATGCACTCTGCCCCCGGATAGACCTACCAGTGTGATGTCATACCATAGTAGAAACCTTGAATCAGAAAGGACATGGCAAGGTTAGGAACAGATCCTGAAAGAGGCAGGAGTGAGAGTACAGCTCCATCATGCAAAGATGTTTTTTGATAACTGTGAACTTTCCTCAACATTAATATATGAAGCTGATTTTATGCAGAATATGACCCTTTACAACCAGTTTATGCTTCTTTTAAACTGCAGTAAAATAAGTGTGTGCAAGTTTTTTATGCAGCAATACTTTACCTCTACTTTTACTTCTGAATCCAGTGCATAATTTATTTTTATGGTATTGTAAGGCTTCAAGATATTTAGAGAAACAATTTAAGCAAAGTGAGCATGATCACAGTGCTGGTTTCTGTTGTGTTGCTGCAGAGGGTGGTATCCAGAAACCAGCTGTGTTATGCATATGGGGGTCTTGTAGACTGGCCATGGAACAGACTTTTGTTTGAAAAAACATTCTGGTGTATTTTGATGTGTTTGGGGCCTAAATAATTTTACCAAGTTTAAGTTGGCTGCTCCCACACCCTGTTTTTTTAATCTTATTTTTCAAAAAGTGATTTCTGAAATGCTGTTTTGCTAACATGGCGAAGTCCAGTCCATTGCAGATGGTTTTTAAGAACACCTATGAATGAAGCAAACAACAGACAAGTTACATGCTGTGCAATGATTATATTTGTTGTGCCAAATTTACCCTTCGGGATCAGAAGGATCTGGGACAATCATGGTTACGAAGTCCTAGTCATGACAGCAATGGGCTTCAAACAATTCAAGCAAACAGTTTGTTAATCACTTGCACAAAACAGAGCATACACCAGCAGTCTAGAGTTAACAGAAGGATTTCGTTTACATATCCTAGTTTGTGCACGGTGTATATCAAACTGAGGCTGAATCACATTAGCAGGAGTCTGTCATGTTTTCTTAATGTGAGAAGTTTTTTGATATATTTTTTTTAATGAATACTTTAGTGAGGTTGATGGCTGCAGGTTGGCCACCTCTAATATAAAGCAATGACTTAATCCAAGTCATGACTGCAGTTTAGTCCCTTGCCTTGCAGAGATCTCTTTCTGTCTTGTCTCTGTGTGTCTTTCTCTGACCTGCCCTGTGTTGTGTTTGCACTGAAGTCCATGTACAGTCTGCCTTCCTGTGCTCTGCAGCCCTGTGTTGGCCTTTCATGTGAGTGGAGCGGCCGCCTTTCTCACACAGATGAATGTGTTGTTTTCTTCTTTTTCTTTTTCTGTGAAAGAAGCCGGAATGGCTGTCACTTCTCCTGGCACGGCGCAGAAACAAACAAAACCCCCTGCTCCTTTAAGGAAGCCGGCTCAGGCGCCTCCCATCGGACACAAACACCACAGAGTCGGACGCACAAATAGCCTCAAAAGCTAAACACACTCTCCCTTTCATGCAGGAAAAACGGCTTGGCATGGCCGCCGCTCTCCTGCACACAGAGAAACACAAAGTGGAGAGGTGCAGAGTAAATGACATGCTAGAGTTGGACTGAGGTGTGCTCATTGTTGTTATACCCCCCTCCAAAAGTGTTAGAATTCAAATAATCCCACACAAACTCAGCATCCTCCTGTGTTGTTGCTGCTGCTGCAGGGTGGTTCTCATCATGGCTCCTTCACCAGAGTCTGCCAAAATTTGTTTATTTGTTACAGAAGATAATGTGATTTTAATAAAGGGCGACATCAGATGAGTCTTTCTGTGCTTTTCAATACAGAAGCAGGTGTACAAACAAAGGACATTGATCTACATAAACTACGACAAATCATGCACAATTTGACCAATTTGGTTACTTTTGAGGTTCATTTTATAGTTCATGCAACCTATTTGATATTCAGCCTCTGAGTTTATAAGGCAAAAGTAGGCAATGCCTGGGGCCCTGTGCTTCGAGAGCCCTTGAGCAATACTCATTAAGGTCAGATACAATTTTAAATCCTGAACATTGAATATTTGGAAATTCATTGTTTACTTTCCTCCAAAAAATGCAAGAAAATGTTGCCAGTGTTCCAGTTTTACAGCACACAGGCTTAATTGCACAAGCATGTCTGCATCATTTGTTAAAATCCATTCAAACATGCACTGAAAATCTAAAGTACACTTCTATGGCCTGAGTGATCTGCATGTGTGAATGCAAACAGCTGGGTTTTTAAATTGTATTAAGGGTTTTTGTCATGGGTAATTTAAGGGATTGTTCAGGTTTTTTGAAGTGGGGTTTGAGGCGCACAGCACTAGTAGATATACAGTAGTTGCCAATAAAGCAACTGCCAGCTCTGCCACTGTGGGGAGATAGCCAGGTATGGACCCCAGGCATACACAACAGTATGAATGGTGGCATCGAAAGCCTAATCAGTACCCCACTTTAACCCTTTCATGCATGAGCTATAAAATTACCAAGGAATACTTTTAAAAGTGTTTGTTTTTACTTTCAGACAGGTTAAAAAAATCACGTTCATTTTTTAAAATGTTATATCTTGAGGGAGTTATCCATCTTTCTACTACAGTGAACACCATGCATTAACGGTAAAAGTAGTACTTTTGAGAAACTTAATAAAGCTTCATATCCACGTCTTAGACAATCATGTAAAATAAAAAGTAAAAAATTATGTGAAATCTAAATACAGGCATTATACCCAATTTGCCTTTCATTGGCTATTTTGGATTCATGATGCAATCTCTCTTTATGGTAAAAACGTGCAAAGATAATATTTTTATGAAACTTAAGACAAGGGTTTGGGAATTTACCACCTGGTAGTTGGACACTGCAACCTAAAGGGTATAAAATGTATTCATATACTGTATCTGTCTACTATTTTACAGGACTCATAAAAGGATTAAGGGCAAAACTACACTAAAATCTACATTATCTCGACTTGATGCAACAGTTAAGATCTTTATGGTGTTTCACTTTTCCTTGACAAAGCCCCTGAGTTTGGAACTATTGTTGTTAATGCAACATTCAGGCTACTTATCCTCTTACTACACTCCTCTGGCTCAATCCTGTATTCATCCAACACGTAAACAACCGTGTGCTGTGAGCCTTCGCCAGCTTTGTCCTGTTGTTTTGAATATGGACATCAGGACTCACCCTTCTGCATCAACAGGACATGGTGTTTGCAGCGCCCAGTTTACCCATCAGTATCAGAAAAATTCAGCAATGGACTCACAGTTAAACCTCTGCACCACCAAGTAACTTGTGATCTGTTCTGCTCCTCAGTTTCCACAACAGTTTCTCCATCCCTCTTTCCACCCATGACTCCATCTGTAAAAGTTCATCTGTGTACTTCTTTCAGTGTATTTCAAGTGAAATGCTGTTAAGTCTGTTGTTGCTATGTTTAGCCGACATTCATTTTGTGTAGCTCTACCCTAATGGCAGGGCAATTAAGAGGTTCTCTGTGCCACCATCCACCGCTATGTATCTCCTGTCACACATAGCAGGCTATCTCTCCACAAGGACAAGGCAGATCAGTTGCTTTGTTGGCAATTATATTTACTAGTGTCTTAGACCTCGAGCAGCCCCACTTTAAAAGACTATCCCTTTAAGGACATGATTGACTACAAGCCCATAAAGTGTTGCTATTGGTCAGATGGCCTTATATTCCACATCAAATCAGCCTCTCTGCCTGTCAGTAGCTGAATTCAAAATTTGGACTATACAGCAGTGTCTAAGAATTGGTGGTAAATACCAGGCTTAAAATAAACCACTCAGGGAAAGTTTGCAAAACTTCTGTTATTTTTTTCTCCCCTGTAATGAGCCTGATTAGTCACCTTTACAAAGAGCTTCCCTTTGTAGTGATCATGCATTTGTGGAATGAGCAACACAACTAAACACGTGGGTAACACCCAAGAAAAAAAAAGGTGCCAACATCCACCGCAAGAAAGCTGGTGTTCCAGTATAAAGAGTCGCAGCATTATTTGGTATCAGCCCTGGAACCATTTCCAAACTTAGGACCAAGTTTTGTGAGATTGTCGAAGTCAAAGACAGAATATAAAGAGGGCGTCCCGAGAAGACAACACCCCAGGAAGACCTTTTTACTTGCCCTTGATTGACTGAGAAATGGTAGCCAGGGGGAAGAGGGTTTTCTGGCACATTTTCTTTGGGCACAACCCACACATGAAGCTATACTGCTCATTCGACAAAGACACAATCCTTATAAGTTGTGCCTTGCTGCTAGGGTGACTAACTAGGATCCCCGGTGATTTAACTTAGAACATCATTTGGGATTAACAAAGGGGAGAAATGGAATAATTAGGAGTGTGTTAATGTATTGTTTTTACCAGAGGAGGGTTTACATTGGTCCTTGCCCAGGGTCTCCAAATTCTTGAATCCATCCCTGCATAAATATTGTAAAAATTGATCTAAAAACTGCCATGGCCTCCCCAACACAGACACCACCACACACACATATGAACCGAGACTTCCTCCTCCATTCAGAGCCACAGTCAGCCGAGGAAATTTTCAATTTCCTAACACCTGTAAACATGCTGTTTTACCTCAGCCGCTTTGATCTTCAAACAGACCAGAACCGTGCCCTGAGGGACACCTTCACTGAGCAGAGGTGACTGGGTGGTGTGTGTGTTTTCTGTTTTATGGGAATGCCGGCTAGTAATGGAACATTCCTCTTGGCCGCTTTGTGTTTCATATTTTAGGCCAGTGCTGGAAGGGAAAAGCCACTGAGGTACGTTCAACATCATTAGGACAACCTCACATGAAGCTAAGGACCAAAAGCAGAGCTGTGTTCAAGAGCAGTGGGACAAAGCAGAGGAAGAAAAGGAGGGAAAAGGAAGTGACTATAGCTTCTTTGATAATTGGAAGATATTTTAGCAGCTAAAGGAATTTTCTTTCTGCCTCCTCTAATAAAAGTATAAAGAAATAAAATGTCAATGTTTCCTCTGCAGCTTATGTCATCACCTTATCTCACACCAACCCCCCAAACATGGATGCATACCTTAAAGACAACTCTGTTTAAAGTTAACATTAAAAATGATCCTAAGCAACATAATATAACAGTTTTAATGTAACCTTGCTTTCTTATAACCGTTTAATTATCAATCATCAATAATCTCTGCGTCTTTAATGCCAAAAAGATTACATGCTGTCAACCCCTTCAACCAACTAACTCCCAGCAGTGATAGGACCTTAAGAAAAACACAATCATGATCATTTTTGTACTCGTAAAGATGTGTTCATAAAGAAGTGTAGGCCTATATAATCATTTCAGTCTGCAACATAATTGGCTATTTGTTCCATTATTGACCTCTCTAGAATCATCAGTACAAAAAATATTTTTATGAGAGTAGTAATTTAATATATTCAGCAAAAATTGTTTTCAGTGTGGTGCAAGGATGATGCATTTTTGTAAGTTAACATGGAGGTTAGCTTTGCGGTGGTTCTTTGTTTCATTGTATTTGCGATCATTTCTGATAGTAATGTCTGTAGCCATAAATATAGGAAATGTAAATGTTCTATTCTATGTGATAATCTAAGTAAACAAACCTACTTTTAATTATTTTTAGACTAAAATGTAAATGGCAAGAGTTAAAAGCTACGAGTTAGCTACTACAAAATGGTGGTTCAACTTGGAAACACGGTATTTCCAGTCTTGTTGTAACCTTTTGTTTGAGATTTACTCTAAATCAAATGATCTGATCTAGTTTTGTAAGTAGTTTATGGATTTTTTTTGTTGAAAGAAAGAATCAGAAATGCTTGCAATGTGGTACCCTGCCATTTCTGTTGTCCTTGTCAGCTATTTGTCTTTTTAAAAACACTGAAAGCTAAAAGTGGGATGCATTTGATTACTTCAGATTAAATATCCAAATCCTGCATGTGTATGGTCATCAGAAACCTTGTTTATTTAAACCTTAGTTTTCCATATTAAGGCAGCACCTATAAACTCAGAATCAACCTCAAAACACAGGTGTGCTCTACAGAGTGTTCAGCTACCAGAGGTGAGATGTGTTATCAAGGATGAAGGTATGATTTATATTTATCAATTAATATGTGTCTATTTGATAAATGAAAATATGAAACCAACTTATTCAGAACATACACCACAAGGGTTGACAAGGAGTGTTTATTTTAGCCCTTAGCTTTATTGACTGACTGTTCCGTATGTTAGCATCTGTTAGCTAATTACAACAAACAAGGCTAGCTGTATTTGTGGAGAAGGTCAATGGAATATTAATAAATTATGAGGACAGCATTTAGCCTGTTAGCACTCACGATTACCATGCTAGCGGTTAGCTTTAGTGATCAGCATTAGCCATTAGCATGCCAGCAGATGCTTAGCCAGCCCTGATGTAGCCCAAGACGCTTTACTGGTTAACACTTGAAATATTAACATTGCCCAGATATACACACTAATTTATCTCTACATCAACCAAGGTGTTTATGATTAAGCTGGGCATTTGTTAGGTCGACTTTTAGCTTGTAAAAATAATAACTCAAGAAGTTAAACAGACTTAATGATACTTTTAGTGAATGTTACTCAGCTTCCAGTGGACACTCAGGGTATTGCAGGTTTTGACACTTCTGCATTGGCCTCCATTTTCACCCCTGCCAAAGAAATTACCAAAGGTGTGAACCTGTGCTTGTATATAACCTGTATTCATAGTACAGTACGTTATCTTTACATATTTACGTATTTCATGATGTTGAAGTAATACATTTGTACAAGTGTGTACAACCTGAAGTAAAGTACATAAAACATAACAGGCAGCATCAGGACAAATATTACGCAAAACAATATGAACTCAAAATTAATTTACAGGACACTCATACAACAGCACAGAAGCTAAAGACAAGCCCTAACAAAGAAACTATCACAGTTAAAGTGTGTGAGCTGTTTAATGTGCAAAAATGCTGATGTATTGCACACCATTGTAAAAGTGCTAAATTATGAAGGTAGGCTAAAAACAACCTCTTTGAACTTGATGAAGATAATATTAATGTTTTTCTCTATTTAAAACCATCACAAAAAAAGTTTTTTTTTTGTTTTTAGATTAAACAAGTCACTAATGATGATGGAGTGGTTTGCCCTTGTAGCTCCAAAGGGAAGCATAGATACTGATCATAGTGGTTTTATAACCAGCTTAAAACTCCTCACTGGAGCTTTCAAGTAACAAGATAAGATAAGCAGAATTTGAGACTACACGGGATCTTGTTTCAACATCAGTTTGGCTCATTCTGCCATCTGTTTCGGTGCAATCATGGCCGATGATCACACTTTATTGTTGATGAGTGAATTTTTATTTAATCCGACAACATGACAAGCTATTAAAAAGGCAAATTTGTGCTTTTATTTTGCATTGATTAGAGTGTTCTGACAATGACAACAAAATCAAAGGCAGCCATTTAGAAATGATGATGTTCATATCAGTTCTAATCACTGATCCCTCCGTCTGAACATTAAATCTGACACCCCACAAAGTTTCTGAAGTACTTTCTCATTTCTCCTTCCTGTGAACTCAGGTGTGAGTGTGGTGGTCCTGCCCCTCTTGGCTGTCACTCACATTCGAATCAAATGTGATCAGACGACTTAAGTCAGCGCTTATATTCAAAAAGATTTATATGACATGACACAGGAATGGGTTGAAGATGCCCCCTACCACTTTGTTACACACACACTTACACACACTAGCCTCCCCGCCATCTGTCACCTGCTCTGTTTCCTCCCCGTTTCACGCTCTGTTTATTGATTTTCTACTAAAATCTTACAAGACAACCCTTTGACATGAGCTCAATCTAAAGTAAAACACAGAGAAAAATGTTCCCGTCACTTTGAGATGATTTAATTTGTGATATGTTGTGACGTGACTGTGTTGAATGTTTAATGTCTTAAAACACATCGGTGGTAAAAGGCTGTCTGATTTCCACAGGTTTTCATCTAATGAGACAGAAATGAAAGAGGACAGGGATCAAAACCAGTCGCGGTCCCCGTGATGCAGGCTCGTTTTTCTGTAAGTCATTATCACTCTGATCTTAACAGCGTTTTCACTGTCTGCTTCTCTCCGGAGGGTTCCATTCAGCGGGGGGAGACAAACAAATAACACACCGGTGCTTGCTTTGTCACATGCAAATCAGGATTGACAAACTTTTTATCTCTTATCTTCTTAACCAGCATCTGTATCACTCTTTAAACCAGCAGCTCCAAACCTTTTTGGACCAAAGACTGGTTTCATCTGTAATATTATTGATGGTCATTAAGGCCAACAGGTGTGGGGCTCAACATTAAAACACACAAACATAATGTGCATTATAAATTTAACAGTAAGAGCCATGAGGTTTTCACCTGAAAAATCACACTGAGTAGGACTCAACAATTTATAGTTTTCTGATCGAAATCACAATTTCATTCAATGTGATCATTTGATCCGAAGCTGCAATTTTTGGCAACGCTCCTGACAGACCCAGGATCTGTTGTGTCGGCTATTTGCCTGTGACAATGTTTACACATGTCGGCGTTCATGTCAAAAATCATATGTTGAAAAATAAAAACAACTTTGAAATGGCGTAATATATGGTGATAACTAAGGATGGGAGCCAAATCCATTTCCAGTGGAGAATGAATAACAGCTACCTAAGGAGTCGTAGTGTTTATGCTGAATAATTCCATCATCAGTTCTTTCCTGTAAGTTCTGCATGCCTTGCTTATTAAGGTCACCTCTCTCTAAAAAGAGGCCGTCAGCATAAACAACAACTAATGGTTAAAGATGTAATCATAGCAGAAAGGAGGTAGAGGAATTTCAAACTGTGGCTTTATTTTACTCAGAAATGAAGTGCCACGTGTTTAATGTTGTTGACTATGAAAATCTTTCAGGGCCAATTCTGTCTGCGCAGAAAATCCAAAGAAACTGACAAAGAACTGAATCAATCGGCAGAATTGACAATGACTTTGGTATCAATAGAATCTTCTCAGTTTCGATTTGTCATGCTAAATATGTATTTTTATACACTGGTCATCTGATCAGATGTTGCTATTGATTATTGATGGCTATTGTGTTAGCTCTGATGACTACACTGTCTCAAATGTGTAGCTGTAGCAGTCATTCACATCAGGTTGTTGTATAGAGCCTGAGCAGTTGTTCTCTTTCTTTTTGTCTTTAAGCCACCCACACAGCAGGCAAATGCTACAAGTTATTGGTCAGAACTAATATCAATTCTAGCATTCATATTTTTTTAACTCAAAAAACATGTTCTGAATGCATACAGTAACTGTTTGTAATATTTTTTGGTTTACATACGTAAAGTGAACTTTGACAAACTCAAAACTGCACAGTCTCGAACCCTGTGAGCTCTCCAGCACCCATCAACAAGCCTTGGACCCTTGGCTGGGAACCAGTGCTCTTAGGCATGCACATGTAAATGGAGGACTTGGGTCCAAGTCTGGACCGCATAGTTTTCCTGAAATCACATTTGAAATCATAACAGGACTTTTCTCTGGCTGAAGAAGAGAATGTGTGAGACTAAGAGAGAAAACAAGGAAAATCAGCTCTGAAAACTGTTCAATTTTTTTTATTAGAAACTGATTGTGTTGAAATCATTTATACTTCAAAAACTGAATACTTGAAAAGGGGAAACTTAGCTACTCATAGCATTTTTCTGTCCCTGATTTTTTTTTTTTTAAAGGGAATGTAACCCTCATAAAGGCTGTATATTTTTTGGAAAAAAACTTTACTTCAGATGAAAAAAAATGCATGATAATATCCTCTCTCTCTCTGCTTCTTTTTTCATCTTAAGTCTAACATCATGACACCCCAGAAATTTGTTTGCTTGGGACATTTTTTGGGGTCAGACTAGAGCTGGGCAATATATCAATTAAACTGATTCATTCTCATTAGTTTCTGCAGAAAATTTTAAAATAAAAGTCAAGATTTCTTTTTCTTGACTTACTCCAATTGTAAGTTTTTGCAGCATTTGAAAATACAATAACAATATGTAGTTTTAATGATGGAAGGCCCTGTCAGGTTTTGCATGAGCACTTTTATAGGCATGTATTTGTTTTTTGAACTACGTTTAATTTTGATAAGTGAGTTTCATGTTAATAGACTATGAACATACCTAAGCTTTTGGTGTCAATGTGACAAACCTACCTGTGTCTGAACGTCATAATCAACATTTTATGACTCCAACTTTAAATTTAAGAGGAAAATTCTGTATAATTTGGGAACATATGTGACATTATAAAGGTTAATCAAGTGTTGGAAAAAAACAAAGGATATTTTAGGCAATATAGCCTTGCCCTAAGTCAGACTCATTTAATTGAATCCCTCTGCTCTACAGGTATCCTCCTGTTTCAGGCATAGTCAGCTTTATTCACCAATACGTGTAAGACACAGCTGGATGTGTACATAAGACTAAACAGTGAGTTTACCTCAGGCCTTACTTTTACATTGCTCATTCAAGGTGTTTTTTTGAGGGGTAACATCTGTGATGTACGTCTGACACTGGTTGAATTACTCTTGAAACAGCAGGTTTATATCTGGCCTTACATTTTTTGGACTTCACAGCTTTGGCAGATAGAAAATCTTTGTGCCAATTCTCAACAGTAAAGATCACAGACCAACAAGCTGGACAGACATTCAGATTTTTTTAGAATTTAACACATTGTAGACTCTTTCATTTAAAAAAAAATGAAAGAGAACATTTTATTTTTCTCTCTCTTACTACCTGTAACAAAGCCCAGTGATTGCCCTCTGCTCCAAACATCCTAATCGGTTCACTTAAATGATTTATTTCACCAGAAATCTAAGGATGTCCTGCAGTTTTTCTCCAGGTTTATCACTGCTACCTCCGCGGGGTGCTGCTCAGATTGCACCCCATAGACATTGTCAGTTCAGTGTTAAGAGAGCTCTGTTGTCCAGCCTCCTCCTCCTCCTCTTCTTTTTCACTTGAGTGGACTGGAAGGAGCTAATTTGATTGACTTTCACCTCCATTTTTTTCTCCCTTATACCTCGCACTCCCCTGACAGTACGAGACCTTTCTGGTCAGTGAGTGTATTGGCAGGCAGTCAGTCAGCACTTGACATGTCAATGCCGGTCTGGTCCATACAGTTAGGCTCAGAGTGTTCCTGTACGTTTCTCATTGATTGTTTTTACAGTGGGCTAACACACTACGGCTGCGTTATCCAGTGTGAATGCTCCTAAGACACCATGACTGATGATGATTAATCATATCTAATGTAGCTCTGTGATATTTCTTAGGCAACAGCCTGCAAGTTGAAACAAATCAAACAGCAAATCTGTCAATTGCTTTTTGTTGTAGTGTTTGCTGCCCTTGTTGCATATTCATTGCGAAGGTGCTACATTTTCACAACCTCTGATTTAATTACAACCATTTGGCACCAATATGTCAAACCAAACAGGACCAACTGACCCTCTGAGCTGGAAAAAGGGTGAATTTAAGTGTTTGAGGTCCATTTTTCTTTGAGTCCTCTTTTAAGAGGCATATTTTTATCATCAGAGCTACTTTTGATGCATTAAGGGTGGTGCAGGAATGCCTCTAAAACACACATGTGATTAAACATACAAGTCCGTACAGCCCAAAGTCTCAGGGATTTTAGAAAATCTCAGTCTTGGACATATTTGAAATAAGGCTCATGATGAATGCATACAAGATTTTTCATTTTGCAACATAAAAAACATTTAAAAGAAAGAAGACAGGGAGTGTTACCATGACCCAAAAGAGAGTTTTTTTGAGGTTCTTTTTGGAACTGGAGTCCCAAAGTCATTGAAGCAAAAAGAAGAGACTCAAGGCACTCTCTTAATTATATTAAAAGGGCTTTATTTTAAAAGCATGGTCATGTAGACCTTAAAAAACAAACTTGCTTTTAAACAAGCTTTCATTAGGAAGTCATGCAGAACTTAAAGCAAAAATGTATTTTGTTGTTTACAAAAACTATGTTGAAAATGTTGAAGTTGGCGGAATTAACGCTGCACCAGGCTGAATCAAACCAGGCCACTCAGGGAAACAAGGCTTTTGAAAATCAGGTTAGCCTGCAAAGATACATCATCCCAGCACTAATCTAGTGGCCCTTTTCCACTAGCACGCCTTGGCCCTACTCTACTCGGCTCTACTCGATTTGCGGCATGTTTCCACTACCCCGGTGCCTCCTAAAAACAAGCTAGTTTTAGTACCTACTCCGCTCTGGTTCCAAGCGAGCTTAGTCGATACCAAAAGATGACATCACCGACTGCTGGCTACTGATTGGTCAGACAATGTCGTCATCAATGAGTCATGAGCGCGACTTAGCATGCTAGCGGCAGCTACCATTAGCTTACCCTCATACGTCTTTTCTTTGCAGCTTGATTGCTCTCGTCCTCGGCTTTATTCTGTTGTATAGCTTCCAAAACTCTCCTGTGCTTCTCAAGGGGTATTTCTTCCTGCCACCTGCAGCCTTCTTCTGCTTTCCTTTTTTACTCGGTTTGTGACAAAAAGCCACAGATTGTTGTGTCACGCTCAAAATGACGTCACCGCAGAGCCGCTCTCTGTTAACAGTGACACTGCACGCCGTTGGGCAGGTGACAGGGACTAATGGAAAAGCAGCACAAGGCGAGTAGAGTAGAGCCGGGTAGAGTCGAGTAGAGTAGAGTAGGGCTAGTGGAAAAGGGCCACAGGATGCCAAATCAGGAAAAGAGCCAAGCCAAGTTAAGTTGACACTACACACTGAAAATACACCGTAACATTAGCCTAACGGAAGGTTAGTTCTTGACCAGGTTAAATGATATCAGGAACAAACATGGTGAACTTGGTCTGGCTGGAAATAAAGTTGAATTTCAGACTTATTAAGACTGATATAAAAGTTAATTTAAGCGCTGAACTGATTTGGAAAAATGATCAAAAACTTCTCAATTATTTTTAATGAATGACTGTTTTATTTATTTTTCAGCCTGAGACAACCTAATGAGATGTTGAAATCAGTGAAGTTAAAGTTTCAGATTCTTGCTGATCATTTTCCTCTTCATGAAGACCTCATAGCCGAGTAATGAGATGCACTGTAACTCTGACTGTTAACACTACTACGAGTAAAATCTGTCAGCGTGTAGTAAAATGTCAAGCAGTGACATATTTGTCTGTGTTCTTTTACTCCTCTCACTGTCAAGCCGTCTGCATATATTTTTTGAAGGATCCATATTTGTCTTGCACAACATGAATATAAACATGACTCCAAAAAGCTTCCCCTCTCTCTCGGCTCCTCTTGGTGCTCCGCTGCAGGCTGACATCCCCTCCTGTCTTCTGTTTTCCTGCGCTCACCTGCAAAGGAGGCGTTGATGGGTGCTCGGCGCCCCGTTTCAGCAGTGTTGGCTAAGTTTACTTCCCACCTACGGTCTCTTGAGCCGAGGATGGGAGGGAGGGATTTGGGACACCCTCCCCATGGGTGCAGGAGTGCCATGCGGGAGCTCCCTGTCCCACCAACACTTGAGAAATAAATCAGACGTACTGTTGACAGGAGATTACAGTGAAGCAGGAGGATGGGGAATTACGTGAAGAGAGTGGTTTTTATGGCGAATGTTTTCACGCCTGGTGGAAAAAATAAGACTTTCAGAGAGGGGGGCTTTATTTATTTTGGTATTATAAAGAAACATAGTTCACTCAGGTTGAATGAAAAATTCCTGCATGTGTTCAATATCCAGAAAGTGTCAGTGCTGGCTGTTGATAAAAGATAACGCTGTGCTGCATGTGGGAGCAATGTAAGCGACACAGTTGGGAATATTGGGCCTCATTCGCTGATACCCTCGTTGAGGTTTTTCTCAGTTATGCTCACAAGAAAGTTCTTTAGAAACTTTGTTAGATTTGCGATGTCCTAAGTGACTGCTCAATTATTTTAAGTGTATTCTTAAACTTATGAGTCAATTTGCTGCATCAATACTCTGACCAGTAGAGAGACATTTGTTAAATTCGCCAAGGACACTACAAACTTACATCTCCAACTACTGGCCTGGCACGCAAGCTACCACATTTTCAGTCATTCTTGTGGGTCTTTATGACCCTCTGTGCGCTTTTGGAAATGCAAAGGAAAAACCTTTCCATTCCTGTTGGGTAAATTATCGTGTAAAAAGGCCCTCGGTCAGACAGGCAGAGGTAAAACCATGCTTCCTAGTTAATGTGGCTGAGGCCCTGACAGATGGGACTTTTCCATTATGTGATACCATTTTCACTCAACAAGAGATATTTTGGTTTTCCATTAGGGATTGCACCAAGTCCTTGGCACAGTATATATTCCGTAATGGAAAATTAAATGGGAAGTACACAAACCATGTAGAGCTGAGATGATATTTAAGGTAGTTAAAACAGGAAAGCAATACCAGTCATATTTACCTCCGCCAAGGAAGTTATGTTTTCGGGAGAGTTTGTTTGCCTGTCTGTCTGTCTGTCTGTCTGTTTGTCTGTGAACAAAATAGCTCAAAAAGTTATGGATGGATTTTGATGAAATTTTCATGAAATGTTCAGCATGGGAAAAGGAAGAACTGATTCAATTTTGGTGTTGATCTGGATCAGCGTCTTGTCGCCATGGCAAAAAATGTGATTTTTGTGAATAACTACTGAACTAAAATAGATATCACTATGAATCCAGTTGCTAATGTTACGTTTTCATGGTCAAGGAATCTAAATATCTAGATGAAATAAAGGTAGGACTTATATTTATGGTAAAATCACAATATGACTAATGACTGTGGCGCTGGCGGAGGTCTGCGCTCTCCGAGTGCTTTTCTAGTTTTCAAATTTGATTTGATAATCGTTATTTCAAACAGGAATAATAAAGTGTTAAAGTTAAAAAACAAACAAAACAACATAATGAAAACATCATTTACAGAAATCCTTTAAGTATTCATTCTGTTCGTTGTTCGAAATAGAGTTGAAAGAAGCTAGACTTATCTTGTCCTACCCCATTTTTCATCAGTGTATCACTAATCAATCAGCAACACAGTATGAAAAAAAGTTTTCATTTGAAAAAATAAAACAGTAGAACAGATGAAGACACAGTTTACAATCATCCACTTTTACCTATACCTTCCTGTTGTTCATTAATATATTCACTGCAAACAAGGTTTTTATAAAAAAAAATGTATACAAAATGAATGTCAGCTGATAAAGAAAAACACATTTATGTAAAAAATTGCCACTATTAAATGGACATTGTTGTAAGAAGTAGGTTAAAAATGCTTTGAATAACTGCTTGATAATAAAAATCTAACAAGAGTATGAAGCTAATAACCATATTTCGACAGTTGGCTGTTTAAATTCACCGGCGCAATACTGATATTAAAGCCCTGTGTTTATTTTATGCTTCTGTTCATACTTTAGCAAAACACATAAAACAAAATTAGAGTTAAGTGCCTAATCGGTTAAGGAGTTCAATGTCTGAATTATGCTTATTTGTCCTATTCTAGCATGCTTGTTTACCACCTGGAAGTGCTTATCACTCTCATAAATATGCTTAGAGTTTGGTTAAACTAAGACCCCTTTTTCTATCAGAGCCGTGATGAATAGCAGCCCCTCTCCCCTGTTTGCTTCAACACTACCCCCCTGCCTCATATTTAGTATACCTAATGGAAAGGCTATTGACAGGCTGGTGTGAAGCTAAGGGTGGAATTACCAAAGCTTTAACACTGATACCTTCGGGACTTAGGCCCTAATCAGGTGGCTGAGGTGGTGGAGCTCAGAATTATGACGATTATGGCGTGTTAGCACATGTCTGAGCATGGAGTGGACAGACAGACAGATGAGTTCATCAGCGGCAGGATTAGCTGGCTCCCATGCTGATCGCTAACTACCACCCGGCCCTCGCTATGTCCTCACGCACAGTGGCCTCTCATTAACAGAGGAGGCAGTGTCAGGCTCTGTGTACACTGCAGAATCGTTTAAAGGCAGGAGAAGTGGATGGCCAATGCTTCGTCTCTAATGTCTCCCAAAATAATGAATGTGTTGACTTTGAACATCGGACACAAACAGAAAATAAGTTTGCATGCCTCACTTTACTTGTAAGCCTCTAGGATCCAAAAGCCCTCAAGAATAGGATCCAAAATACATACAAATGAAGGCAATAAAATGACTCAATTTTGGCTTTAACCTTTAAAAATTCGTAGTTTGCATTATTTTAGGGTAAAATCAGCAACATATTGACCCTTTGTCAGCCTAAAGCAAAACAAAGCAAAAGTGGAGACAAACATGAAGGTAGCAGCAGAGTTTCAGTTTAAAAATGTATTTTTGTTCATTTTTTGTTGCCAAAATAATATTTTAAGATATATTTTACATAGCTGATATCACTAAAAAAAAAAAAAGGGTCATCTACTCTAATGTTGCCTGGAAAAGCTAGTTGATTCTTATGCTACAAAGAAATACGAATGCACAATATTGAATTTTTAGTCATTATTATTGCCATTACCTATGCTAATACTGATATATTTGGTCAAGAAACAAGCTCTGTACTTAACAAAATGAACATATGTCTTTCAGTGTTACAGTATATTTTTGTGAGGAACAAGAAAAACAGCACTTAAACCTTGATTTTTAAATGTACCCATGCAGCGATGAGAAGGAGCATTAATATTGTACATTTTTGTAATTTGCTGATATTCCAGCTGATATATGGCTATTATTTGTGACTGACATATTGGCTGTAAATATCTTCCAAAATTCCAATATTGGTCGATACGGATATAAAAAAGATAATATATAGATAAGGAATTATTTTGTTTACTTCTACGAATCAGCTTCTTCAAATCCATGCAGAGTGTGGTTACAAATATCTCATTGATATACAAGTGCAACTTGACACAGTCTTATTGCAATGTTGTTTTTATTTTATGGTGAAGGAAACTTCTGATGTGCTGAGGGCTGAATCTTATTAGCCAAAGATGGATGTGTAATTCCAGTCAGATGTCAGGAACAATGGCTGCAGCTATAACCCAGACTAGTGGCAGGAGGTTAAATTTACCCATCACCTTACAAACTTTGGTTTACCTGAGTATAGAGAGCAAACCAGTAGAAGCAAAAACAGAAATGTGTTACAATTTCACCATCTAACCAGGGTTAATGACCTTAGTCTGTTATTGTTTCCAGTGTCTTGCATCCAAGCAACCTCAGTATATGGCATCTTTCCACTTCACACTCTTGATATTTTTTCCACAACACTTTATTTACAATTTTAGTCATTTATTTTTACTTTAGAAAAGCTCACAAAATGAATAAATCAAGTTTTGCCTCTATACTGACAAACTATACTCCCAAACCAAAAAGAATTTCCCTCTTAAAGTAAAGGTGTGTGTCATACTATGTTGATGATTTATTTCAAACATAGACAGGTTTGTCTACATAGGCACCGAAAGATGATGTGTTCTCACAGTAAACTAACATTGAGCTCTCTGAACAACATTTAATCTAATTTAAAAAACACATACAAGCCTAAAAATTAGCATGTACAAAACCTGACAGGGCCTATCATCATGAAAACTGTACATTATCAGTATTTATATTTCAAACATTGCAACAACTTTCAATTGCAGAAAATAATTTGATTTATGATTGTACCAGTTTCATTTCAGGTTAAATTTGAAGAGGGCCCTTGGTGAAGCCTCAAGTATTTTTATTTACTTGCGTTGAAAAATGAAATCACTTGTCGACTTCTTTTTTTTCCCAAAATGAACAGCAATTTTTAGCAGTAGAAAGGACCTCACAACTGTCCTTTTGGGTCCGATGGCACCAGTATAAACTACACAAAACCACATTTTCCACCATTTGGTTTTGACTTTGCAGCATGACTTTGTTATTTAAAGGCACGAGGATAACCTCTATAAAAAAAGGCTCTTGGACATCGAGCATCTCCCTTGTCTTTCAACATGTGTGTGAAAACATTTCATGCTTTCTGACCGAGTGTGACCCTGCTTTGTCAGAGAAAAATGCACTGTAAGCTGGTAGGCATGTCAGGCCACAGTATGGGGTCCTTACCTGTGCTATAATCCCAGCCACGGCCTTTTAACCCTCTCCAGCTCACAGTTCTCTCTAAGTGCCCGCTCCCTTCTCCCAACCTGACAGAGGAACACGGAAAAACAAATGGAGACCTTGAAAACCATAAGGTGCTGCTTGTTTGCCCTCTAAGTTGTTCTTTGTCTTTGTTTTTTTTGTGCTCTGATAGCTTCATGGCTTGTTTTTGTTTGTGAATTTACTTGCGTTTTGTTTAGAAATGTAATATCTTTGGCAGAGTTGGTCCTTGGAAATTCAAATGCAGCCTGGGGATGATATCGATTTGCTGTACAGAGAGGCTGTCTCATCTTTGAGACAACTAAGGGCTGCAGTTTTTATTCAGGTGAATGTTTTCCCCACCTGTCAGAGAGGCTTCTCCTGTGTGACATTCAAGCTCCTTTTTAGACGCAGACATGCTTTTATCAAGGTTGTCAGACAGCTTTGTAACATTTCCAGTATGCAATATGTGTCCAGAAATCCCTGAGAAATCTTTGTTTAGGCCTCAGAGAGAATTATTTTAACAGATAGGCTGCATTTTTTTAAGTCTGCATCACCAAAGGCCCAAAACAACAAAAGATGCACATCAGCTTTGTTGAGGTAAAATAATAGATTAAATAAAGCTGTAAAGATGTAGGTGAAACCTTAAACATGTGCTACCCAAACCTTTGGACATAACATATTTAAAGGGACGGTGAGGAGTTTCCAAGTAATTACAAAAAAGTCTCACTTTTAGATATATGCCTGATGGTAATACACACTTTAAGATGAGTTTTATAGCATCAAAATAGGTTATCTATAAATGCTATTCCTTAGCCTTCCAGTCGGGTCGGACAGAGCTAGACTGGCCTGGATACTCAACTTCGGGAACAAGACAATTAAAACTAGAGCAAATTTATATTATTTGGACACGTCTAAGAGCACCGGGCTGTAAGTAGCCATATAGCCGGCTACAAAACTACGACACTAAGTTTTCCAAAAATTGCTTGTTGTCACACATCAAAAACTACCACTACGTAACTAGAAAGAGATACATTACCTGGTCGCTTTGCATCCTGTAAGTTGTTGAAAAAAGAAGTTGTAAAGCAATGCAGAGTTCTGAGGAAGGTCCGGTCTGCATCACAACAAACACACGCTTTGGATTTCCAAGTTCCAAGTTGGAAACTGCAACTGGATCGCCCCCCGAAGTTGGAATTTCCTACTGGGAACTCGGTGAAACCTCGCCACTCCCGAGTTGACAATCGAAGATGGATGCCCCCAGTGTGAACAGTTATTTAGCTCCTGTAATAATCAATTTATTAGCACTTCTGACTGGGGTGTGTCGCTTTAGATCAGCTGTATACATAGTATTGTTAGACTTATATTTACAAAAATGCTGCCATAGTGATAATCACATTCTTCATGTGATATTTGTGAACAACAACGCAGGGCGTGCTAACAACAGCTAACTATAGCCTGGTAGATCAGCATGTTTTTTTCGTCTTCAACTGGAACGCCAGTAAGTCGGAGATGATGTCATTCCCAGTTCCGAGGTTACTGGAACGCAGCATTACGACAGTCGCTGCGCGTGCTCATGGGTAGCAGAGTCTTTACGTCGCCGGTAATAGATTCTCCTCACAGTCCCTTTAAGGGGTGTTGTTTTTTTAATATATTTTAGTTTTTTAACATACACATAAATTGATCAACAGACAGTTCATCACAAAATGGACCAAATGTTTTTTCAGCATATAATGTTTAGATTCAAGTATATACATAATAAGACATAAAAAACTTACATTTTACAAAGACAATTAGGTGTGCAAGTGAGAATTTCCTTTGTCTCATTTAATAAGTCAAATAATGTCTCTTAAACTGAAAACTCTCCTGTTATTCCAGAACAAATTTCACTTCACTTTCAACAACACTTCAGGTAATAGTATAATTTCCAGTTTTTTGAGTACTTTCCCCTTTTTTGGTAGCAAACCGTTGAGATATTATCTGTTTGTTCCATTTTATAGATGTTCTTAAACTTCCTTCCACTCTGTGAATGTGGAGGTTCCTTACTCACCCATTTCCTGGTAATTGCTTTTCTACTACCACAGAGTAGTATTTGTAATAAGTAGCTGACATGTTTTTAAGTTCACCTGGAACATTTCCCAATTATGATGCACAAAAAAATAAGCTCAGAACTGATTATAGATATGTTTGTAGTCATTTTACATCCATGCAGCCTAGGCCCACATGTTAATGAGGGGAAGCCTCTGGCAATGCAAGTCAATAGGTGAAGAAAGAGGCTAGCAGCACCTCCTGACAGCTTTTCTTCCTTATTTTGCCATAAACATGCTTCTAAATGAATAAGCGCTCCATCTTTTATAGCCTGTTAACACTTGAGATGCTGGTTAAGTTGTACTTAAGAATGAATGCGTTATTTTGAACATGCAAAAATGAACATGGGTAGTCACTATAAACAAACACATGCCAAAAACAAAATAAAACCATCAAGGTGACGACATGCATGTGCAGCAAGTCATGCCTCCCAAAAATAGGAAGACATCTAAGCCTATTTAATCCGACCCCGCCATTACCACATCCCACTTCGATTTTTTAACTTTTTACATTTTTATAGTATTTAAAAGATTCAACCACCTATTTAGGAGCCAATATTTCTTATCATATATTGACTATAAAATGTTGCAAGCTACTTATACACCAACAAGAACCCAATTAGGAGCAAGTGACAGGTCAGTTGTAATTTGTTCTTTTGTAAAGAATTCATCTGATAACATTTTTTTATTGGGCTTCAAAACATTGCTCTTCCTTCCTTAAACTGGAATTGAAATGATTTGTGGAGTTTGAAGGTTTTTGATGTCTCTAAATTGTCCTTAGGTATGAGTGTGACATGATGTGGATTGTGATTGGCTTGTGGCCAGCCCAGCACCCCATGACCCCCTAAAGGGATTATCAGTATCAATAATGGATGCATCTATAAGCTTGGTGTGCATTTTTGTATACTGGAGTTCCAAAACTTGTTTCCCAAACTCTTGTAATGCAAAAGGAACGAGTAGTAGCATTATGTGAACATATGAGGGTTGGATAGTCTTTAGTGTAGCATTTTGGGAGAAGGCAGCATGACTTGTGATTGAGTGTTTGTTTTTACGGCTGGAATGAAAAACGCACATTAATGTTTTGGTTTGAATAATTTAAACGTGTGGAAAAATAACAGGAATTAAAACCTGTATTTAACTTTATACTACATCTCGGGTTTATTACAGTCTTCCATCCTTCTTCATCGCCCTCCTGCCTCACAACCACACTCATCTGTAAACTTGATTTCACTTTTCTCTCTTACCTCCAGCCCTCCCCCCTACTTTTACTAATAAAGCTGTGTTCCCTGCTGATGGAAAATTGTCAGTTTACCTCGAGCTGCGGGGGGCCGGGCAATCAGTCCTTAGAAAAGCAGTGCCAGGTTAACCTGCTGTGATAGTGGACTCTAGGGACAGTGCCCCACCTCTGCCTGACACGCAGGGGCTCTGCTCACCAATAAGCGGCATGCCTCATGCACAATAGAGTAGTTACCAACCTCTTTACTTCAGCGTTATAAACAACAACCTTCTGGTCCGAGCTGTGCATGCTTTTTTTCATTATTTTCACTCCTTGTCTGATTGAATATCTACCTTTCATGATGCCTTTCTTTTGCTTCCACTTCCTAATTTCATGTGAATGCGTGATTGTTTTGATTGCTCTGTCTTGTCGTACCTTCTTGCTAAGCCGACAATAGCACCATACATTAGAAACACAAAGGGGAAAGGCTTTTGAGAGTCAATCTTACCAATCTCCTAGAGGAACTGTTAATGGGACACTTACAGTATGGGGGCTCGGAAGTCGAAGACAGAGATGCGCTGTAGCGAGCTCCACACCTTTCTTGATCTGTAGGGCCAGGGTGAATATAGGGTATCATAACTATAGGCTGTGATTCAGAGGTGCTTCATATTATCTTCAACTCGGCACTCTTATGCAGAAACTTCCTGAAGTGTTGGTCAAAGTAAACTAGAAAAGCACCCAGTGAGCGCAGACTCACAAAGCAGCACAGTTCCTGCTGTTGCTTTTGCACCACCCTTGTAAAAATACAGTTCAGAATCACCAGATCCAGAATAGAGTCAGGATCCAGACCAAACTCAGCATGTAAATTGAGGACGTTATCCTATATGAACACAACAAGTTTTGTGAACATCACTTAATATTTAGACTGTTTATGAGTTATTGAATATTGCCAATGGGATTTCCTGTTTTAAAAAGGTAAATGTTTTTTGTGATGTCAATTTGGATTAGTTCCAGATGAAATTTACCTTCATGATAGAGACGTGGACTCCATTTTATCCTGTCAAATTGTAGGGAAATCTGTGAAAAATGGCAGAGCTATCGTTTTTTAAATTCTAACTAATGTTAACTCATGGGATTTTTTGAAATGTTGTGATTTTTTTTGCATCCAGACAAAAATACATACCACCACCAAAATGTAATAATTTTGAAGTTTGGCCTTAACCAACATCTCCTGAAAATTTAGCCTTATCCATCCGTAGTTTTTTTGCATAATCTTGCTACCAAACAAACAGAACACACCATGGGCATGAACGATCACAGTCTGCCCTGGGATAAATTTAATGTTTTTCTGCTAACATTGTTGTTAGCACTCAGATTTGTGTAGTTAAGGATATGCTGTTCGATTCACATTTTTTGTAGATTTTTTTTTTTTTTAATGTATTTTTGGGGCATTTTGTGCCTTTATTGATAGGAGAGAGACAGTGAATAGGTTTGTGAAAGGGGGCGAGAGAGTAGGGGAAGACACTCTGCAAACTGGTCACAGATGGGATTCGAACCTGGACCGGCAGAAACAAGTACATGGGGTGCCTGGTTGCTAACCACTCTGCCAAACCAGCACCCCGTAGATTTTTTAAAATCCAATAACTTCAGTCATTGTGCATTTTCAGTAGTTTGTATCAATAAATGATAACAAAAAATATTTAAAACATAGAAAAGTAATAAGAAGACTAAAAGTGCATGATTCCCTGACCTGCATTCAGATTCACGCACAGAGCAGACTTTGCATGACAACACTAGGCTTCATTGGGCCATCAATGCAAATGCATGTGCTTGGATTGAGGAACGTTTGTTAGAAGCTTTTGTTTCCGACCACAGATGGAGCACCAGGTTATTCTCATGGTCAGTGAGGGGCCCAGAACGTGCTGCAGTGTTTGGGTCATTTTAGATCCACGTACAGTGAGGGGGAAGCACTGGCTCGGCCGCAGGAAGCATCTGCAAGTTAATCACATTGTTTTATGCAAACTGCCTCGTATTGACTCGACCACATTTGGTTTAATGAAGTGAATTAATTAGACAGAATTGAATCAAGGAACTCTGCAGATTGCAGGAAAATTAGTAAAGCAACCAGTTTGCAGCGTGTCACATTCTGCTGTGCTTCTGGTTCCTGTTCTTGTCTCACCCGATCACTTTTCTATGCTTCATTAGCGGCCATTTTGACACTGGAACCATGTCTCACTGATTCAATAATGTGCTTCCATTTGATATTAAAATACATTTTGCCAGTATTTAAGGCTGTCTGAGTTTTTGGTAACTAGATGGATGTTAAAATGTTTAAGCCTCTACAACAGTTCCTAAAGCTTGACTTGGGGGTCCTGGTGGTATCAAGGGAACCAATCAGTAGATACAAGATTCCTTCAAAAACAAAAGAAACACTTTCAGTATTTTTTGACTGTGTAATATACAAGATAAAATAAAAATACATGGAATGAGCTCAAATTTAAACAAAACTGTAGCAATAGGCAAATTTAACCTAATGATGAAGTTCTGAATATGAAGCTCAAAATTACGTACCTGATCATCACATCACTATATCTACATTTTGGTTGCAAGCTGCCTTAAGCAGAGCCATTCTACCGGCACTGTACAGATATTTGCTGTTGGGTTGGACGATATGGGCTTAAAATAAAAACCCACTCACACTTGATTCATGTTTTTTTCCCCTATCAAAAAAACAAAAACAAAAACAAACAAACAACCACGAAAAAAAAATCAAAGAATCCAGTGTGTATCATAAAACGTTATTTGTGTATTTTAAATGTAGTCAAGTTTTTCTACAGAAACACAGACAGCTGAGGTACTTTACTGTTAACACGAAACTCTTATCAGTAAGTAATCCAATTTGAAAACAATAAAAATATATTTAAAAGCTTGTGCAAATGCCTACTGTATATTTTCAGTATTTACATTTCAAAAAAATTGCAACTTATAATTAATGTCAGTCAAGAAAAAATGATTAATTTAACATTTTAAAGTCTTCTACAGAGAAAAATTCAAATGAATCAATTAAATTTATACATTTCTTTGCTTTAATTTGCACTACAAATAACAATTACATTGGTTCCACAATAAATCAGAAGTACAAGAACAGGTACTTTACCCTAAATGAGTAAACTCGTGTTTGAAGCTGTCTTATAAAGTGTTTAATTAACATTATAATGCATAATGTTTTCTTTTAGGCAGTTGGTTGGACCAACAGCAACTGGATGTTTGTTTTTCTGCTGACTTGTCACACATTTATGTCCCACAGAGAAGGAATAACAGACTGTATAAAACATGGATGATCCGTCAATGACATCATCAGTTGGTTTCTAAAGCAACATTCTGAAGCGAGAAGGACAGTGGCCATATTGGAGATGCTGTTTCATTCTCACTTGAGTGGCATATGTTCCTTCCTGGGATTTGGATGCACCATAGGATTGCCAAAGCATAATTTTAACTTGAGTTGAATAATTGTATCATATAATCAATGGAAAATCACTACTTTTTTGTTGTGATCGGGATTATATTTGCAGTGTTCACAGGACATCTGAGACTGCCTCTAGTGGACACTCAGAGAACTGCTTGTTACTCTCATTTCATTACCTGTTTTTTTTTTAATGCAAGATGCTCCTTCTTATGGAGGAGGTGATGTTATGCCAGTGTTTGTCTGGCTTAGATTAGAGAACAGTAGTTGACATTTGGGGGATTATTGGTCATGATTTCAGGGAGACGTTATTGTTGGTGATCTGAGTATGTATGTGGATGTAGATATATTTTGGAGGATTTCTTTATGTTGCTTGATAGGGCCTTTTTCCACATTTTCTCCAAAAACCCACAAAGTTCTCAACAGATTTCAATTACATTTTTAGGGGATGCTCATAGTACAAGGACAAACTGGTTGGAATTTGGTGGTGATTTGAACATGCATGCACATCCTGGATTTTATTTTCAAAGCTTTCTTGACATTGCAGTTTTCTACATTTTTGCACATAACTTACTGAGTTCTAGACACTTTTTGATGACATTTTCAAGGAATTGTGGTCATCACACAAGGAAGAAGTGATAAGACTTTTGCTGTGATCCAAATGTAGATTTGAGAGTATTTTAAGGGTTTGTTAAGGATGCAATATTGGGCAGTTTTTCTCATTTTATGACAATAACATGCCTGACAATGTTGGAAATGCTTTGGTTGAGATTTTTGCTCTTATTCTATTTTTCAACTTGAGCATTAAAACACCACACTTACAATGACACACAGGAAGCATTGCTGAGTTTATCTTTATTTTCCATTAACAAACATGGACCCAAATAATGTTTTTTAAAGTTGAAGCATGTTTCTATTCAAACATAGATAGTCTTTAACGATGAGCCTGTGAGATTTTAAAAAGTAGGGTCGGATAACACTTAAAACAAGAATGACCACATTTAATATACATTAAACAACATATTTGTATTTTTGTTATTTAAGTTAAGTTATTTTAACCTGCAAAATGCTCAGTATGTTGTGCAGTTTTCCACACTTTTTTGCAATAACAGGCAGACAATGCTGGAAATTTCTTGTGCTCTTGTAGCACTTCTGCCTTTGGAATATTTGATCCATAGTTATCGCTCATCATTATATTAGATCTGCATTATGACTCAGTGCCTTGGTAACACTTTTTTCATGCCAGTAATCTTCATTCATGTCCTCAAACATCAATATCAATGGATTTTTTTTCAACAGCATCAGACAAATACCTAACCTGTTGAAGGAGCCACATCATCATCAAACGTAATCCTTAAGTGGCCCATCACACGGTTTGAATAAGAGTTAAGGAAGCCATCAATAACATCTAAGCACTGCAGTGAAAAGGACAGCATACAAGAGTCTCATAAAGCTCCTGTACTGTAAAGCTGCTGCTGTTGAGATGCAGTTGGAGATGTGATTCCCAGAATGCCTCCCCGCGAGCTGTTGTCAGTCACTTAATTAGCCTCCAGTTTTAGCACCACATGGTCTTCAGGTACGTTTGTTTGTGTTTGTGTGCTGAAAACGAGCGAGTGTGATTTCCAC